>CAUYUJ010014287.1:55000-97500 GCA_963575745.1 Prorocentrum cordatum
GGAAAAAGATGAGGAAGGGGAGGAGGAGGAGCAAAGACCGGTTTCATTCACCACAGAAAGAAAGAAAGGGGGCATCACAACGACAGGCCCTCGGGGTTATGATACTCCCCTCCTCCTCTCGGTTGCTCCCGCTTAGCGATGGGTCATTCAAACCGCACGTGGCCGTCAGAACGCTGGAGGTCCAGACAAAGCAAAGGAATGCAACCACGATATTGAAGTCCGCCTGCCCCCCTGGGTGCGCCAGGCTGCGGCGTCTGCTGCTGGACTGCTGTTTTGCATTATTGTGTTGTCGCTTGTGTTGTGTGTATATTGGATGCAACCCAGCTTCAGTACTACAGTCTACCCAGAGTGCCCTGGCTACAGAGAGAACAAAACAGAACGAAGGGGCGCCCATCAGATTCGTGGTCGCTCTAGTGTGCCCCGTGGTTCCCATACGACGCCACCTCGCAGACAGAAAAGATCGGGATAACTATACGACCACCCTTCGGGTGATAAGGAGGTTGTGGGGGGGAGAGGGGGGGAACCAACATCTGACTCAATCGATCTCACTATCGATCTCACTCAACGGGACACCACGGGACACCACGGGACACTTGTCGATCTCACTATCGATCTCACTCAACGGGACAACGGGACACCACGGGACACCGCGGGACACCGCTCAAACCACCCCCGGACGGACGGACGGAGGAGAATCAGTTGTCTTGACTTCGCCGTAGCAACGGCGGACACCACGGGACACCACGGAACACCGTGTGACACAGCTCAAGCCACCGCCGGACTGACGAAGGAGAATCATTTGTCTTGACTTCGCCCTATCAACGGCGGACACCACGGGACACCACGGGACACCGCTCAAGCCACCGCCGGACTGACGAAGGATAATCATTTGCCTTGACCTGGCCCTAGCAACGGCGGACACCACGGGACACCACGGGACACCGCGGGACACCGCTCAAGCCACCGCCGGACGGACGGAGGAGAATCAGTTGTCTTGACTTCGCCGTAGCAACGGCGGACACCACGGGACACCACGGAACACCGCGGTACACCGCTCAAGCCACCGCCAGACGGACGAAGGAAATCATGTGCCTTGATTTCGCCATAGCAACGGCGGACACCACGGGACACAACGGGACAACACGGGACACCGTGGGACATCCCTCAAGCCACCGCCGGACTGACGAAGGAGAATCATTTGTCTTGACTTCGCCGTAGCAACGGCGGACACAACGGGACACCACGGGACACCGCGGGACACTGCTCGAGCCACCTCCAGACGGACGGAGGAGAAACATTTTTCTTGACTTCGCCCGAGCAACGGCGGACACCACGGGACACAACGGGACACCACGGGACACCGCGGGACACCGCTCAAGCCACCGCCGGACGGACGGCGGAGGAGAAACATTTGTCCTGACTTCGCAATGGTTCATTCCTTTCGCGCGCCCACGCAGTTTCGCCTCGCCCGCACGCACGGCACGAACGAAACGAAACGATTTCCTGGTTGGGGGTCTCCGTTCCACTGCGATCTCATCCCCAAACCTCCGACCTCCTTGTTGTGTCCTCCCCCCTCTCCCTCGTTTGCCCCTTGTGTTCTCCCCCACCCTTACATACCCTGTCCCCCTCCTGTTCTCCCTCCCTCTGTCTTCTCTGCATCCCCCTCCCCCTTGCCACTCCTCCGCCTTTCCTTCCATGAACTCTGGGGCGGCCCGTGCCTTAGGTTCTTCACCATGCCGACGTTGTCGAGGCGTTCTTTCAGCTCCTCGGGCAAGCAGAGTGGCATCCCCCGATTCCAAAATATCCCCCCCCCCCACACGCAATCAAATCATACGGACGACCACATCTGGTCAGGGCGTGCCCCCCAAGCATAACCGCCAACCAACCATAAGTCCGCCGACCCCATGGGGTTCATCGGCGTACGAAATGCTCCCCCCTCCCCCCCCCGCCCTGGGAGCCCAGTCCAGTCGATTTGGAGGGGAGGAGGTCTATCCGGGCCAGCCGGGGGGGTACTTTACTCCAGCAAGTCTGCCGAAGGGGCATCGGGCCCGAAAACGGGCCAGGAGGACCCCGAGAGACCTCCAAGACGGTCCAACAGGGCCCCGAGGCGCAGAAACACCTTTCCAAGACGCCCAAGATAGCCTCCAGACGGCCCAGGATGCCTCCAAGACGCTTCAAGAAACCTCGACGAGGCTTCTCAAGAGGGCACCCAAAAATCTAAAATGGTTGATTCTCATTTGTTTTGAAAAGGTTGTTGCCTTTCTCGCCTTTCTGGGCATCCGACGCTTGAAGACGCCCCATGAGGCCCCGAACACCGCCCCAAGACGGCCTAACAGGCCCCCAAGCGGGCCCCTAGACATCCCCAGATAGCTATCAAACCCAAGAGAGCGTAAGAGCTCCAAAAGGGCCCCAAGAAGGGCTCCAAAAGGGTACCACGAACTGAAAATCCTAGCTTTCTGCCTCGAAAGGCCTCCCGGGAGGCCGCAGCCGTTCCCCTAGGGGCCCCCAAAAGGCCTCCAAAACGCACCTACGAGGCCCAAAAGAGGTCCCAAGAGGCCCCAACACAGTCCGGAGGCCTCCGAGAGGCTCCTCACGAGATCCCAACGAACATCCAAGAGGCCTCTGAACCACGACCCAGCGCGGTGGTGGGATGGGCCGAAGGCCACTCGACGTAAACACAAGCCTACGTCACGCAGCGCCCACCCGCCGCCACAGCGGCTCTCCCCATTCCCCAGAGGAGGAGGAGTGGGATGGGCGATGAGGGAACACAGGAGAGGATGGGAGGAGGAGGGGGATACTCTGGGCGATGGGAGGAGGAGTGGGAGGAGGAGGGAGGAAGGATTGTGAGGACGAGGGAACACAAGAGAGGATGGGAACTGTCCGAGTCTCGCGGCGTGGTCCCCCACTTTCCGGATTCTGCCCCCCAGAAGCATCCAAACTGTCTCCGGGAGGCCCCCGAGAGGCATGACACCTTCAGAAACCCGCAGAAACCCAATGGATATTGAAAACGCTCCAAAAGAGCTCCACAAAACGGTCCAAGAGCTCCTCGTTCGCCGAATGATTGCCTCCCAAACACAAGGCTTCCAAAAACACGGCCAGATAGACCCCATAAAACCCGAACCCTCCACTTCCCTCGCGACAACATACGCTGTCCGCAACTACGACATTCCCGCCTTCACGGCGTTGAAAGCACACCCTGAAGCCCCTGGCCCCGCCAGAAAACAGTTCAAGAGAGCCTCGAGCGCACCAAGAGGCCCAAGAAAACCCCAAAGGGTCGGCGGTGTGGCGTAAGCCCAAGAGCCATGCAGTTGGTGTTGGCTCCGTCAGGGTTGCCGGCCCCCGAACCCCCCAGGCAAGCGGGGAGGCAATCATAACAAATGAATGTACGCGATGTATGATACATGTGTGTAAATATGAAGACAGCCGAAACGAACAATAACAAACGCAGGACGATGAACAATGTGCGTCCTCAACCGATTCGCGATAAAGCCCGTTCGTGCCAAGTTTCGGTGGCAACTCATGGGAGCCTCCCGTGCTATATTGGTGACTCTTGCGAATCGACGGCAACGGACGACAATCGACGCCAAATCGGCGCTCATAGACGCTAAATTGGCGCTATCTCATCGACTACTTAAACGCTAGTCTACTCTAGAGCCCTCCGAAGGACGGAAGTACGAGGGTATACAAGGATCCAGCAATTTGCAACCGACTCAACAGGTGATGTCCAGAAGCATGCCAGGCGCGTGATTCGATAGTTTCCCAGCTCGGACAGAATCGCCGGGGGACGCCCGCCAAATGGAACACACACCACGGCGGCGCCGGTAATTAGCGATGGCAGCGCCACCCAACCGCCAGCCTGAACGCGACAAGCGAGACGCGAGCGGCGCCGCTTCAGCGGGGGGAAAACAACGCCTCCGCTACAGCGGAGCGTTTGGACCACCATGGCTACAAACATGCAACAACGAGGGCTGGCGGACGGTGCCGGCATGGTTACAAACAAAATTTAAGAGGGGGAATGAACGGCAGAGGCAGGCGTCAACGGCTCCTCTTATCGGGAAGTGATCGAGGTGTCATCGAGGTGTTATCGAGTGTTATCGAGCTCGCTAACATCTCGATAACATCTCGATACCATTGTTATCGAGTGTCATCGGGATGTTATCGGGGTGCCATCGGGCGGGTCCCCCGAGAACCCGAAACCGTCGCCACTGGCGGGCTCCTCGAGGCCACGCTCCGAGATCGCACGCCGTTCGCGGGCGTTTTGGCGTCAAATCGCCAGAGTCTCCCAAGGGACCGCGGGGGCCCGCGCCTGGCCCGAGCTCTCGTCTCCTGCGGGCCACGAGAGGCCGCGGGGCCCCTCGTGGCCCGCTCTCGCCTCCTGCGAGCAGCGCCGACTTCGAGACGCCTGCCAAGAAGCACCCTGCTTGCCTCGAGGGTCCCCCTCCTGCTCCTGCCCCCTCCTGCTCCTGCTCCTGCTGCCCCTCCTCCCCCCCTCCTCCCCCCCTCCTGCTCCTGCTCCCCCTCCTCCCCCCCTCCTCCTCCTGCCGCTGCTGGCGCCGCCGCCGCCTCTTCCTCTTCCCCCCTCCTGCTCCCTCCTCCTCCTCCTCCTGCTCATGCCCCTCCTCCTCCAACTCCCCCTCCTCCCTCCTCCCTCCTCCCTCCTCCCTCCTCCTCCTCCCTCCTCCCTCCTCCTCCTCCTCCTCCTCCTCCTCCTCCTCCTCCTCCCTCCTCCCCTCTCCCCCCCTCCTCCTCCTCCCCCCTCCTCCTCCTCCTGCTCCTCCTCCTCCTCCTGCTGCTCTTCCTCCTCCCTCCTCCTCCTGCTCCTCCTCCTCCTCCTCCTCCTCCTCCTGGAGGAAATACAGACCTTCACGCTCGAGGCTCCAGGAGGAGGAGGAGAAACAGGATGAGGAGGAGGAAAAGGGGGAGACGGAGGAGGAGGAGCTTGGTAAGTTGGAAGGAGGAGAAGGCGAAGGAGGATAAGGAGGAGAAGGAGGAGGAGACGAAAGGGGCGCGAAGCGCATGATTGAATGCATCGCAAAGCGCTCGAGAAACAAACAATCCATACAACGCTATAGGGGGCAGACATAACTCATCTTTCTGTCTAAGAACAAGAATGTATAGAACACCTATGTTCGCAACGCATGTTCTTTTTTACGCAAAAAGGACAACTAACTAGAACGCAGCTTCCACAACTAGAACCACTCCAACACCTAATTTCCCAGTAACTTATACGCTGTAACAAAACTGCTTCAAAAACGAACTTCCGTATATTCGACAACTTGCACCCTTCAAGTTATGAAAGATCTGGAAGATCAAGTTAAGATCTGGAATATCAAGTTAAGATCTGGAGCATCAAGTTGACATGATCCACCACAACTTTCCCACAACTGCCAGGACTAGTTATGGACATCTCAGTATACGAAAGCAATCGAGCTTGCCTCTGTAGGGGTCCTAGCGGATTCATATTTTTAGGTTAGGTTTGTCGCCGATTTTCGCTTCACGCCCAGGTGCCCAGGTGCCCAGAGGTGCCCTGGGCCCGGGTGCCCAGGGGGGGCTCGGGGGTGCCCGGGTGCCCGGGTGCCCGGGCGTGCCAGGGGGTGCGCGGGGGTGCCCAGGGGTGCCCTATAGCCCTATAGCCCTAAGCCCTATAGCCCTATAGCCCAATAGCCCTATAGCCCTATAGCCCTACAACTCTATAGCCCTATCGCTCTGTAGCCCTATAGCTCAATAGCCCTATGGCCCCCTAGCCCTATAGCCCTTATTGGGCTTTTCTCTGGTATCATACCTATACGAAAAGCAATCGTGATGAGGCTGTTGTGCAGGAGGTGCACGATTCCTTCGGCGGCACCCGCGACGAACACCCGGCGCGCGCGATTAAAAAAAAAAGCTTCGCGCCCCGCGGGGCCTATCCATTAGCTATTGGAGGGGCTGGGGGCCTCAACTGCTCACAAGCTGACATTACTGGGGACGCCCCTCTCCCGCCCCCCACACGATAACGTCACGATTTGCGCCAGCGTTGTCTGGGAACTGCTCGGAAAATATGACTTCCAAGCGGGGCCATCGCGAATTGTGACGGCCGTTATCGCGAGAGGATCAAAAAGGGCTCCGAGAGGGCTGGAGGAGGTCTCATGTCCTCGACTGCATATCCTTCCAAAGAGACAAGCCTTTCCGGCTCCCGGGATGCACTCCCCACCCAAGGCGAACGCCTCGGCATGGCGCTCGAGTATCCGGCGAACAGCGTCCGAGCGATATCCCGGATCTGGAACGGCGATTCCAAGATCGGATGGTGCAGGGTGAGGATTGGAACAAAATACTAAGGGAACGATGCAAAACAAGTGCTCTTCTGCTAGGAGATAGTTTGGAAATGATCTAATAATCTCAACGGCGACGACACCCACGACCAGGCTCAGAACCCAATTTAACAGTCACCAGCCAGGACGCTGCTGCGTGATGGATTCCCCCCAGGCATTTCCTAATCGCCACCTGACGCGGTCTGCGGTCGGCAGCGAAAAACAAGATGTCACGAGCTCCCCCCTCACAAAATGCCGTACAGCCATCGTGCTACCGCAATCCTAAGGACTAAGGAATTCCGATTAAGAAACGAGAATGTCTGGCCACGGCGAATCTCGACCACGATGAAAATCCCTACCTAAATCTAACAACCCGATTGCCCCAATGGGTCTTTCTTTCTGCGTCTCGGCTGTAAAAGAGGAATCAATCTAGAAAAGGGGGCTCTACGAACCGCTACCCCCCCTCTACGAACCCTGCGGCTCCTCCTCTGGGGCGTCGTAGTCGAAGTTGCCCTCCCCGCCGCGCCCAGCGGAAAAAAAGAGAGCCGGCTCTCTCCCCAACCCCACCCCGGGCTGGCCGCTGCCCCCCCTCTACGAGCCCTGCGGCTCCTCCTCTGGGGCGTCGTAGTCGAGGTTGCCCTCCCCGCCGCGCCCAGCGGAAAACAAGAGAGCAGAGGGCGCGGGCGCGCGCAAAAGGTGTCTGCCCCCCTGCTTCACTCGTGCCCTCGCGGCGCGTAGGCTTCCGAATCGTCCTCGACCCCCTCGGGAGCACATCGGGAATGGGTGGGAAAAGCGGGCGCGGGAAAGGCGGAGACAGGCGGGGGCGAGCGAAGGAGAGCGAGGCCGTGGAAGCATCAAGCAGAGCAGGGAAAGGGAGTCGGAAGAGGGCTCAAGTGGCCAGCGACCAGCTCCGAGAGAATGGGCCATTGAAGGGCCCCTGGGGCACACAAAGAAGTACACACAAATAAACAGAGTCCCCATATTTTCCCATGTTTTTTTTGAGTTCTTGTCTTCCCCCCCACTTCCCATATTTCCCCATATTTTCTGGGGAATCGGCGATTAATTGTGCCTGTGTTTATTTTTCCCTCCTGAGTAGCTCTGCCTTCGTTTTACTTGTTGTTGCCTTGCGCGGACTGTGATCATCGGTCCGCGCCGTTTCTGAAAGAACATGCGACTACGACTCAGGCGATGGGGCCTTAGTGTAATCCCAACAGCCCTTTGTGGTGCGCGTTGTTTAGGGAGTGTCCTCTTCCAACCCCCTTGCTCTTCGTGGAAGGGTGCACCCCTTCCCCTGCCCTCTCTCCCTGGACATGGACAAAACGTTTCGCGACGCGTGGGGTCGCCCAAGATGACCTCGGCGAGAAAGCACATCATTGATTGCACAAAACATGCTGGCCGTATTTTGGCATCCTGGCGGGGGGTCTACTTTACTCGGGTCCCTCCTTTGATCGATCTCCTCCAAGATGGTCCAGAATGGCCTCCGTCGCCCCGAAACGACCCCGAGAGGTGCCAAAAAGGTCCCAAGTTGCCCCCATACGGCCTCCTATATGACCAAGAGGCCCCCAAGAGACCTCCAAGAGGCCGTGTGTGCGTGTCTTATGCAGGTGTGCGCGTATGTCTGATGCGTGTGCGAACAAAGAGGGGGAAGAGGAGCTGAGGAGGAAAGAGTGTGGGAGAAAGATGCGGGTGCGACGCGGGAGGGAGAAAATAAGAGAACCCACTTAGCATGTGGGGAACAACGGGCATAGTATGACAAACTGATGTGCGAAAAGTGCAAGGGATGACT
Organism: Prorocentrum cordatum; assembly: GCA_963575745.1. Classification (NCBI taxonomy): domain Eukaryota; class Dinophyceae; order Prorocentrales; family Prorocentraceae; genus Prorocentrum; species Prorocentrum cordatum. The sequence goes on from CAUYUJ010014287.1 coordinate 63,074, forward strand.
ACTAGCCCGCAAGGGCATAGCGTACGCTACTCCTCTCCTCCTCCTCCCTCCCCCTCCTCCTCCTCCTCCCCCTCCTCCTCCTCCTGCTCCTCCTCCTCCCCCTCCTCCTCCTCCTCCTCCTCCTCCTCCTCCCCCTCCTCCTCCTCCTCCTCCTCCTCCTCCTCCTCCCCCTCCTCCTCCCTCCGCCTCCCGCGGCCTGGCCGCCCCAGACCTTCTCCCCCCTCTTTCCGTCCCCCCTGGCACTCCTTCCTTCGGCTCTCCCTCGTCAACGTTCATCCTCCCTCCTGCCCTTCCTACTCCCCGTCTCCCTCTCCCCAGCCGGTGAGCGGGAGGAGGAGCAACGGCAAGAGAAGGGATGGGGGAGTGCGGCCGACGTCCCTTCACACGAAGCCTCAGAACAGGAACGAATCACCAGTCGTAGTTTCCTGGCCTCACGTTCGCCTGGATGTCCGAGGAGGGCCTGCGGGGAAATACAAGGGAGGACTTGCGGGCACCCGAATCAACTCCGAGACGAAAACGGTCCTTGCTTCAGTGCCCCAATTATGCCGCGCAGCGCCGGGCACTGGCACACGCTGCCCTGACCTCGAGCGAGCCCGCACTGCCTGCATTCTCGAAGCTCGGCCTGGCTGGCCCAGCTGCCCAGGCCACGACGAGGTGGGCCAAGGCCTCCGTAGACGCGCAGACGCAATGCCGGGGGGTCTGACAGATGTCGAGGACGGCGAGGTCTGGTTTTAGAAGGGTGATTTCGACGGCTGCTGGGGCGCCTCAGGTCGTACTGGAGTGCCGGAGGTCGGGCTGGGGGGGCCTCGAGTCCAGCGAAACCAACCTTGTCCAACGAACCCTTTTGGCAACCTCCGAAAATGCACATCTGGCGTCAAAACTCCTCGGCGATCCGGCACGAAGGATCTCATCATCCTTCCGCGCCGTCTTCGCCCCCTCCTCCCGCCCTCCGCCCCTTGTCGCCCCCCTCCCCTCTTCCCCCCCCCCACCTCCCCCATCCTCCCTCTTACCTTCACCTCCTTGTTGTGTTCTCCTCCTCACCCTATTCCCTTGTCCCTGCAATCCCTCCCGCAACACCCTCCAATGACGCGCTCCTCCCTGCGCCCCCCCCCCCCGCTATGAAGATGCTGCATTTCGAAGTATCTTCCTGAACAAGGGCGCGGCGCAATGTAGGGTCGGAAGCCTGGGAGGATGGGAGAGGACGGGTTGGCAAGGCAGGACGAGGGAAGGGAAACGGTGCGGCTGGAGGAACGAGCGTACTGGGTGGATGGATGAGGGCGAGGATATAAAGGGGCAGCACGGACAAGTAAAGAGCTGAGGAATATGCGGAACGAATGGGGGAAAACAGAGAGCGAATAACGGAATGGAGCAACGGGAGGGGAAGTGCTGTGATGAGAGGGATATGGAGGGGCGGCAAGAAGGATAAGGAAAGCGGAAACACGGGCGAGGGGTATCGTCGGGAGACAGTGCAATGGGGAGAGGCTGGGAAAAAGGAGGGCAAGGAGAGGGGATGCGGGGAGGGGGAAGCGGGGAATGGAGAACTTCCTGACTGTCCCCCTTCCCCTATTGGGATACAAAATGACGTCAGTCTGCGATGATCAAACACACGCCAAATCGCGTGCTGAAACACGTAGTGTTCGATCTCGAGCGAGCTGCGGCGGAGCGCCGGCTTAATAGAGCGCCATTGCAGCCGCAGCTGGGGGAGGGGGGACCAACATGGTTCTCGTTGCAGACATGAGCCAACACCCGGACGGCAGAATGCGGCCGACAGATCCGACACTAGCGGCTCCGCTACAGCTGGAAGGGGGGGTGGGGCGGGGCGAGCATAGTTACAGACAGGAGAGGGGGGAGAAGGGAGGAGCAGAGCTAGGCGGCAAGGGCTAATGTGTTGCGTTTTCCCTCCTCCCACTTGCCCACCTCCATCACGATATGCCTGCGAGCACCGCAGGCACCGCTACGAGAGCGAGGAACACCATCACAACAAGTGTACACGATCCCTAATACGAATTAGATCTGCAAAAACATGTTTTGATGCAGCCGTGCAAGGTGTTACCGTCCACTTCACGGGCGCCCGCAGTGCGCCATGTGCCTGCGAACGTGATGTCGGCGACGGCGACGACGGACGACGACTACGACGCACGCGCTGCGGATGCCCTATCGGGGTGAGGGGGCTGCGCAGGGCCACCGTAGACCGCCGCGGACGGCGACGACGGCGAGGATGAGGCGACCGACCGACCGACGACTACGAAGACGACGCGTTGCGGATGCCCCATGGTGGGGGGGGGGTCAGGCCTGCTGTAGTCGACGACGACGGCGGCGACGGCGGCGACAGACGACGACGCGCTGCGGATGCTCCGTGGGGGGGGGCTGCACAGGGCCGCCGTAGACGACGATGACGACGACGACGACGTCTGCTAATCACGCTCATGATAACCTGCGAGCGACACAACACGCCTGAGAAAGGAAACCACACTTTTTCGAATGTATACGATCCGGATCGCAAAATTTTAGATACAGCCCTTAAGTTGGGTGCTCCCGCGTGGGAGAGTGCGCGCTCTCCTCGTCGGCGCCCGCGATCAATTCGGCGCGTGATACAAAAGAACCGAACCCCGCTGCGTCGATTCACAAGCCGTAGGAAGAGGGGGGTGTCAAGCTGACAGTTTGAGAAACTGCTGGGGAACGATGCAGACATATAGCGACGAGGCAAAGATGGCAGGGAAATGGGCACCGTCACCATTCAACTCACATCCTTCTCCTCCTGCTCCCCCGTGCTCTCGTCCTCCAACGTCACGCCCCTCACCCCTTGATTACCTCCTGCCGCTGCCTCCGGTTTCTTTCCCCTCATCGCCCATCCTTCCTCCTCTATCCTCCTCGTTCCTCCTCCTCCCCCCTTATCCCCCCTCCCCCGTCCACCTCCTCCACCTATTGGTCCTCGTCCGCCTCCACCTCCCCCTTCCTTCTCTCCCTTCGGGTTGCTCTTCCTCGTTCCTCCTCGCTCCTCGCTCCTCCTCCTCCTTTTCCTCGCTGCTCCTCCTCGCTCCTCCCCCCCCTCCTCCTCCTTCTCCTCCTCCTCCTCCTCCTCCTCCTCCTCTCCTCCTCCTCCTCCTCCTCCCCCCCCTCCACTTCCCCCTCCTCCTCCCCCTCCCCCCCCCTCCTCCTCCTCCTTTCCTCCTCCTGCTGCTCCTCCTCCTCCTCCTCCTGCTCCTCCTGCAGCATTCACATGCAACATACCCCCCCTCCTCCTCCACCTGCTGTTCCTATTTCTCCCAACTCCTCCGCATCCGTATCCCGCCTCCGTTCCTCCGCCCCATCCTTCGCCACGCGCCCCCGCCCCCCCAGACCTCAACTTTCTCGAACAACGACGGTGAAACCCCGCAATTGCTGGCAAGTGTCCGAAAGAACACGGACTGCCGTGCTCCCCCGCCCCGCCGTCGCGACCAGCGCCCACCCCTCCCACGAAAGGCCCTCCTCGCTCATCGTCCCTCTTCCGATTCGTTCCACCTTCCCCTGGCGTGGACGACAGCACGCCTCAACCCGCGCCCAATGACCACGAAAGGGACGGTCGCGAGGTGCATTAATAAGATCGCGAGCAAATCGTAAGCGACCGCGCAGAGCTCGGCGCCGCGTTTGGTCTAGGATGAATCCGCGTCGAATCGGGAAGTTGGGGACCGTGTAGGAACATCGGAATCGAATCGCATCGAAATCGACGGAATTGACATCCAATCGGATCGAAAACCGCCGACCCCCGCTTGCCGGGGGGGAAAAAGCGTGTGAAACATGTGGTTGTCCCCCTCCCATAGGGGGGGGGGGAGGGGAGGGTGGGGGGAGGGGACTGGGGAGGGGGGGGGAGGGGCAGAGGGGGGGAGACGAGCTCGCCAACGCACCCCTGGGGCCTCCAGAGCCGTCAAGGGGGCCCAGACAAACAGAGCGCCAAGACAGTCAAAGAGAGCGTCAGGACGGTCCAGGCAAACCCACGACGACCAGAGATGACTTCAAGACGGCCCATAACGCCCCCAAGAAGGCCCAAAAGTGTTCCAAGAGGACCGCCGAAAAAAAGGCCCCAAGAAGCAAGCATCATCACAATCCTTTGGGGAAACGTGCATTGTTAACACACTCGCCTTTCTCGTCGCGACAGCTTCTAAAGCTGCCCAAGGGACTCCCAAGATAGTCCCAAGACGGCCAGTGAGGCCCCCAAGAAAGACCCCAAGACGGTCCAAGGGAAGCGCGAGTGGTCCGCGCAACTTTCGGCGGCCCACCGCGAAAGAACACATCCACTGCAACACGAGTCTTCCCTCGCCCGCCGCGGTGCACACATATGCGACCCTTTGGATACACACTTTATCACATGCCCCTTCGTGTCTGGCACAAGCTCCAGGAGGCAGGGCTTACACCGACGGGCCCTGCGCATTTCTGAAACATGGGGGAAATCCCTGGCAGCCAAATCGTCCATTATTTCGGCAATCGGCCGTGCCGACTGCCGAATCCATCTTTGAGCTTCCCGCGGGTCCAATGATTGCGCGGCTGGGCCGCGTCCCCCATTCGGGCCAGCTCGTCTGCCCTTTGACCCCCAGCCATTTTCAGTCGTCAACCCCTAGCCTTCGGGACGGGGCGAGGGCGAGGCGAGACGTGATCTGAGTAAGAGAGGAAGCCTTCCAGGTTCAATCTCACCAGCTCGCTCGAACATGTCCTGCCGCAGATCTGAAAACGCAGTTTTTGTTCCAGATCTTGCCCAGACCCAAAACTCGAAGTACCCAGGATCGCCTTGCAACCGGCAGCCACAACCATGCCCCCTGAGCCCGAATGACGAACGCACATGGACCTGTCACGGTCGATTGACCCTGGTAGGCTCGGAGATAGGATGTATACAGAGAGGGATGTGTATCAGAACATGCAAAGGACGAAACGTCTGGACGCGTCCTTGAGTGAAACGGTTGCGGCGGGCAGGCGGGCTATACACACGCGTGCGCGCACATATACGTACGCATGACATACCTTCGTAAGTATGCTATCTACTGCATTGCGACTCTGGTATCACTCCTCATCATCGCAGGCCTCACACATGATGAGGTCCGCGCAATACATCTCGAAGCCGACCACGACGTTGATATTGACATAGCTCAGGTGGTCGACTTCGCACAACAAATAAATATGTGTAGCACTCTTCACCGTAATATACAGATCTGATCACATCGAATTAACAATCTAGTATATACTTCCAACAACATACCGCAGCCGCTGAAAAATGCACGACGTCGCTCTCACTGCCCCGGTCGTTCGCTCGAGACTACTCCAAGAATGCACCTGTTCTCGTACTTTAACCCTCGATGCACCTGTTGAGAGTGCTCCGAGGATAGCTGTTCGTGAAACTCCGCCTTTTGTTAGAGCGTCGCTTGCCATATCACGAGTATCCACGCGATGCATTGATTTGAGCCGTCGCGCCTCAAGATGTTCACGAAGCGCACGGATTCCATGTATCAGCTGTCTTTCAGTCGGTGTCGAAACCTCTTGCGCCGTAACTGCATCAAATACTGAGTGGGCGCCCAATGCCACATGTAAATCCACTCCACAACGTCCAGACACAACAGAATGTAATGATACTGCCGTCTGAGAACCTTTCAACCATTCTTCCAGAAATCCATTCAATAACATACCATACTCCGTAGCTTCAATAGCATTGTTAAGTTCTGCGCTGAAAGTGTCAGCGTTAACCTTTGCCTGCTTGCGCGAGAAATACTCCCATACATGAAAACATCCTGAGGGTACTGAGCCTCGAACTTCGCATAGTCCAATGATAGCCGCCCTCAGTGCTAAGCAGTCCATATCATCAGCTCGGTAGGCACTATCAGCAATCACAGTCAAACATAATGGCGAAGTTGGCCCAATGAATCTTATTGTTGAGGGTGCTCTCTTAACCCACTTCAGAAATTTGTTGAGGTCTTTCAAATCCAATATCTTAACGTCTTTCATGTTGCGTTGCAGCTCCCCGGCATATGCCGCAATATCTGCCCTCGTTAGGGCCATCCATGCCACTCCTCCTAACAACGACATGTAAAGGCAGACCTGTTCATCGCTAGCTTTGTCTGAGCCGGCCTGCTTGTCAAACTTTGTCGTGGGGATAGGTTTGAGCTGGCTCACATAATGATTCTGGTCCATTGTACTCTCCATCGTTTTGGGATCCTGTCGGTATCGGCTCCCAACACATTCAAAAGGTGCCTCGATCAACTCGCACTTGCCACGCTTCGCCTCCAGTCGCCAGAACAGCTCCACCCTGGTGGTCTCCTCACACGCGCCCTTGAAATCATCCACGTGAGTTGCCAACAATCCGAGCGGAACCATTCCATTATTCGTGTCGCGTTTGCCCGCGATTGGGCACATGCCGTCATTCTCCGTCGCCTTGCGGCGCTTGATGCACAGCTTGGTGTCTGACCTCGCCGGCTGCCAACTTGCCCCCGCTAGAGTCTGACTCCACGACCACGGCGCATCCTTAGTACCAAAGCCTGCCTTGTTCATATCCAGAACCTCGGTGATCTCGCTGAAGTCGTGAAAGCCCTCGACCTGCCTCAATAACATGTTAGCTCCAGCTGGCAGTTCACACTGAATCGATCTTAGTTTGGTGCCCGTCTCAGCTGCGATATGCTTGAACGTCTTTCCTCTGAGACAAGCCATGGAAATGTCCGTCGACCATAACTTCCACTGGTAGAGCGTCGCCATTGAGCATAGAGCACGTTGTCCCCCTCTCGATGCTGTGCCAGCAAACGTAAAGAGCGATTCGGCCTGCCGGTCCTTGAAGTCACGCACAGTCAGTCTCGCTTCCACTTGAGCTTCACCTATCAGCTTCCACTCGAGCACCCATCTGCTGTCTACCAAATTAGTAGCTCTCTTCCGCGCCATACAAGTGAATATGCCCATGACACACCATCGCTGAAATTCCAGTAGACAAGATTCAGCAACATAGCACTCGTACTTATTGAGCCCGTCCTTGGTGAGGATGTTCATCTCTCGCTCTATCACGGTCTCGGTGTAGAACCCATAGTGTCGTACCTGTGAATCATGACGTAGCCCTCCAGCACGGTCTCGTCACAGCAGTTCAGGGCCGCGGTAGCGTCCATGCCTAACTCTAAGAGCCCATCATCATTCTCATCAGCTTGACAAGGTATTGTGGGTAGAAGAAGTCCAGGTACTAGTACATCAGGAGGTCGCGCTCGATGGGGTAATCCACGCCAGAATTCATCTTCATCCGCATATGCCACGAAACCTTCATCCGAGATCTCATCCCTGTTCTCGTCTTCGTCATCAGATATCCTTTGGGAAACATGCGGTCTTGGGTTGCCACTCTCCTCCGATCTGGGAGTCAGTGATCTCTTGAATCCCTGAGCGTCCGGCAACCTCCTTGCCAAATGTGGTGCTGGGTTCTCGCTGCCATCGGATCCTTCCGATCGGCTTCTCTTGATGCCATCCCGGCGCGGTAGAAGATAGCCTTCGGCTCGATCAAACTGCTTATGCATGCCGCCTACGTGTGATACTCCACGTCTCTGACGTCTTGCCTGCCGAGCCTCATCCTCACTCGCGATCAGGAACTGCAGGAAAGGCGCGTTGGGCCAGACGTCGCCGAACAGATACGCCGTCGATATCCTCTGAGCTCCCGGCACCTGGATCCTTGACCAATCTTCGCGTCGCCCAGCTTGCCACCACATGATAATGGATGCCTCCGTGCCCGGCGTCGCCTCGATGTGCCGAACTCCGTGACCAACTCTGATGCCTACACACCCAGTTAGCTGAAGGTGGCACGATGCCATCATAAATGCTGCTCGCAGTGGCCGAGGAAATCGTTGTCCATCCTTGCTGATCATCCAACCATGCTTGCTGAAAACCACATCCGAAGTAAAGCGATCCCTATTCGATGCTCTCCGCGAAATTCATGATGTTTTCCGCCGGGAGCTGTGTTGATTCCTGCGCGTGTGGTTCCGTCAAGAACGTCCACAAGACCACTGCGCGTCGCATTTCGCAATCTAACCTGCATATTTCTGCCTTGCCATGTTACTCCAATCGCACCTTCTCGAAGACGCGTGAGATCAGAAACTGTCGCAGGTCCTCGCCAGCCGGTCAAGTCTTTATTCGGAGGGTCGCGGTAGATGTCGACTTCGCCGCCTATCTTGAGCTCTAGCAATTATCCTGCTGGTCGTGTCCGGGAGTTAAGGGCTCTCGATAATCTGTCAGAAGCAGCGCCTTGAATAATAGCTGCCAGTGCTGATTCACGAAGCCGGTGAATGTGGCGTGATATGCCTGCAAGGCCGTCGCTGCTGTCTGACAACTGCGTCTCTGAGCCTGGCTCGAACTCTCGCAACATCGCTGGAGTCCTGCCAAACAAGCCTTTGTAGGGCGATACTCCCTGCACTGACAACATACAGTTCTTGGCCAACACCGCCTCATCGACTACAGCCTGGGGAGGAACTGCGATGTCGCCCCTCTCCATCTGCGCGTTCACCTTGTGCGCGGCGTCGCGCAGGATGGCATTGCGACGTTCAACAACGCGAGCATGTGCGCCACCGGGTCGCAAGTTGAGTCGCATGCCCCAGCGATCTGCCAATGCCGATGCCAACTCTGAGTCCAGTGCGCCTTTCTTGTCACTGGTGAGCACGCGCATAGGATCAAACATCCTTATCCATATGTGGGTGATGCCGTTCAGGATGCCCTGTGGTGTTCGACTCGCTATGATAAGTGCCATCGACCATCTGCTACAGCAATCCACCAAATGCAGGATCGTGTGGGTACTCCAGAACATCATATCCACCTCGGCCTCCATGTTAAAGTCAATCACGGTCTTGGTCTTTGAGAGGGGCCATGGGCCTGACTCCGATGTGCTGCAATTGTCGACATACTGGACAGGTATCCACCACCGAAGCCCCGACATCGATTGCCTCCGGAGGTGCGCCTGCTGCTCTCATAAGCTCCTTCATGCGTTCGATCGGGGCGTGCCACAACCTGATGTGTAACTTTCGCACCGTTCGGCGCACGACGATCGGATCCAACGACTTGAGTAACTTGAGAGCTCGCCCAGCTGACCAGTCTGACCAATCTGCTCCAGCGGGATCAGCCGGGGTGCTTGCCTCGATCCTGGTCGCCGCTCGATTTCGTCGATAAGCTGCATGAGGACGACCTGCAGGATGGGCTGGAGGAGGAGGTGGCGCTGCTACTAGTGCATCACCTCCTGCTGCTGCTGCTGGTTCGGCTGCTGCTGCTGGTTCAGCTGCTGCTGCTGGTTCAGCTGCTGCTGCTGGTGGCGCCTCTAGTGGCGCCGGGGGGTCCAATTCTCTGAATGTCCACCTCCGCGCTCAGCACTCGACGGGTCCGGAGCCGCATCTCGAACTCGAGGTTGTCGTGGCAATTCAACAGACGATCCGGGTACTCGATGTGCGGCTAACTCCCAACGGCACCGTTCATCACCAGTGTGTGAGCCATGCTTCCGTGGTTTGCCAGCCTTACAACCAGGGCGTTCATCGCCAGTCGCCTGCACGTTGGGATACTTGCAGAGACCACGTCGCGTGTGAGTAGGATCATGTGCGGACCTGTTGCTGTTGCACGCTCGGCATACATCCTTGTTCGCTGCTGCAGATCGACTCCCAGTCGCCGGCACGGCGCCTGTCGCCGACGTTCCCGCGGCCGCCGCTGCTGATGAAGACGCCGCTGCGCCTGCCACGGGTCGGGCTGGGACCGCTGCCGATGACGAAGATGCCGAGGGTGTAGCAGGTGGTCCAAATAGATCATAATCTTCATCTCGATCTTGAACTCCCGTCGAGACCTCAAGATAACAATATGTTCGAGACCTTCTTTCCTGGGCGTTGACGCCAGCAACGCCGCGCCACGCACGCAACTCCTTGAGCGATATGACCTGCAAGCTTCCACGGCCATACCTGCGTCTTCCTTGATATTGAGCCGTCTATGTGCTGGTGCTTGTGACGTGCTCGTCTACCTGCACACCGTAGTCGCCGTAGGGAACAGACCAATGCCTCGCAACTCGCCACGCATTGCGGTTTCTTCACAGGCAAGCCAGTGCGAGGACATCGTAGGCCACCTTGACATTGATAAATGATGGCCTCTGCGGTGTTCGGTAGCGAGCTCATCTCAATCCATATCGGTGGGTCGTAGGGTCCAGATGCAGCTCGCTGGTCGTTAAGATAGCGTCGTCCACGTTGAAACTGATATCGAGCAATTTCTCCGCATGAGTGTCCCATTGGTTCTGATATCCGCCGTGATGCCTGGTGCTTCTCAAGGTTCATCATCCTGTTGAAGGTAGCCCAGCTTGCCATGCCTTGACAGGGAGGAGACATCACCACCACCACCGGTTGACGTACTTCTAGATACTTCCACATGCCAGCTCGTTCCTGTGCATTAAACAAATCCACGCCGCACTGTACGTCAAAATTCTTGCCGGCATGAAGTCTTTCATGGTGCATACGTCGTAGCAACATCTTCGTAGTGCGTCCTTCACCTCCCATGATCTCCACGATGTCGGTGAAACGATGTGCCTGAGCACCTGCAAGCCAGTGCTGCAAGACCGCCCAGACTGTTGAACAAGAGGAAGACCGCGTCGTGTTGATTATTGATGATCCTCATGCTGATGTCGCCGTCGTTGCCGTAACCATACCGCATGCCGTTCTCATCTGCGAAGCACAATGCAGTGCTCAAGTCCATCTCGTGATGTACGCAATCAACTTGCCAACTATACTGTTGAGCGTCCACGGTGGCGTGGTCCATCCCTAATTCTGAAACTTCTAGATCGATGGAGCTCATGTCGTCGCCGCGGTCTGTCCAAACCTTCTCATGGATGTCCATGCTCTTAACCTTCTTGGTGTTCGTCACGGCTGAGCCGTCAGCTGCAGCTCGATATTCCGCATCCTTCTCCTTCTGTTTCTGTCGTAGCCGTGCCTCGGTAGGGTAATGACCATCGACATCCTGGAACCTTACCATCTTCTGTCGTCCAGCGCCCGCGTGCGTAGGAGTGCCCAAAGTATTCGGCTCATAGTGCTGCGACTCTGGTATCCTCTCCTCGTGTCCGCTATCACCATCCAGTCGACGTCGCTGACTAACTTGACGCCATAGTTGCGCTGCCAATGCCTGAATCATGGGACACCTCGCCACGAAGATGGCTTCTTGATCCCGATGGTGTTCAACGCCCTGATAATGTTGTCCGTGGCCGCAAGCATTCCAGTCGGGGAAATCGGTCGTGCTCATGATCTTGGTGACTTGACCTGCTGGAAGTTGATTCTGACCGATCTTCACGCCCAGTAGGCACCATCGCATCGACTGTACCTGAATCTCGGTAACACTCTCCAGCCTCATGAGCCCGCTCGTCTCCCACATAAGATTTCTTGCGCTGCCTTCCAGAACAACGTCACGCGAGATCTCCAGAGCCTCCATCATCAGCTGTGCCAGATTCCAAACCCTTCGTCGTTCTCGGTTGCAAATCGCCGTAGTAGGTGCTCCAGACAGCGCAATCCATAGCAAATCAGGGCTGGTCTTGGCCATGTCCGATACTGTACGCCCTACTGAGGCTCATCAAGCTTCCCGTGTCAAAGTGTGTAATCTGCACATGCCGTCGCGAACCTCGGCCACACTCAAGTAGAGCTCGTTGTCAATGCCGTCCAAAAACCAAGCCCTGAAGATTAGACGCCCATGACCTTGTTCGTTCGTCGCGGTCACTGCTTGCTCCAAAAGCACGCCGCGACAATGCCGAGGATCAGGCTCCGGGGCCGTCAGCTTTGCAATCAGCTTCGAAAATTACCGAAGAATTAAAAATTCAGTTTCTGAATGGACGCGATTCGTGGGTGAAGCTCTCCCTGTGCCCGCATGGCCGAGCACTTCGTCTAGCACAACCTGCTGGTCCAGTGAGGGCGCCGACGGAGGTTCCACTTGAGGCTGCTCCGCCAAAGCCGTCAACGTCGATGTGGTGTTACCAGCATCGGCTTGACCCTCAGTGCGCTGTCTGCCGCGATCCCCGATGGACAGGGGAACGACGTCTCCAGGCGGCGGCTTCGCCCGGTCGTTCTCCCCGCCCCCCCATCAATGACTGCAATTGTGGAAGAGGTTGAGCGTCGAAGTCGCCGACGTCGCACCTCCCCAACTGCTACCAGACAGCTGTTGGAACTCGCTGACCGGTAGCATCAAATGCCCACTCTCTGACTCATCCAATTTGTACGTCCCCGCGCCCGGTGGTAACTGAATCGTCGCATCGCCCGGCCCCGAGAAGCGAATGCGATTGTTGACACTTCCAAGTATCGTCCGCAGCTGCCCCGACGAACGTAGGCCCAGAAAAACAAGTATATCTGAATCTGGTACGACAGGCGCCGCGTGCACCGCGGGAGTGCCTGCCGACTCGTGCTCCTGCGCTGGCAGTGCTATTGGAAACCTCCCAAACTGCGCACGCTGCTGCCTGCCGTTGCCTACGCCCTCCACGTTCAGCACCTCTCGCATAGGACGATGCTGCGGGGGAGCGCCCGCTTCGTTAGCGAGCTGCTCCTGCCGCGCTGCCCACTTGGATCTGGTAAGGTTGTCATGGGCTCCAGGATCCACTAGCAAACCTTCCCTCTTCGGACCGAGCCTCGTCCTGGTATGCCACGCGCCGCGTTTCTCACGCGCTTCCGTGATGCCGCGCTGCTCGTAGGTCGGGAGGAAGATTTGGGATGCTCGCTGCGCCGCCGCACCTGAAGCCGATGATGCTGATGCTGCCGCGCTGGGCAAGCCAGCAGCCGAAGACGTCGGAGTCCCAAGAGATAGGATGGACGTCAGGTCGCGCACAGCCTGGTCACTCATCCGCTTGTTGCCCTGATAGTCACCATCATCACGCCCATCATGTCCTCGATACTCATCTTGATCCTTGTGCTTGCCCTTTCCTTTCTTGCCTTTTCCTCGTCCACGTCGGTAACTGTCAGGCTCCTGATCATCTTCGTGTCCGTGACGAGTCGAGTAGCTTCCTGTTGCTGTCGTTGCAGGTCTGCGCATACCACTGAACTGGCTTATTGGTGACGAGCGCGGAACAGATCCTGCTGAACTCGCATCATCGCCTCCTGCCCAATCCATGGGACTTGATCTCGTCGGAGTCCGATTCGTGCTCGATGTTCCAGTGCACGAACTCCAGGGATTGTCTTTTTCATGAACAGACACCGCTGACCAATGATGATTTTCGATCTGCTCACGGTCGTCATGCGCGCGGCTTGTCATGAACATGCTCGTGGGCCTCGCCAGTGGCGGTAACTGCACCCCAGCCAGTAAGCCAGACTGTGGAGTATACGTATTTCCCACGAAAGACTGCTGAGGTGCTGGAACTCCTGACGCAGGTGCCTGAGTGTGATGATGTCCGATAGCCTGTGGACAATCCTTAATAAGATGCTGATCCGATTCGCATCTGTGCCACCGCATCGTCTGTCCGTCAAGGCCTCGAGGTGTCGTGCGTCGTTTGCCGCCTCTCTTGCCTTGGCATCCAGCATAGCGCAGAAAAGGATGAAGTTCCAGCGTGCTGCTCTTCATAAGAATTGCGGTTCCAAGCGCTCGCCTGACTAGCCCCCGAGAACCCTTTTTCCAGTGCCTTGATAACCTTTCCCCGAGTGATGAGCGCCACGCCCTTTTCCTTTTCTGCGTTAGTATCGCCGATCATGTCTGGGATATTTCTTGGTGAACGTCCCCCAGCGCCGTCTTGCAACCAGAAAGTCATGCCATACCCTGAGGACCCCCAACACCAAAAATCTGTAGTTTGGGCCCCCAAACCAATCCCAAGACCTCGAACCAAAACTGTTGGTATGTGTTGTGCGTGCGTGATCATATAACCGTAGATGTTGTGATGACGCCGTGCTAACCCAAAAATTATGGTCTATACCCATATGTTTGGTTTGAATTTTGATGTTTGGTTTGACGTAAGCATGGGTGTAGTATGTGATGTTCGTGCTTTCTTGTTGTCTTTTTGGAACCGACTCACATGCGCTGAACTACACTGAATTCCCTTCCGCAGACGCAGACAGGTCAAGATCGAGCACCAAACGAAACATAATCCTAATTTTGTCTCCCAAACGGTGCATGGGCGTCGCGGCCATGCACGCTTTCGTATCTTCGCCGACATCTTCGCCTCCATCGTCGGAACTATCCCCTCGGTCTCCAGCAGCTCTTGCATATTTGTCTCTCAAGATGCTCATCTTGAGCGGATGCCGTTTTGCCATCGCCCCCTCTTTCGTGCACGGCGTTGTTGCGACCCACTCAAATACCTGAGCGCATATATCTTCGCGGTCATCCCCAGTGACTTCAACCAGTAAGGCCCACTTCCCAGTGGAATCGCCCCAGGAAGCGACGTAGGACTTCTCGGTGGCGCAATGCAGCTTGATTTTCTGCCCCAGCTCGGCGAATCCAAAACTGGGCGCAGTTGTTGTTCTTTCTTCCCCGCCGGATCGCCCGCAACCCTGGCGCTAGACGCAGCTGGTCTCCTGGGCGCTCTGGGGACATCGCCCGAGGGGCTGGCAGCAGCAGGCCTTCTCAGGACGTGCTCGGGCTCGGCAGCCGACGGTTTCTTGTTCGTGATTGACGTTTGCAGTTCCCCTCGCGCGCGGGGAAGGGGCCCCTGGGTTTCCTCGGCCAAACTCCGAAACGACGAATTTGGAGTGATGGCTCCCTAGAAGGATTCGGAAGGCCACGCTGCGACGGCACTCGGCAGAAAAAGGGATGGACCCGACGGCGAAGAATCGCGGGCCATCTCGCCCTCGCCCTCGGAGCTAGCGCCGTCGCTAAGGTTGGAGCTGGCGGCAAAATCTGATTTTCCAAGCGTGCGTTCTGGGGGTGCATCGGGCTCGCCACCATTGAGTTCTTTGATCCATGTGTCTAGGTGAGCCTTCTGCTCAGGTGTAGCTGTCTGGCACGCGTTTTCGTAGAAGTAAGTATTGCAGGCCAGGTTCCGCAAGTGAGCGAACATGACACCAATGTGTTCTCCTACTCTCTTGGCCCAGATGCCGACGTCGTGCGACGTTTACTTGGCCATGTTGGTGGGATTGCCTTGGGCGAGGCGCTCCAACGCGTGGTTGACTTGGCGCGGCAAGACCCTCAGAGACCCCCAAGAAGCGCACGCAATCAGCACGAACGTCGAGCTTGATAAGCCCCGCGATGTTGGCCTTGTGATTGCGGGGCATCGTCGCGTAAACCCCAAAGTTGAATAAATCACAATCCTTCGTGCAGTCAAGGCATCGCTTGAATCCGTCCTTCAATTTCTTCTCAGAAATCGATGGGCAAGGTCCAGCATACCATGTTCGTACGGCTCGTTTTCGCGGCGGAGTAGCTGGATGGGGGGTCGCTCATGTGGCCATATGAAGAATGAACTTGAGCCAGAACGGCCGCGGATCATTGGGCCCGTCGTCTGCAAACGTCCAACAGGCAACGTGAACATGTTGTTGGGCAGCAGTTTCACAAAGGAACAACGCAATCCAATGCAGCTGGTAACGAAAACGCACGGCAACGCAAGTGGCAACCCAATGCAATCGGCAACGCAATGCAAGTGGCAACGCAAATCAGCACAACGCACAAGCGTTGCAATAGATAAGGGTTGTCGTCCTATTTCGGACCAAACATACGAATATGGACTAATGTTTTTGGTTTGAACTAGTATTCTTGGTTTGACAACATCAAGACGCCGATATACATTGGCAAACATCCAGACATCATTCCCAGGACCAAGGTTTTTGGTTTAAACCGCAAGTGTTGGTCCGAGACCAAGAAAGCTGGTCTAAACCAACAATGGTAATTCAGACTGCGCTTTCTTGGCCTCAGGATCCTCAGGGTAGCGTCTCGGCGCGCATTGAAGGGTCCACACTGCTGAGATAAGCATCGAGCTCTGCCTGGGGAATCTCGTCGCCGCTAGTACCACTGCTGCTCCAGTCATCATAGTCGGCCATGACTGTGTCTCGTCACGCTCTGCTGCATCTGGTACTGGGCGAGGAAGTAGGGCTGCTGCTGCTGCATGGAGGGGCATGCCATGGCCGGTGCGCCCCCGAGTGTCAGCGCACCCGTCTGCCACGGGTCTGAGTTCTCCCAGGGGTCGCGATGCGATCTCGTGCCCGTCGTCGTCGGGAAGTAGAAGTTGCCTTGTCCGGGTGCCATCTGAGGTTGAGCGCCCATCATGCCACCACCTTGTCCGCCCATCGACGCCGTCGTGGCTATGCCGCCGTGCTGGTGAACGTGTCCAACTCTCCTGATCAAGGCAACCAACTCATTGAACTGCTGGTCCGTGTCTGGAAGACTGCCGCGGAAGCCCATCAGTAGATTCACCCATTCTGCCGGCGGAAAACGTAGGCCTGATAATAGGATCCATGCAAAACCACCTGGTCCCAGATCCAGGTTGCCATCTGCTCCTGCGCGAAATCTCAAACTTGTAAACCTGCCGAGCGTGGTGTCAATGTCTTCGCCTGGCATCCTCCTGAAACTCATGAGCTCGGCAATCGGTGATGTGGACGTATCCACGTCCAGAGGTGCAAACTGCCGGTGCAGCCCTCGTAATATGATAGCCAATCCTGTGACCTGTCTCAAGCCGAGCCCATCTCCAAGATCTCTCATGCCACCGTTGCGCACTGTGTCGGGGTCTAGTGTGCCAGCCAGTTCGCGCGCAACTCCTCCAAGCCTAAGACTAACTGCCGCGCCTTGAGCCTGGTCTGGCAGCTCACATGCCAGGGCCCACCACACCACACTCTTCGACCATTGTTTGAAGAGGTAGAACCTCTGCCATCTTGAGTCCCAGGCCGGCGGCACTTTCTTCGTGCCCATGGTGCTGACCTGATCTGCCGCGCTGCCGAATCCCGTCGCCAGGGCTCCATTCACACTCATCTGTGGCATCATCATGATGTCCGTGTCTCAGAAGTGGTCGTGGTGTATGTCGTCGTAGTCGAAGTCGTAATCGGAGTTGACGCAGTCGTAGATGTCCGTGGAATGCCGCCTGCGGGAGGCGGGAGGGAGCCGAAGCTCCGCTACCAAGGTCGATTGACCCTGGTAGGCTCGCAGATAGGATGTATACAGAGAGGGATATTTCTCATAACATGCAAAGAACGAAACGTCTGGACGCGTCCTTGAGTGAAACGGTTGCGGCGGGCAGGCGGGCTATACACACGCGTGCACGCACATATACGTACACATGACATACCTTCGTATGTATGCTATCTACTGCATTGCGACTGTCACATGGGCAACGCATGAACCTCGCCAGGTACGCTGGTCTGCACCGCGTGCGGCAACGTTCCGTTCGCCGACCTGGTCACATCCCCGCCCCCACCCAGGAATCACAGGAAACCGACACGACCGCCCATCCAGCTCGGATGAACATGGGCAAGCTGAGGTCGAGACCCGACCCGCCCAGGCAAGCCCGCGGCCCGACACAACCCGCAGGAGCAACGGCGTCCCACTTATATTCAGCCTGGGTATACGGCGCAGGCTACTGCCACTTGGAGGTTTTAGCCAGCGCACGGGACACGAGCAACCTATTAGATGGCGTGATGTCGAGCTCTTTCAGCTCGCCGAAATCAGAATCTCGAACGGCAGCCTGGCATGGGGAGCAACGGAGAAGGTGAGATGCTGTCCCAAGACTCTCGCCACATGGCTGGCACATGGGGTCGACCACTCACTCGGCGGTCGTCGTACAGCGTGAGCTGCATCGGGTAGCCTCCAGCCACGATCCCCGCCAAACCTGCTGCAGCTGAGAGCCTCTCGGAGCCCCTGGGCTCCTGAAGAACCTCAACGACGGGTTCCAGCAAGTGTCCCCCGTTGAGCCCGGGGGCCGAGACTCCATCTCAAAAATTCCGGACAAACAGATCCTGAACAGCCCGATGCAAAACATCCTCCAAAGAGCTGTACCCCAAGAGAATGATGTCAACGTCCCGCGTACCGTGACAAACCTACTCTGGCTCTTAACTGTACAGCCGAATTTTTCGACGGCGAGGGCAAGTGCGCCAGCAGGCCCACGGACAAACAAAACACAAGTAATACTGCTTTCCGTGATACGATGCTGCGTCCACCCCAAGCGGGCCGCTTGGCCCCAAGCTAAGAGAGGCAAAGCGCGTAAGTCGTACGACGGGTCCGCCTGCGGATCCACCGAAAGTTGCCGACGTCCTGCGCCTGCCTTTAGGAATCCAGCAACACAGCGGAGCCGAGGATCGCCCGCAGATGCCGAAGGGTAGCGGCAGACATGCGACTCACCCGACACCTGTACGTGGCCGAGGGAAGGCCTCCCATCCCTGCAGCCTTGAACAGATCCATTTCTGCCGTTACTGAGCCCGCGGGCCCTGTTGCTCCTGATCCTGCGTCTCTGGAGACGCGTACGCGGACCTGCGAACCTATGGATCCTTTCTGCGGCGGCGGCCGAGGGGGAAATAAAAAGGGGCGAGCCTTCTCAGAGTGCTCGGAAGTCCCCCGGCCTTCTGAGAAATTGTCCAGGCCTTCCCCGAAGACGCAGAAAAACTTATCAAAGGCCCGAGTGCTTCTGAGAAGCCCCGCCGCCTTCTGAGAAGGCCTTCTCCGTCTCACTTCCCTTCCTCGCTTGCCGCCACTACTCAAGACCTTCGAATCCTTGTCTCCTCTCTGCATCGTCTGGTCGCAGCCGAGGTGCCGTCCCGAGCCGACGCTAGTGAACTTCCAAGTGCGCAGCCTGGCGACGACGACGAGGCGTGTCGCCGTGCGCATGCAGAGTGCCCAAACCTCTCGCCCGTGGGATGGCCATCTGCAACTCCTCGAGCTGCGTACACGGCAAAAAACACGTTGCGACCTGCCCATTCCTCCTCTTTCCCCCTCCTGCTTCCCACTTCCCTCTTCTTGCTGTTGGCGTTGCGCTAACCAGAGGTCAGAGCCTGAAGCGCTCGCGTGAGAAAAGGAAGGCCTTCCTAGGCCTGCAACAAGCAAATTAGGCCTGGCAGGCGCAGCAGAAAAAAAGGAGGCGCGAAAGGTGAAGCACAGCTGCTCTTCCGATTCCTCCTCCAACCCCCCTCTTGGGGTATGACGTCTTACCTCGCCCATGTTTCCACTGCGTGCTCCTCCACATCTCTGATCAGGGCAACTCGGCGTCGTTTCCGGATAGGCTGGTGGGGTCTCGCCACGCTTCTAGAATTCTGCGGCAACTTCAAAGATGGAGGATCAGTCCGTTTCAGAAGGTGGTTCTCACCTCAGCGCCACGCACGTTCGGCGTAACGTGCGCGACAAGTTCACGATGGACGGGCTTTTCAAAATCTCACTCTTGCCACAAAGCCGCGCACATTCGTTTTTAAAGTCTGCAACAGCTTCAAGAATTGAGTACACGTCCGTTTCAAAATGGGGCGCTCGCCTCAGCACCGCGCGTCTGTTTCTCTGCAGTAGTAGCTTCAAGCACGGAGGGCGGCTCCTTTTCAAAATGTTGCTCTCGCTTCAGCGCCGCCCACATTCGCCTTAACGAGAACATTTCCAGGCTTCTTATGGTTGAAATCCCCACACTAGTGTGCTGGCAGATTTAAGGTCGCGGCGGCGCAGCACTCGCGTTGATTCGCAGTGCCGACGTCTCAAGAATGGTGTTCTGGCACGATTTCAAATTATCAGGACGCGCAAGTCACGGTAATCCGCGGCGGTCAGGTCCCAGGAATGGCGTCTGACACGATTGAAAATTCTCGGACACTTGCCTTGTGATGGGCAACTTCCCGCAATGATAATCGATCCGTGTACGGATATGTGCACAGGGGACTTGGAGGGAGCGTGAATTGCAACATCGTTGATGCGCCTTGGGTTGAAACTGGTCCTCCTCTTCCTGCTTCCCCCCTCTCTCCTGATGGTGCCGTCTTGGGGGTTCCAGGCGGGCTACGACGCGGATGTCTGAAAAGCAGCGCCCTTGGAAGGGATGGGTGGAAGTGGAACGATGCCAGGAATGGCGCGAGCGCGCATAGCTTGTCTCTCGCATCCCTCCTCTCTCCTCCTCTTCCTCCTCTCACCTTTCTCGTGTTAGTGTTCGTGCTCCTGCTTCGTCCTCTTCCTCCGCGAACGGCATTCCTTCTTCTCGTAGATCTTCTCGGCAGTGAGTGAGGACTTCTTGGCCGTAAGGATCTGGGCGGCCTGCTGCTTCGGAGCACGCCAGACACACACATACACACACTCACGTTTTGCGTCGTCGTCGGCGGCGAGGCAGAAGAACAGCACTAGCGAAGAGCGATCGGGGCGACAGAAACACACACTTGGGCGGAAACTCCTGGGACACCTGTCTGCGGGCGATCTCTTGAAATCCTGAACAAACAGGACTTTGAATATTTTAACCAAACCAGGGATCGATTGATGAAAGGAGGGCAGACGCAGACGCAGACGCGCGAGTCCGCCGGCCGGCGGGCCAGCAAGCCCCTTAGGGGCGGCGCGGGCGGGACGGAGCCTGGTCATAGACATGTGAATTTCAAGAAGTCGCTCTCGAAGTCCGCTCAGGCTTTGGAAATTGTGGCACTCTGTAGCCATGAGCCGGGTGTGCTTCCAACCAAAACTTTCTGCACAAATTCTGTGATGTTGTCACTCCACCGCTTTCGCTGTCCGCCGTGTCGGCGTCGGTCATGGATCTCAGGTTCCCATGCCGCCGTCAGTCGGGCCCAGCTGTGGTGCGGTTGTGCAGCAACTTGAAACAACGGCGTCTCTCCTGCTCGGCCCAACTCCTTTCAAAATCGGTCCCCAGACCTTCTAGGGGGTCTATCCTGACCCGCCGTTCAGGGCGGATCCAGCCGTGGTGACAAGAAACTCCCACGAGGCCGAACGATTGCGAGAAGCGAGAAAGAGAGAGAGAGAGGTCGACGTTGTCTCGACGGCCATCCTGCGAAGTGAGCTTGCCGAGGCCAGAAATGTAGCATTAGGCCGGGCATGTCCTCCGACAGGCGGACCTTGCAAGAAAAAAATGTGAAGAAGTAACCAAAAATAGTCAAAAGAGCGTTAAACATCGTCACCTAGTTATTTCCAGTTACTCTTGAATATTCCACCTGTAGCGGGACGTGCCCGACTGAAGCATGGAAGCACCAGGGGCCCATGGCTCGCCCGACCTCCCAGAACGCGCGAACGGGCACACTCGCCCAAGGCCTGTCCTGGCCGGTCGCGCCCTGCGCCAAGCTCGGCGGTGTGGGCCCCACCAGGCCCGGCCAACCCTCAGTCATCCTCATCCGCATCATCATCATCATCAGCATCATCATCATCATCATGACCATCATCACCAGCATCAGCATCATCAGCATCAGCAACATCATCATCAAGCATCAGGCATCAGGCATCAACATCATCATTATCGTCATCCCCTCCTCCGTCCTGCTCAGTTATCTTCCTCCTCCTCCGCCTACGGTCGGTTCGTGCGGCGTCGGCGCGCGCCAAAATTTTTGGCACCTCGTCGATCGTTCAACCTTGAATCGATCGCAGCACCGATCGTTCAAGGTTGAACTCCGTCGGGTTCTGTGGCGTCACTGTGTCCCTCGGTGCCTCCACGTTGCAGAATTAAACTTTGAACGCCTTCGCTGGCGTCGAAGGCGCGCCAACACCGCATGAACTTGCCGAACTCTTCCCTCGGGAAGGTCGGCTACCAATCCACGCGCGGACGGCTTCTCGAACCACTGCCGAGTTGCAGGGCAAAGGCGACCTCACTGGACCGCCGAGGATCTAGCGACGACTATGCACCAAGAGCCTGCGCTTCTCAGGACATGGCGCTGGTGGATTTTTAGACCAAGTGCGTCGTAGTAGAATACAAGGTGCTGCGTCTCTTCTTTGTGTCGCATGTGGAGGTGAAGACAGCATCCATTATCACACGAGCTTTAGATGTGGCTGGCTTATCCAGGAAAGACACGATTGGAGTGGACCCGAGAGGACGATTCTGACATGGACAAAGACTCAGTACAGGCAGGATTACTTGTGCACGACGATGGCGGTGATGATGGCGATGGCGATGACGACGGTGATGATGATGATGATGGTGGTGATGCTAATGATGCTGATGATAATGATAATGATGATGGTGATGCTGATGATGATGATGATGACGGTTATGATGATGACGGTGATGAACATTTTGGTGATGACGATAATATGTACATAGATTCACGACGATGATGATGCTGATGATGGTGCTGGATAGATTGACGACGATGATGATAACGATGGTTGCCAGGAGGATGATGATGATGATAATGATGATAATGCTGATGATGATGATGATGATGCTGATGATGATGATGATGGGAATGGTGCTAGTGATGGTGATGGCGATTATGCTGATGATGGTAGTGACGGTGGTGATGATGATGATCAGTATGATGATCACGGTGACGGTGGTGATGATTATGACATGGCAACGCTGATGATAATGGTGGTGGTGGTTGTGGTGATGGTGATGACATTGTTTCCGACGGGAACGCATCAGCTTGGCTTATCTGGTCGGCAGCCTGACACGCATTGGCGCGAGTGGCACAATGACTGGAAACACGTGCGCGCTTCGCGCATAAACGCAAATTTAGATCCCTCAGCCCATCTCATCCCGCCACTGCCCGGGTAGCGGTTCGTTTCATCCCTGTTGGGGTCTGGCTACTTTAACTCGTCAGCCTTGCCGCCAGAACTGTGACCACCACTAGAAAAAACTGATGGCCCTCGGCAGCGCAGCGTGAGATCTCTGAGTCCGCCCTGGGAACACCTCGGGGCCCTGTAGAAACGACCAGAAGAATTCCCAGATAGGCCCGAGAAAATCTGAACAGGCCCGTTCAGGGAGTGACTTCTACGGACTCTGAAAAGTGACACCTGACAGTGACGCCATTATTTGCAAGGGGCTGTTGGCGGCGGGGCCCACAACAGAAAAGCAGTTATAAGATGCGAGTGCATGCGGCAATTGTTGGTTTCTTCTTCCTGTCTGCATGCTGCACCCTTCTACATTCCAGGGGCCGCCTGGATGTTCTCTTAGGCGATCCTGGACACCCCTTCAGCCGTCTTGGAGGTCTCTTGGAGGCAACTTGGGCCGTCTTGGGATTATCTTGGCAACCGCTCGGACCGTCTGAGAGCACCCCGAGCTTGACAAAGCGAGAAACCCGAGACCTTGAAACAAAACACGTGGACATCAATGACGTTTTCCCTTTGGGGTTTCTTTGAGCGTCCTTGGGGTCTGCATTCGGGCCTCTTCGGTTCTTCTGGGGGCGCCTGAGGAGGTAGGTTGGACTTCGCGGTTCGCATTCCCCCTCTGCGGCCATTGTTGGGGCACTCTTGGGCCCTCTTGGAGCTCTCTTGAGCTGCCTGGGAACACTCTTGGGGGCTTCTGGGGCTGTCAAGAAGCCATTGATGGGGCCGCCGGGGCGAGCTTGGAGAATCGGAGATACGAAACGGCGAGAACCCAAAACAGCATTGTATCAAACACAAAAAACAATGCCTGGAGGCGAACGGCTCGAATTGATGGTTCGCGCTTCGGCTCTTGGGCCCTCCTTGGCGCCGTCTTGGGGCGTCTTGAGCGCTTCTGAGTTCGTCATGGAGCCCTCTTGGGCCGTCCTGGGCCTCGCTTGGGGCCCTCTAGAGCCGTCTTGGAGCCTTCTTGGGGAGCTTGTGGGAACCATTGCGGTGATCTTGGAACATCGGAAAGTCGTAAAAGCGATTGAGCCAAAATCAAGAAAAGAGAACAAACCAATGAGCATCGCTTTTCTTTGCCACTCAGAACTAGATTGTGCTGGCTTGGGGACATGTTCAAGCGCCCTGGAGAGCTCTCGGGCTGCCCCAGAAATCACTTGGTCCGTTTGGAAACCTTCCGGGGTGGTCTTCGGGTGTTCTTGGGGCCCTGTTGGGGTGTCTTGACCGCTTCTGGGTCCGTCTTGGAGCCCTCTTGGGCTGTCCTGGGGCTCTCTTGGGGGCCTCTGGGGCCGTCTTAGAGCCTTCTTGGGGAGCTCGTGGGAATATTTGAGGCGGTCGCGGGGCATCGGAGGGTCGGAAAGGCGAGCAAATCAAAAACCAACGACAAAAACACTGAACATCAATATGTTTGCCCTCTCAGAACTCTCTTGTGAGGTGTATAGTGCCAGCTTGAGGCTATCTCGGGGCGTGTTGGTCCGCTTGCGGACTGTCCTCGAGATCACGTGGGCCGTGTGGAGACCATCCTGGATAGTCTTGGGGCCGCCTTGGGGCTCTCTTGAACGCCTCTGGGGTCCTCTTGGAGGCCTCTTGAGGCGTCCAGGGGCACTCTGTTTTTGTGCAAAGGCAAGGCGCGGTGCAGCAACAATAGTCTGGCTGATGCCGAAGTGACACGCAGTATCTAAGGCAAGGAACATGGCCCTCTGATTCGCAAACCTTGAGAAGTGGAAGAGGTCGAAGTCGCGCTGACACCGGTAATGTCGACCAAGCGCGTCCAGTGCGTCGCTGTGTAGAACACAGATAAATTGATCTTTGCGGCCGTTACTGGGGCGATCTCTCGTGGGGCGTCCTGGGGCACTCTTGGGTGTGCTGGAGCCGTCTTGGAGCCATCTTGGCGGGCTCGTGGCAGCCACCTGGGCCGTCTTGGAGCAGCGGTAGCTGGAATAAACGATGCAGCGAAACACACTGACAAAAACGAATTGCAAAACAAGGTTTTTTGCCCCTTGGATCTCTCGTTGGTGATGCTTTGGGGCAAATGGAGGCTATCTTGAGACGTGTTGGAATGCTCTCGGGCTGTCCTGGAGGCCAATCGGGCCGTGTGGAAATCCTCCTGGGTGCACTTCGAGCGCTCACGGTCGATCTCAGACCACCGGGAACCGCTCAGAACATGAGGCTGGGAGGGGGGGGGCGAACGCACAAGGGTGGGGCAGGTTTGGGGTCCCCAGACCGGGATCTGCCTTCTGTGTACATGTGTGCGAGAGACGTAGGGTCGCCCCCTCCCTCCTTCAAACACCCACCCACATGTAGCTAGACGGAAAGCTCCCCGAGGCCTGGCTCAACTGCGTCATATGCGCACGCAGAGTGGGCCCTGCGGCCCAGTCGAACACCGATTCGCAAGCCCTTCAATTAACTACAGTCATTAATTCGCAAGCCCTTCCGATTCGCAAGCCCTGTATTGTGTATTTAGTGGTCCTCTTCATCGTTGACTGTGTGAAAATTGGTCGGGTTCTTCGCGAAACGTTGGTTTTACATTATGCAGCGGTGCGAGCGCAAACCGAACCGAGGCCAGAATGTCCTTAGCGCCACCCCGTGCAAACGTCTGAGCGGGATGCTGACGGAGCCCTCATTCCCACGCGCACCGGCCCTGGACCTGCACCGTGACTCGACGAAAAAACCCGCGCACAAAACGACGACATGTTGCACGGAAAGGTGGAAAAAAGGTAGACCATACAGCGCTTCTTCAATATCCACGTCACCCTCGTCGCCGCCAGTTTCTTGGGAGGAGGGAAAAGCGAGAAAGCGAACAACGTGTAAAAACATGTTTTTTGTCTCTCCGAAGTCTCTTGCGCTATGTCTAAGGCCAACTGGAGGTTACCTTGGGGAGTACTGGAGCGCTCTCGGGTTGTCCTGGGGGTCTCGTGGGCCGTGTGGAAACCGTCCTGGGTTATTTGGTGCTGTTTGGGGGCCCTCTTAGGGCATCTTGAGCGCTTCCCAGCCAGTCCTGTAGCCCTCTTGGGCCGTCCTTGGACGATCTTGGGAACTCTTGCGCCGTCTTGGAGCCTTCTTGGGGAACTCGTGGGGATCTTTGCGGCGGTATTGGAGCATCGGAAAATCAGAACAGCGAGAAAGCGAAAAAACAAGGGGGTGGGGTCGAACGATTCGAATCACATTTTTTGTTACCTTTCTGAAATCTCTTGCGCGGTGTCGAAGGCCATTGGGGAGTCCAGGACGCTTTCGGGCTGTTCCGGAGACCGCAAGATCCGTGGGCGCACCATCCTGAAAAGGTTCGGGGGCGCTTTCAGGCGGTCTAGGTCGTCCAAGGACGCCCCCA
Source organism: Prorocentrum cordatum (assembly GCA_963575745.1). NCBI lineage: Eukaryota > Dinophyceae > Prorocentrales > Prorocentraceae > Prorocentrum > Prorocentrum cordatum. The sequence continues at coordinate 88,983 of CAUYUJ010014287.1, forward strand.
GGAAGCCGTCCGAGACGGAAGGGCCAGAATGTGCGCAGGGGCTCGGATATCCTTTATCTGGGCCCTCTCGTGGGGCGCTCTTGGGGCACACTTGGGTTGTCTGGGGAGCCTACTGGGCCGCCTTGGGTCCCTCTTCGGGGTCTCGCGGGCCGTCTTGGAGCGATCTGAAGGGCCTCCGAGGCCGTGAGGGAGCGCTAATTCTCCGACAACTTTCTGAACATGGACGAACTGTGTCTCTCTCAGGGCCACCTGGGGGAGCCTCTTGATGCCGGCCTGGAGCGCGTGGGAGTCCTCGTCGGCCGTCTTAAGGGCATTTTGGGTGTTTTTTCGGGGCCTCTTGGGACCGTCTTGGGCCCTCTTAGGACCGCCTTAGCCTGGCGTGGCCCGTTTCGGTGCGGGCCCGGGCCGTCTCGGGAGCTCTGGGACACCCCCCCAAGAAACCAAGGGGGCACCCGTGGAGGGTAGATGCAGGCTCTGGCCCGCCGCCCCCCCGGCCGTATGTGTAGACACATATATGTGCGTATATAGATATATAACGAGATATATATATATATACATACATATATATAACGATATATATATATAACGATATATATATATATATATTATAGACATACACACATACGTACGTATACGCATACATCCATCCACCCACCCATCCATCCGTACATGCATACATACACACACTCATGAATTATACAAACATACATTCATGCATACATACACACACGTACATACCTAGATGGAAGCATACGCACACACACTTATATATATATATAAAGAGAGAGAGAGAGAGAGATGTAAATGTAGAGGAGGAGGAGAAGGAAGAGGGAGGGGGGAGGAGGGAGGAGGGAGGGAGGAGGGAGGGAGGAGGAGGCCGAAGCCCTTCGGAAAAACCCTCCACCTGGAGCTGACCTGAGCCCAGAGTGGCTCGGTGCACGCGGACAGCGTCGCCGACGTCGCCGTGGCCGTCGTCGTCGTTCGCCGATCGGCGGCGTCAACTGCTGTCATCGTCGTCGATCGTCGTCGTCGTCGGTCGTCAATCACCGTCGCCGATCGTCGATCGCCCTCGAGCCCTCCCCCCACTCCTCCTCCTCCTCCTCCCCTCCTCCTCCTCCTCCTCCTCCTCCTCCTCCTCATCTGCCTCCTCTTCCTCTTCCTCTTCCAACTCCTCCTCCTCCAGAAATCATGTTCCTGGAGAGGCTTCCGGGGACAGGATTTCGAACGATGCGGAAAAGACTGAGCCCAGGGTGGCTCTGCGCACGCGGACAGCGTCGCCGCCGTCGGCGTGGCCGTCGTCGTCGTCGCCGTCGATCGTCGATCGGCGGCGCCGACTGTTGTTATCGTCGTCGATCGTCGTCGTCGTCGGTCGTCGACCGTCGTCGTCATCGTCGTCGTCGTCGTCAATCACCGTCGCCAGTCGTCGTCGCCGATCGTCGATAGCCCTCAAGCCTCCTCGTCTCTCCCCCTCATCCCCTCACTCCTCCTCCCCGCCTCCTCCTCCTCCTCCTTTTCCTCTTGCTCTTTCTCCTCCTCCTCCTCCTTCGCCTTCTCCATCTCCTCCGCGCGGAAGAAATCCAACATCATCTCGCGCAAAACAACGAACTGAGGCCCTCTGGGCTTTGTAACATTCCCTTCTAAAGCCCTTTTGGAGCCATCCTGGGGCCTTCTTGGGCGCCCTGGGAAACCGGAGATCATGTTCCCAGAGAGGCTTCCGGGAACATGATTTCGAACGAGGCCCTCTTGGGCCTCCCTGCAGCCGTCTTGGGGGCCTCCTGGGCCGGCTTTGGGGCTTCTTGGGCCGTCTCGGGGGATTCCGTGAGCCCCACAGGACGACCCTTTTGGGCCGTCTTGGGCCCTCTTGGGTCTCTCTTGGGCTGTCTTGGGGCTCCTCGGGGGCGTCTGGGGCACTGTGAAGACGAAGCAAGCGAGTCTGCTGAAAACGTACGTTTGACGAATGGGATGGGCAGATTTTTGCATCTTGAAGGCCCTGTTAGGGGCCCTCTTCGGCCATCCTCAAACCATCTCGGGCCCTCTTGGGCCTCGCTGAGGCTGTCTCGTGGTCCTCTTGGGCGTCCTGGGGACCCAGAAATCATGTTCCCGGAGAGGCTTCCAGGAACATGATTTCGAACGAGGCCCTCTTGGGCCTCCCTGCAGCCGTCTTGGGGGCCTCCTGGGCCGGCTTTGGGGCTTCTTGGGCCGTCTCGGGGGATTCCGTGAGCCCCACAGGACGATCCTTTTGGGCCGTCTTGGGCCCTCTTGGGTCTCTCTTGGGCTGTCTTGGGGCTCCTCGGGGGCGTCTGGGGCAGTGTGACGACGAAGCAAGCGAGTATGCTGAACATGTACGATTTACGAAGGGAATCAGCCGATTTGTGCCTCTTGAAGGTCATCTCGGGCCCTCGTGGGCCTCGCTTCCGGTCCTCTTGGGCGCCCTCGGAACCCAGAAATCATGTTCCCGGAGAGGCTTCCGGGAACATGATTTCGAACGAGGCCCTCTTGGGCCTCCCTGCAGCCGTCTTGGGGGCCTCCTGGGCCGGCTTTGGGGTTTCTTGGGCCGTCTCGGGGGGTTCCGTGAGCCCCACAGGACGACCCTTTTGGGCCGTGTTGGGCCCTCTTGCGTCTTTCTTGGGCTGTCTTGGGGTTCCTCGGGGGCGTCTGGGGCAGTGTGACGACGAAGCAAGCGAGTATGCTGAACATGTACGTTTTACGATGGAAATGTGCAGAGTTGTGCCTCTTGAAGGCCCTCTTGGGACCCTCGTCGGCCATCTTCAAGCCATCTCGGGCCCTCGTGGGGCGCTCTTGTGCGTCTTCGGGGGCTCTTGAGGTTTTCTTGACCATCAGTACGGCCCGCGTGGCCTGTCGTGGGCAGTTTGGAAACGGCCCGGGGCAGTCCAGGTGTGTGTGTGACCCCCCAAACGTCCTGGGGGGCGCCCATGGGGGAGGGTGGCAGCGGCCGCCGCCCCCCCCCCCCCCCGGCCTACTCCTCTCCCTCTCTCTCTCTCTCTCTCTCTCCCTCTCTTCTCTCTCTCTCTCTTTCTCTCTCTCTCTCTCTCTCTCTTTCTCTCTTTCTCTATATATATATGTATATACATATATATATATATATATATATGTATATATATATATATATATATAACACTCAAACCATCGCGCGCGCTTCGCGCGCGCTCAAGTTCTAGCTAGGGTCGATAAGCTAACTCATACCATATCATTTTGGTCGTTTCTTGCGTCTTGGGGCTCCATTGGAGGTCCTGCTCAAGCCTCGGAATCGTATAGAAGGGGAAGTGTGGATACGCAGAAATCATTAATTTCCTTTAGGAATTCAGCGATTTTGGGCCCTCAAAAGCTTCCTGGGCTCTTTTTTGGGAGGTGAGGGGGTCTGACTTGTGGTTTGTTGTGCAGGAGTAGACCGGAGGCCAAACTGAATTAGCCTGGCGAAGGACCCAACCATATGCAGTTGTGAATGCCGCAATTGTGCTGGGTGGTGGCGGACGCATGCGGGCGGTGCCACTGGGACCTTCGGTGGAGCTCCCTATGGGGCCACGAAACGCTGTACTGGGTGGGTGAGACGCGGTCAGCAAGGGCTGTGCTGCGTGGTGGCGGACGCATGCGAGCGGTGCCACTGGGACCTTCGGTGGAGCTCCCTATGGGGCCACGAAGCGCTGTACTGGGTGGGTGAAACGCAGGCAGGGAGCAAGGGCTGCGCAGGGTGGTGGCGGACGCATGCGGGCGGTGCCGCTGGTACCTTTGGTGGAGCTCCCTATAGGGCTACGAAGCGCTGTTCTGGGTGGGTGAAGCGCAGGGAACAAGGGCTGTGCTGGGTGGTGGCGGACCCAAGCGGGCAGTGCCACTGGGACCTTTGGTGGAGCCCCCTATGGGGCCACGGAACGTGCGAGGGGTGTGCCAGAATGGAGTGGAACCGCATGCCAGCGCAGCCACTGGGGCCTTCGGTGGAGCTCCCTATGGAGCCACGAAGCGTGTGAGGGGTGTGCCGAAATGGGGGGTGGAACCGCATGCGAGCGCAGCCACTGCGGCGTTCGGTGGAGCTCCCTATGGGGCCACGAGACGTGTGAAGGGCGTGCCGAAAAAGGGGGTGGAACCGCATGCGAGCGCAGCCACTGGGGCCTTCGGTGGAGCTCTCTATGGGGCCGCGAACCGTGTGAGGGGTGTGCCGAAATGGGGGGGGGGGAACCACATGCGAGCGCAGCCACTGGGGCGTTCGGTGGAGCTCCCCATGGAGCCACCCACGAAGCGTGTGAGGGGTGTGCCGAAATGGGGGGTGGAACCGCATGCGGGCGCAGCCACTGGGGCCTTCGGTGGAGCTCCCTATGGGGCCACGAAACGTGTGAGGGGTGTGCCAGAATGGGGGGTGGAACCGCATGCGGGCGCAGCCACTGGGGCCTTCGGTGGAGCTCCCTATGGGGCCACGAAACGTGTGAGGGGTGTGCCAGAATGGGGGGTGGAACCGCATGCGGGCGCAGCCACTGGGGCCTTCGGTGGAGCTCCCTATGGGGCCACGAAACGTGTGAGGGGTGTGCCAGAATGGGGGGTGGAACCGCATGCGGGCGCAGCCACTGGGGCCTTCGGTGGAGCTCCCTATGGGGCCACGAAACGTGTGAGGGGTGTGCCAGAATGGGGGGTGGAACCGCATGCGGGCGCAGCCACTGGGGCCTTCGGTGGAGCTCCCTATGGGGCCACGAAACGTGTGAGGGGTGTGCCAGAATGGGGGGTGGAACCGCATGCGGGCGCAGCCACTGGGGCCTTCGGTGGAGCTCCCTATGGGGCCACGAAACGTGTGAGGGGTGTGCCAGAATGGGGGGTGGAACCGCATGCGGGCGCAGCCACTGGGGCCTTCGGTGGAGCTCCCTATGGGGCCACGAAACGTGTGAGGGGTGTGCCAGAATGGGGGGTGGAACCGCATGCGGGCGCAGCCACTGGGGCCTTCGGTGGAGCTCCCTATGGGGCCACGAAACGTGTGAGGGGTGTGCCAAATGGGGGGTGGAACCGCATGCGGGCGCAGCCACTGGGGCCTTCGGTGGAGCTCCCTATGGGGCCACGAAACGTGTGAGGGGTGTGCCAGAATGGGGGGTGGAACCGCATGCGGGCGCAGCCACTGGGGCCTTCGGTGGAGCTCCCTATGGGGCCACGAAACGTGTGAGGGGTGTGCCAGAATGGGGGGTGGAACCGCATGCGGGCGCAGCCACTGGGGCCTTCGGTGGAGCTCCCTATGGGGCCACGAAACGTGTGAGGGGTGTGCCAGAATGGGGGTGGAACCGCATGCGGGCGCAGCCACTGGGGCCTTCGGTGGAGCTCCCTATGGGGCCACGAAGCGTGTGAGGGGCGTGCCAGAATGGGCGTGGGAGGGGGGGGGAGGGGGGAGGAAGGGGAGGAGGATGTGGAGGAGGAGGAAGGAACGCGGGGCGACGTTTCTTCAAAACGAGGACCCAACACCACAGGATGGTCGGGACAAAAATGATGTGGGGTTCTCAAGTTTTTCCAGATCCTCGGTGCTGGTCGGCGCGGTTTTTTGTTTGTGCCTCGCCGGTGTTGTTTGCCGGGCCCCTCGGCCATGAACATCGACCTAGCTCGAATTATGGCCCAGCTCTAATTAAGGCTCCTCGCCTTAAATGTAGCGTCGTAGCCTGAAATTCAAAGCGACGACGTCGCTGGATGATTTAGCGACGAACAAGTCGTGACGACGACGACGCGTTGTTGTTCCATAAGGAGGCGCGCTCCTCCTGCAATGGGATCAGTTCTTCAAGCGCGGAGGAGGCCGTGCCTCCTGCAGCGTGGCATGCGCTGCATGAGGAGGCGCGCTTCCCCCGCCATGGGCGTGGTTCTCGGCATATTGAGGAGGCGCCGCCCCCTTGAAAGGATTACGAGGGAACTTCACGGGGAGGTTTGGCCTCCTGCGGGGCGAAGACCGAGGCGGGCAGAAGGGGGGGGAGAGGGGAGTGGATGAGGACGGAAGGAGGAACGATGATGATCCGAGGGAGAAGGGGGGGGAGAGGGGGGCCGCGCCTCCTGTGAAGACGGGAGAGCATCGAACTCATCCTTCGGCGCCGCAGTTTTGTCAGCGCGCGAGGCCGTGTCAGCTGGGCCCCCACCTCGGCGCGGGGCCGATCCAATGTCGTTCCCGCGGGCGAAAATGGAAATCAACCAGGAGGACCTGAACGAGCTCATCCGCAAGTGGAAGGGCGAGATCCAGGGGCTCCACTGCACGGGCTGCTACGAAAACATCGTGCGCCTGAACGTGTTTGTCCTGGCGGCCGTGAATGCGGAGTCACCGAGGTTGTCCGCGAAGGACATCCAGAAAAGGCTCGAGGACGTGCTCGGGGAGACGGACTGCACGGCCGTGTCATGGTCGGGGATGATGGTGGAGACGTTGGCATAGTGCAACAAGACGCGGCGCGACAACAAGGCGATGCAACGCTTGTCTCCCGCGGTGCAGTCGGTCATCAACGCGACGGGCGGCAGGGGCGAGTCCTCGCCTGGGCAGCAAAGTCGGCCGGCACTGCGCCGTCCTCCGCGAAGGGCCACGGCAGCCCAGGGGCGGCGCCCGGTTCGGGCGGCCCCCCGTCCAGCAGCGGGGACGGCATCCTGGCCCTCTACGGCGTGAAGAGCCCCCCGCCGAAGCGCAGTTCCGAGGATGGGGGCGCAAATCATCTTGTCGCAAGAGACCGTGGAGAGCGCGCCGCCGACCGGGCGGAGGCGGAAGGAGGCTCGGCAGTTTCGCTTCGCCCCCTAAAAAACGTCATTCTGCTTTGCCCCCCCCCCGCCCGCCCGCCCCCCCCCCCCGCCCCCCCCCCCCATGCCCCCCCCGCCCCCCCCCCCCCGCAGGTGCAGAAGACGGCGAGCTCCGACAAACTTGTGGACGAGTGTGTTGATTACAACGCGCTGGAGGTCGCGAGGGATGGGGGGAGGTTCCCGCTGCGGAAGGGGCCCAAGGGCTTCGCCGTGATCACTGTCGACGGCGAGGTGATCGATGCGCTTGCGCCGAACGCCACGATGGAGGCCGCGGAGACGGGGGAGGCTTTGATCGATGACAAGGCGCGGCAGGCCCACCCGAAGGGCGGGGCCAGGAAGAAGCCAGCGGCCGCGCAGAAGAAGTCAGGGTGCGCCGTCGTCGACAGCGACGACGAGGAAGGGGAGGGCAGCGACGAGATGGTGGACTCGGACGCAGAGGCCGCCGCGAGCGACGCGCCCAGAAGGAGGCCCGTTGCCGCCGCCGCGGGCGAGGGGGAGCAGGGCCTGCGCGCGGATCTGCTCCCAGCGCCGAGGCCGCCCCAAGAAGGCAAGGCGTGGGTCGTCATGCGGCGCAAGCGGGACCAGGCGGCGGCGGTCCGCCAGGCGCGAAAGCCTGGGAGACAGCCCGCGCAATGGTCCTCGGGCGGCAAGTACACAGAGGATCAGATGAGGCAGATGGCCGCGGATATGGTTGCGAAGTTGTCCATGGGCGAGATCGCGGAGGGCGAGGTGCGCATGAGAGGGGCTGGAGTTCCTGCGCTTGTGCGACTGAAATGCGTTGCCGCTGGGTGTGCGCCACTGTACACAGCGACGAATGAGCGAGCCAGCGCGGGCGAATTCTCTGCCTCAGATTGAACGCGTCGCAGTATAAGCCGCGCGCACATACCATTGACAACGGCGCGACGCTCGCGTCGCAGAAACAGGCGCGCGGCGGGGGAGAGGGGGGGTCTGGGGCTGGACGGGGGTCGGGGCGTGACGGGGGGTGGAGGAGGGGTGGGGCAAGCTAGGTGCGCTCGCGTCGTATCTGACATCCTGCCCCTCCCTCCCATCCCTTACCATGGCGTAGATCCCCTCTCTACTCGCACAGTCGGATGTCGAGCAGGGCAATGATCCCGAAAAGGTGCGCGATGCATTGTGGAGCACGGCGCGGCATGGCGTAGAAGAGCACGGTAAAGCGTAGTATGTCACAGCATGGCGTGGCGTGGCGTAGCGGAGAATTGCATAACGAAGCTTTGCAGCGCAAAGTTTGGCATCGCACAGCGGCCCCGAACATAACATTGCATAGCATGGCGTTGAAGATCAAATCGTCGCATGGCAGAGCACGACGTGGCACTTAAGCACTGCATATCACAGCTTCGGCTGAAGGCATATGCCGTGGCATGGCACGGGACATGGCGCCAGCGCTGCAGCGGGAATACGATTCGGAACGAGCGAAGCGCGGAAATGAGGCCACCGCTGCCGGGGGGGGCGCGATTCGGAACGAGCGGAAGCACGGAAATGAGGCCAGCGCTGCAGCGGGAACACGATTCGGAACGAACGAGCGAAGCGCGGAAATGAGGCCGGCGCCTCAATGAGAGCAGCATTTTGAAACAAAATGGAAGCGCAAACCCAACTCCGGGGAATCCTGTGTAAAGAACAAGACGCGGGGGGGGGGGGGGCTCCCAGCCCGTCGTCAGGGGAAGGAGGAGAATAGTATTCATATTGAAAAGTTGTGGACGGGGGGGGCGCAGCGGAGCAGAGGGGGGAGGCCCTGCCTCCTGCTCGGCGGCCG
>CAUYUJ010014287.1:102500-226505 GCA_963575745.1 Prorocentrum cordatum
GAAGCCCTGCTGCTGGCGCCCACCCTGGGCAAAGCCAAAGGCAAGGGCAAGGCGCCCAAGGCCCAACCCAAGCCCAAGGCCCCGCTACCAGCGAAAGCGGGAGCGGTTCCGAAGGGCCCGTTCCCGCCACCAGCGAAAGCGGGTGCGCTTCCGAAGGGGCCGCCCCCGGCGGCAGCCGCAGCCGCGCCCGCCCCCGAGGCGGCGGGACTGACCGCCAAGGCCAAGAAATCGCCTCCACCTGAGCCCCCCCCCCGAAGGCGAAGACAATAAGACGAGCGTGGAAGTGCGGAACCACCTGAATTACTGGAGTCAGAAGCCCACAGAGCATGGGAAGGCATGCGGGGGAGCCCTCCAGACATTCGACGGCCTCGCCAATACCAAGCGCAAGGAGTTCTACGGCAAGTGGACCGAGGAGAAAGGGACGAAGGACCACAAGGCGCTCGAGGCCCTGTCTCAATCCTTCCACGCGTCCACTGAAAGCAAGGACAGCACCATGGAGAAGGGCAGGCAGAAGTGGGTCACGGTGACGCAGCTCATGCAGGATTTTGGCCTTAACTCGAGCAGTTTCCCCACTGTGAAAGCAGGCTGCGATTGGGCCCATGCAGAATGGAAGACAATATCCCGGCAAAGCAACCTAACAGCGATGTGTAGGAGCATATCTGGAAGCATTCCCCTTAAGATTCAGGTGAGAAACAAGTTGTAGAATTCTGCTGTTCTCGCAGTCGTCGTCGCATTCGCGGTGACAGTCGCAGCGGCAACGGCAGTCGCAGTCACAGCCTCAGCCTCGGCCTGCCTCGGCCTCGGCCACCCTCAGCCACGGCCTCAGCCTGCCTCAGCCTCAGCCTCAGCCTGCTTTAGCCTCAGCCTCAGTCTGCCTTCAGCCTCGGCCTCAGCCTCAACCTGCCTCAGCCTCACCCTGCATCAGCCTCAGCCTCAGCCTCAGCCTGCCTCAGCCCCAGCCTGCCTCAGCCTCAGCCTCAGCCTGCCTCAGCCTCTGCCTTTGCCTGCTTCAGCCTCAGCCTCAGTCAGCCTTCAGTCTCGGCCTCAGCCTCAGCCTGCCTCAGCCTCAGCCTCAGCCTCAGCCTGCTTCAGCATCAGCCTGCCGCAGCCTCAGCCTCAGCCTGCCTCAGCCGCAGCCTGAGCCTGCTTCAGCCCCAGCCTCCGTCTGCCTTCAGCCTCGGCCTCCGCCTCAACCTGCCTCAGCCTCACCCTGCCTCAGCCTCAGCCTCAGCCTCAGCCTGCCTCAGCCTCAGCCTGCCTCAGCCTCATCCTCAGCCTGCCTCAGCCTCAGCCTCAGCCTGCTTCAGCCTCAGCCTCAGTCTGCCTTCAGCCTCGGCCTCAGCCTCAACCTGCCTCAGCCTAAGCCTGCATCAGCCTCAGCCTCAGCCTCAGCCTGCCTCAGCATTAGCCAGCCTCAGCCTCAGCCTCAGCCTGCTTCAGCCTCAGCCTCAGCCTCAGCCTCAGCCTCAGCCTCAGCCTCAGCCTCAGCCTCAGCCTGCTTCAGCCTTAGCCTCAATCTCCCTTCAGCCTCGGCCTCGGCCGCATCCTGAGCCTGCTTCAGCCCCAGCCTCCGTCTGCCTTCAGCCTCGGCCTCAGCCTCAACCTGCCTCAGCCTCACCCTGCATCCGCCTCAGCCTCAGCCTCAGCCTGCCTCAGCCTCAGCCTGCCTCAGCCTCAGCCTCAGCCTGCCTCAGCTTTCAAAATGTGGCCCGGGAATGGAGTTCTGGGAACTCGAAGAACACGAAGTGGCCTGCAGTTGGCTCCAGGCATTCGAAATCATCCCCAGGAATGCAGTTCTGGGAACTCGAAGACCACGAAGTGTCCTAGAGTTGGATCCGGGCATTCAGAATCATGCCCAATAACGGAGTTCCGGGAACTCGAAGGCCAATAAGTGGGCTACAATTGGCTCTGGGCATTCAAACTGTGGCCCGGGAATTGAATTTTGGGGACTCGAAAAACACGAAGTGGCCTACAATTGGATCCAGGCATTCAAGATGTGGCCCGGGAATGGAGTTCTGGGAACTCGGAGAGCACGAAGTGGCCTACAGTTGGCTCCGGGCATTCAGAGTGTGGTCCGGGAATGGAGTTCTGGGACCTCGAAGACCACGAAGTGCGCAACTGCATGCTTAAAACGACTTCCGCGGATTCTCCCCGGATCCTGCCCGGACCCCCCTGGGGAGTCATGATGCTTTCTTTAGAGACCATTAGAAACCTATCGGTCTTCGCTGTTTGGTAAAACCAAAACCGCCGCCAAGTTCGGCGCGGAAGAAAGCCGCCCGCCCCAGATCGATGAGGACGAATGCATCGACACCATGTATCTCTACACATTCGACGACGGCGTCGCGAGCGAAAAGGGCCAGACGAACGTTGAGAAATGGCGCGCGGACAAAGATCCCGGGAAAACCACAAGAAAGAATGCCCGCGTGGACTTGGCCAGAGCTTCGGATCGGTCGACGCACCAGGCGCGAACATCGAGCACCAGCACTTCGCTGAGATGTCCGTGCCAAAAGATGAGCTCAGGCGGGGGGGGGGGGGGGGGGGGCGTGGCGCTTCTCTCTGCCCTTGCCTCCGCCTTCCCCTCTGTCGTCTTCGGCCGTTTGCAATCCCTTCCCCCCCCCCCCCCCCCGCTCCAGCACCCCTCTGCCGTCGCCCCCCCCCCCCCGCTCCCCGCGGGCAGAAGAAAGAGCCTCGCCCTCGCAGGCAGGGGGCCACCGTGAAGGACCTCGTGAACAACTTCCTGGCGATGAGCAAGCGCGACGCAAACGATCAGAAGTGGGCAAGCAACCTCGAGGAGATCAGGCCCGCTCAGAAGGCGTTGTGCGCGTTCCTGGGCGAAGCAGATCAGCTCTTCGCCGAGGCGGCGTGCATCCCAGAGGGCGAGCCCGACGACGCGATCGTCGCGAGCATGACGAAGAAGCTGACGGAGGCGCTGCACGCTGCGCAGAAGCACCTGGACGGCGGCAAGATCAGCGCGAAGCGGTGGAAAGCTGTGGAGGGCCGAGAAGGCGCGGGGCTAAGGCGAGGGAAGGGGGCGGGGATGGGGCGGGGAGTGGCATGGCTGGTGGCGGGAGGAGGAGGAGGAGGAGGAGGAGGAGGAGGAGGAGGGGCAGCGGCGGCGGGGGGCGGGGGGCGCAGCGGGCGCATCAGGAGGAGAAGCGGGAGGAAGGGGTAGAGGGAAAGGAGGATGGGGGGAAGAACGGGGGCAGCACTGCAGCGGAAAGACACGCCAGCCCCGCTACCTGCAGGGGGCGCGGCGAACAAAAAAAAAAAAAAAAAAACGCGCGCGAGGAGGCGGCCGTCCTCCTGCGCATGCGCGCCCGAGCGAGGACGCGCCGTCAGGCAGATGGAACCGCCGCGCTTGGGCGCAGATTTACTCGTCGAGCAAGACGACCACGCGCATTTTCTGACACGACTGGCAAGGAGGCGGGGCCTCCTGGAGGATTTGAGGCGCGCGAGCAGGGGGCAGCCAGGGGGGGGGCCCGCGGCGGCGACGACGACGACGACGACGACGACGACGACGCGGCCACGACGGGGGGGAGTAAGAGAGACACCGCCGCCGCAGATCGCAGATCTCCGCCGCAGCCCGTTTTGGCTCGAGGAGCGACGGGCGAGGCGCGGGGCCGGCGGGCCGCGATGTTGCCCATGCGCCAGCCAGCCGTAGACGCCAGCGATCTGCCGCCTGCAAAGCGCCTGCGCGCGAACCTGCAGCCGCTCATGCAGCGAAATCGCTTGCCCGCGGGCGAGATTCAACTGCTGGCAGAAGATGCGCGGGCAGGGGGCCCCATGGGCGCGGGCGACCTTCGAGGCGACCCCGGGGGGCCGAACACGGCGAGGCGCTTGAAGACCAAGCCCTTGATGGGAACGCTTTGGCCCGAGGAGTACGCGGCCGAGATCCGCGCGTGGAGCCCGAAGCGACATCGGGAGGAGAAGAAGGAGGTGCCCCTCCTACTGCCGCACGAGGTGCTGCGCGCGCTGGCGGCCCACGGGGGTCTGGGCGCGCTGCTGCAGAGGGGCGGGCTGGGCGAGGGCGACCGCGCGCGCGTGGGCGACGTGGAAGCGAGGCTCCGCGGCCCCGCGGTGGCGCTCGGGCCGCGGCAGGACGGGCCCCCCACGAAGTGGGACTGATCTGCGTCGGTGGAGGTCCTGAGCATGACCCCCCTGGTCTTGATCCCAGCGGGCCACGCGGCCACCCGAGAGCCCCTTTGTTCAGCATTCTGAAATCCCTCGCGTCCACGAACACCTGGAACGACGTCTTCGGCATCGTGCGCTGGAGCTCCATGTCTCTGTGGAGGGGGTCATGCCCTCGCGCGCGCCACGACAACGCCCCGTTCTCGCACCCTTCAGATAAGTGCAGCAAAGCACAACGCGATCGCGGAGCTTTCGCAGGCCCCCTCTTGCCAGCTCGAGGCGCCCTCGTGCGATTCCGCGCGGACTGGAAGGCGTGGGAAAATAGTTTGATTTTCCTGCCAGGACCCGGGCCTCTGGGCGCTGCTGGAAGTGCGACGCACGGCCAGAGGAGGCGACTGGGGGGCTGGAGGAAAAGGCGGGGGAGGGGAAAGGCGGGGGGGGATGGGGGGGGCGCGGAAGGGCGGGGGAAGGGTGGGGGGGGAGGTGGAACAGGCAGAGGAGGAGGAGGGGGAGGGGGAGGAGGAGGAGGGGGAGGAGGAGGAGGGCGAGGAGGAGGAAGAGGAGAGGGAGCCAAAGGAAGAGGAGGAGGAGGAGGCGCGCCTCCCCGCCCCCGCCCCCTCTCCCAGGTGACTACGCTGACGTCGACGACTTCTCCGTGGGCGACGCCCGCGCACAGGCGTTCGCTGGCGGACCTCGTCGCCGTCGTTCTGCGGAACGGGGGGTCCGTCTCGCCTGCGCTGGTTCTGCCTGGCAGCACCGTCGACGTGTTCAAGATTGACTGGCTGCGCGCCGTGGACCTTGGAATCGGGGCGGACTTCGCGGGCGCGTTGCTGCGGCATGTCCCGGAGATGCTCCCGGGGCGCAACCGCCAGGAGAAGAGCGACGAGATATGGTGGAAGTGGAGGCTCATCCAGGCGCGCTACGGCGCCAACGACACGCCCGACAGATTGCACGATTTCAGCGAGCGCGCAGTGAAGGCCAAGAAAGCGCACCCGAAGTTTCGCGGCCAGGCGGCCATTCTGAGGCATCTGATCCCACTCTGCAAGGAAGCTGCCGAGACCTACTGTGCTTCTGGGAGCGCCGTCGACGACGCCGCTGCTGCCGCGCGCTGAGCGGCAGGTGCATCTTCAGGCGCGATTTGATGCGCGACTCCGCTAGCAGGTTCGCGACCCTGGTTGCCGCTCTTCAACGGCTGCAGCCGACAAATTGGCGCGTGGTGCCGAAGGCGCGCCTGCTCCTCGAGATGGCCTTCGCGGGGGGGGGCCGTCGCTGCGCTGGGCCTGCAGGAGCGAGGAACTCGGGGGCAGCGTAGGGCACGTGGCGAAGAAGCGCGGCTCCATGCTTACGGCGACGGGCTTCTCCCGATCGGTCATCGCGCGCGCCCGCATGCAGCCGATGGTGCGGCTGGCGCGACGGCCGCGGCCACGCGGGCAGAAAAGCGCGCGGGGGGGCGCGCCGCGGATAAGGGGCGAGGGGGAGGCGGCGCCTCCTGCTTCGAGGGGGCGCGCCTTCTGCTGTGGGAAGCCGCGCCTCCTTCTTCGAGCGTTGCGACGCTGATGACGACGATGCACTTCACGACGAAATGTTTAAGGCGATCGCCTTACATTTAGCGACGACATATTTCGCGCGGAGCCTTAATTAGAGCTGGGTCCTAATTAGAGCTAGATCGATGTTCATGGAGGGGCGTGGGATCTTCCCGACCCCCTGGAGCTTCTGGAAGCCTCCTGGAGGCCTGGAGAGCCGCCGGAAGGGTGTCTCGGGCTACGCGGGGGCGTGTTGGGCCGTTCTTTACGTTCTGGGGGCTCCTGGAGGTCGTCATGGGCTGTCCTTCGGCGTCTTGGGGTCCCCCCCCTGGAAGCCGGAAGGCGCGGCGCGGGCCAGATGTCAGGGGGCGCGTGGGACCCCCGAGTATGAGTCCCACTTTGAAGAAGAGGAAGGAAACAAACAAACAAAACAATTAACAACAAATCGGGGACCCCGGTCTTTTTTTCTCCAACTCCTGGATCTTCGAGGGTTGGAAGCGGGAGAACGCCGGAAGGCGAAAAACTTCAGAAAAACCATCGGGAATCAACGATGTTACCCTCTTTGGGCTCTCTCGGGACGGCTCTCGCGACTCTCTTGGGCTGTTCTTGGGGTTTCGTCGGGGTCCTTTCGGGGCCTCTCAAGGATCGGGGGCGTGTTGGGGGCCTCTGGTCCGGGAGGCTCCCGGCAGCCGCCTTGGAGCCATCGTCGGCTTCCTCAAGCGACGTTTAGACGCTTGTGTGCCCTCGTCCCTTTCTTGCGCCCGTCCTGTTTTTTTGGGGGGGCCGTCTTGGGGCCATTTGTGGCTGTGTAGGAACCATCTGGGGCTGTCTTGGGGCCATCCTGGCGGCCTGTCGGGCCAGCTTAGTTCCCATGGAAGGTCGACAGGCGAATCCTTGAAACATACACGTTTTTCCTAAGGGAACGATACCATTTTTGCCTCTTGCGGCCTTCTGGGGCAGGCTCTTGGGGCTCTCTTGGGCTGTCCCGGAGGGTCCCGGTAATTAGCCGTCTTGGAGCCATCTTCGGTTTCCTCAAGCGACGTTTGGACCCGTCCTGGGGGTCTTTTGGGGCCGTATTGGGGCCCTCTTGGGCTGGCCAAGGGCCATTTGTGGCTGTGTAGGAACCATCGGGGTTGTCTTGGGGCGATCCTGACGGCCTGTCGGGCCGTCTTCGTTCCCACGGAAGGTCGACAGGCGAATCCTTGAAAAATATACGTCTTCCCAAGGGAACGAGACCATGTTTGCCTCTTGGGGCCTTCTGGGGCAGGCTCTTGGGGCTCTCTTGGGCTGTCCCGGAGGGTCCCCGCAGCCGTCTTGGAGCCATCTTCGGCTTCCTCAAGCGACATTTCGACGCTTGTGTGCCCTCGTCCCTTTCTTGCGCCCGTCCTGGGGGTCATTTGGGGCCGTCTTGGGGCCCTCTTGGGCTGGCCAGGGGCCATTTGTGGCTGTGTAGGAACCATATGGGGTTGTCTTGGGGCGATCCTGGCGGCCTCTCGGGCCGTCTTCGTCCCCACGGAAGGTCGACAGGCGAATCCTTGAAAAATATACGTCTTCCCAGAAGGGAACGAGACCATGTTTGCTTCTTGGGGCCTTCTGGGGCAGGCTCTTGGGGCTCTCTCTTGGGCTGTCCCGGAGGGTCCCGGCAGCCGTCTTGGAGCCATCTTCGGCTTCCTCAAACGCTTGTGTGCCCTCGTCCCTTTCTTGCGCCCGTCCTGGGGGTCATTTGGGGCCGTCTTGGGGCCCTCTTGGGCTGGCCAGGGGCCATTTGTGGCTGTGTAGGAACCATCTGGGGCTGTCTTGGGGCGATCCTGGCGGCCTATCGGGCCGTCTTCGTTCCCATGGAAGGTCGACAGGCGAATCCTGAAACAGTATACGTTTTCCCTAGGGAACGGGACCATTTTTGCCTCTGGGAGCATTCGGCGTCGCGGAGATAGGACCTGGAGTCGAAACTTGAAATCAAGAGTCGTCGGAGATGCCAACACCACAGTCGTTTACACAACAATTGGAGTCGGCAAAGTGGACGCCAGAATGGGAGAGACGGGAGCAGAAGTCGCATAGTTGGAACATCATAGCCCCGAGCTCAGCAGGGCAGAGGTTGCTGGTAAATCGCTGGTGGGGCAGTTCTAGCTGGGAATGCTATAGATTATAAACAAAGCGCTTTGCAGCGGCAAGAATCACTCAAAGATGCGCTACCGCGAAACGAGCCATTCCAGAAGAAGGGGCCGTGAAGCCAGGAAGCCCAAACAGAGGAAGGGAGGAAGGGAGGGTTGGGAGCAAAAACAGAAAGGCACAGCCAAGGTAGCTCGGCTGTGCAGAGCAGCGCAGCTGGCCTGCAGTCCACATGGCCGTACAAGGCCTAGAGCAAACTGGCGGGGAGAGCCTGGCCATCCTCCTGCAGTGGTTGTCTGAGGCCCAGAGCAGTCGGACAGACATATGGCGAAGCGGGTGATGCCTCAGAACGCTACACCACCACAAGCCTCAGAACGCTGCACCTGCAAAGATGGCCAATGTCGCTGGGGGCATTCTGGGGCAGGCTCTTGGGGTTCTCTTTGGCTGTCCCGGAGGCCCCCGGTAGCCGTCTTGGAGCCATCGTCAGCGTCTCCAAGCGAAAGTCGGAGACTTGTGCACTCCCTGGATCTGTTTGGTGGCCTCCGGGGCCCTCGGCGGCCGTCCCAGGGGCGCCCCGGAGCCCCCGGTCCCCCCATGCGCTGTCGAGATCGCGGTCCCGGGCCCCAGGGCCTCGTGTACGGGGATATATATATATACATACATATACATATAAAGATGTGTATATACATGTATATATATAATTGGAAAGAGATAGAATAGCACAAGCGAAAAGAGAGAGAGAGAGAGACAAGAGAGAAAAAGAGAGACCGCCATCATGGTACTCGATATATTTTCTTAAGCCCAGAACGACCGTGGCTCGGCTGGCAACTGGTGCAACTTGATCTTCATTCGCCGGGACCAATACTCCACGACGAACTGCAACCACACCAATAGATGACGCAGAGGGGTTCGAACCGACCCTTGCTATGAGAGATGCGCAATTCTCAATCGGGGCCTGTGCTCCAAACGTATTATGATTGGACTGCATCGCGTACGGATGGCATGTCCGGAGCCGATGCACAACACAACTCGACTGGTGAACGCTTAGATGAGGCTCTTGCACAGAGAACCTGCTACGCACCTGCGCACACAGCGAGTAATTATTTCAGGAGTATCGTCGATGCTTGGATGAAGCTCTACAACACTACGCACCTGCGCGCACGAAGTCAAGAACCGATGTGTGCGAGTAATTATTCCAGGCGTGTCGTCGCGTAGTACGGAGCACGGGGTCAAGCAGGGGATCGACGACAGAATTGATTTACTCCAACATTATTGTTCGTCGAATCTACGAACAATACGCAGCATGTTCGGAAATTCGACAGCCAGTTTACGCATTGTTTGATTCGGCAAGAAAAACCGAATACGAGGAAAATCTATGTTTTGGTCGATCCCCTACTCGAAAGAGGATCGGAGTGAATCGGAGCTACGCGAAACGGGCTGCGCCTGGACGCCACTGGCGGGGGCGAGCTGTCAACCTACAGAGTGGGCTGCAGGCCGAGAGAAGCAGGGGCAACGGCTAGGGGGGGGGAGACTATCGAGTAGGAGATCGACGATAGACTTGACTTACCCAAAAAGCGAGTTGTTCGGTCGAGTCTGCGAAGGTACGTCGAGTGCTTCGTAGATCTACTGAGCATTCAATTCGTATTTCGTGGATTCGGTGGAAATTGAGTTTGGGTGAAAGCAATTATGTAATCGATCCCCTCCTCGAAGACTGGCACAGGGGCGGGCGCATCGACATGGAATCGGCGATGCATCGCCGATAGATCGACGATAAATCCCCGAAAGTGAAACCGCACGATCCTGGGAAGGTTGGGGCTATCGGGCACCTATCGGCGATCAATGGGCGATTGGGGATCGATGCATTCCCCCCCTATCGACCCCCCCCCCCATCGATGCCACTGGGAGAAAGAGGGAAGAATGAGGACAGAGGGGCATCAATCTTGCCGTCGCTCGGACGTATATGCCCTTGCGGTGTTTCTGTTCGTTCGTGATTCTGACTTTCCAAATGGTTAATTATTTTCCTGGCGATGTCCGAGCGATGCCGAGCAATCGTTCAACGGCCCAGGCCTCGTCTCTATTGCATATATGGCTTCGAAAACGTGCCTGTAGATCGTGCCGTCACGGGCCACACCGCAGTGGAATGCAAATCGTCGCCTAAATGGCAAAGCAAGACCAGGCGCGCCGGCCACCAAATCTTCGAAAAGTGAAGTACCATCGCGAAGTGCCCGCAACCCACGATCAAGCCCGTGCGTTCGCAGAAAAACAAATACAGAAACATAAATAAGTGTCGAAAAGGTCCGCGCGGATTCTTCAGTTCGGCGCCGGACCCCCCCCTCCACCCTGGTGCGCGGAGCGTGTTACGGGCGGCGCGGGTGGCGCCGCCCGAGTGGTCCAGCGCAGGTCTGCGAAATCCGCGCGGAACCTCGAACATTCCCAGACATCCGTCGAATTTCGCCAAACAATGTTTGGACTGAACTTGTTCTGCTACCCCTTCGAGGAACTGAGCTCGTGTGCCGCCCCAGCCGGCTTGTTCTCGCCCCGTCGCCGCCTCGTCGCCGCTGGCACCCGCCCGTCGCCGCCTCGTCGCGGGCTCGTTCACACCCCGGGCGGTTTGTTTTCGCCCCGTCGCCGCCCTGTCGCCGCTGGTCGCCACCCGTCACCGCCGCCCCGTCGCCACATTTCGTTGCAAACGTACTGAATCGCGCTGCAATCGAATCGCATTGCGATCGCAGTCCTTTTGCGATAGCAATGCAGTCGCGGCGCGATGCTTTGCGTTGTTCCGAAAAGATGCACATTGCTGTATATTGCCCCACGAAACTCACACCATGCATACACATGTATTCAAACGAACAACTTGCATCACTAAGACTGCACTGCGTAACTTAAGCGCATAGATCGCACCGCGGGGAGTCTCGCGTCTAAAAAAAAATTCGGGTCTACCGCCCTACCCCCGCGAACAGGTCCGCCCCCCTGGGGATACGCGGTTTACGCGCGCGGCCCCATCGTCCATCTCCCATGTGTGCTCATATCATCCCATGCAGGCCCGTGACCCCCCCCATCACCGTTGGTAGAACAAGCAATGCGCGCGCGCTCTTTTTTTCCCCAACCATCCTGTGGTGTTGGGTCCTCGTTTTGAAGAGACGGTGCCCCGCGTTCCTCTCCTCTACTCCTCCTCCCCTCCTCCTATCGTCCGCATGCGCCCCCCCCACCCAATACAGCGCTTCGTGGCCCCATAGGGAGTCCCACCGAAGGTCCCAGTGCTACCGTCTGCATGTGTCCTCCGCACCAAGTACATCGCTACGTGGCCTCATAGGGAGCCTCACCAAAGGTCCCAATGTAACCGTCGGCATGCGTCACCCCCACCCAGCAGCGTTTCGTGGCCCCCGCCCGCATGCGCCCCCCCCACCCAGCACAGCGCTTCGTGGCCCCATAGGAAGCCCCACAAAAGGTCCCAGTGCTATCGTCCGCATGCGTCCCGAAAACCCAATTTGGCATTTTCACCCACTCAATACAACGTTTCGTGGCCGTACACACAGACAGATAGGCAGGATCAATCAGCAAGCAGAAACTTCCCTTCCTTGGCACACTTACCCGTACAAAAATACCCGAGTTGGCCCCAAACCCAAAGACACATTACCCTTTTCAGAGGTCCTCAGGGAGTTCTTGGTTCGGCGCTGGGACCATAACGGCGCCTCTGGCGCCGCCCCCGGCGCGCTCCGCGCTCCAGGCCTTCGCAAGAACCTTTCTGGGACTTAACCGTAAGCCCTGAGGCCTGGGTGGAGCCTGCGCGATCAGCTGCGCGGCAGCCTGGCGTCGCCAGGCCTGAGGCAGCCAACGGACTACGTGAAATTTCCCGCATGACGTAGCCGATCGCATACCTGTCGACGAAAAATTGCTCCTCGGCGATGCTCCGATCTCGCTCCTCGGGGACGTTCTGGTCGATGCACCGCGTGACGAACTGCAGCGCGCCGGCTTGGAGCAGCCGCTCTGCTGCGACCCCGCTGACATAGCCGACTGCATGCGTGACTACTTGTTTTCTTGGAATTCTTCGTCGATCGGCAAAGGGTTTCTCCTTGGGGGCGCCTTGGGCGCAACCCATCCTATGTCCTGGGCGTCCCGTGCTCGAGATCATTTCGGGACACAGCTTCCTTAAGCAACACAAGTGAGGTACAAGAGAACTCGAACACAACAACACATAATCGCAATCGCACCAACTATGATGCCCACTATCAAAAAATCTATGTTCGCCGTCTTTTCCGTGTCGACAATGAGACCCGCCGGCGCTGGCGTTGGTGCTGGTGTTGGCGCTGGTGTTGGTGTAGGCGTGGGCGCGGGCGTTGGCGCAGGCGTCGGTGCTGGCGTTGGTGCGGGCGTAGGCGCTGGTGTTAGGTGCGGGCGTAGGTGCTGGAGTCGGTGCAGGGGTGGGCACTGGGGTCGGTGCTGGCGTAGACACCGGGGTTGGTGCTATGCACAAATCAACAACGGCGACGCAAGTCATCTGCTACATGTTCTGTCCCATCGTCTGCGTCGGCACAAAAAGAGGGCGCAGGGGTCAGCGCTGGCGTTGGTGCTACCGGCACTTGAAGTCGGTAATGGTGCAGGCGTGGGTCGGTTGCTGGCGTTGGTGCAGGCGTTGGCGTTGGTGGCCCGCCAAGTAAGATAGCAGAGGACCACATCGTCTCCACCTCCGCGCTGCCATCCTCGGTTGATGTCGTGGTGACGTCCGCGCCGCCAGCGCCACTTGAGAGCACGGCGATGGTGCCCAAGGACAGCTTCACGAGCGTCAGGACAAAATGCTGACGCCCATGGTTAGCCATGTGCGCCGAGGCTGGCCGCAAACTATCTGTCATGCGGTCGTCGCGGCAGATTTCGTCGGGAAACGGCCAAGGATAGCCCAGCTGCTTTGGCTCCCAAGTGCACAGCGAAAGCAACGCGGGCTTGAGCCAACATGCCACGAGAGGAGGAGCTTTTTTTCCCACCGCAGGACGCACACCAATAATGCATATCCATGGTCCGTGATCTGCGAGGGCCACGCCGCGGCAGGCCAAGCCTGCCATAGTCGAGGCCCGTGCAGGAGGGGGGGCAGCAGCAGCAGAGGAGCAGCGAGGGGGGAGAGGGAGGAAAGGGTACGTGAGGCCAGCGCACAGCGAGATGCCGCTCATCGGCGACTCGCGGGGGGTACCGTGGTACCTCGCGCGCGGGGACGGGCGGGGCAGTCCCGCCCGCTACCGATCCTCCCGTGCGAGAGTCCTCGGCAGCGGGGGGGCGCACTCGGCAACGGGGGAGGACAGAGTCCATGCCCCACAGGCCACGGGCGCTTGCGACCCAGGCCACCGTCACCTCGACCCACAACCCAGGCCCTAGGAAACGCCTCGACAAAAGTGAGAGGCGAGCATCCTTCCTCCCAGAGAGGCGCAACGGGCACAGTTGATCAAATCGTCGACGGGGCGGGCGGCGGGGGCGGCAGGGAGCGGCGGGGCGGGTGCACGCGCGCCCCCGCGCGCGCTCCCCCAGCCAGGCGAAGCCCCAACCCCGGCAGCGGCAGCACCAGCACAGCGGAGCAGCAGCAGCGAAGAGGACCGAGGGGGCGGGCAGGAAGGAAGGCAGGGGGAAGAGGGGGGGGCAGGGGCGGGAGAAAACCGAGGACCCAACAACGCCCACCCCGCAGGGGAGAAGCAGCAGCAGGGGCAGGGAAGAGAAGGAAGACAGCAAACGACAGGAGAGGCAGCACAAGAACAGACGCGCGAAAGAGGGAAGGGAGCGGTCACACTCAGACGCCATCACTTCACGCGGCAGCCCGCACCGTACGCCGTGCCCTGAACTGGCGAGCGACACCAGCATACCGACGAGCAAGATGACGCAATCGAGCAACGAAGACCTGGGAAGCGGGGACCTGAGTCTGGCGCCGATGGTGAGCATGAGTCTTCAGGAGGGCATCGAGGAAGGCGGCGCAGGCAACGTCGCGGTCGAGTCCCCAAGAAGGCCCCATCAGACAGAGACATGTGAACCATGTATCGCGGTGCTGCCACATCTCCCTCCACGGCGTGGGTAAGGCCTCCAAGCCCGGGAGACGGTGCAGTGCCAGGTCACGGAAACGATCGCAGACTTTGTAGTGGAGTAGGTCATCAGGACCCGCACAACCAAAGCAGCAGCCACGGTCATTCGCATGAAAACGTGCCGAAGTACACACGCCCCTGGACAGTACGCGGAGAACGTTGGTAGCGAGATGGGTGCACGTGGCACGCCCCACCGCGCGCAATCTAGTCCGCAGACGGAACATATCCTCGAGGGAGACTGCAACTAACCACCGCGATACCCGTCACCCAGACACAGTAAGGGAGTGGCAGTCATACGCACCGAACGTAAGTGGCGATGGACCAGGGCCTGGATAGAACGGGCTGTCCGATCAATGGGAGAGTTCACAAGGTCCGCCGCATCCTCATTCGTCGTGCGTATCATCGAATGGCACCACCATCCAGAAACCGTCCGAGCAGGGATAAATTCATCATCGGTCAAGCCACTCGCTAAGCCCTCTAACTCAGATA
The DNA here is from genome assembly GCA_963575745.1 of Prorocentrum cordatum. NCBI lineage: Eukaryota > Dinophyceae > Prorocentrales > Prorocentraceae > Prorocentrum > Prorocentrum cordatum. Next base: position 116,806 of record CAUYUJ010014287.1, read on the forward strand.
GAGCATCGTCTAACGCCTTGCACCGCATCACTACCCGAAGCTTCGTTGCTTTATCAAACAGCCCCAGGTCCACAAACTCAAGGGGGATCCCCAGGTCACGTAACTGAGTGAGCATACTGTAACTCAACGCATGCCGAGGCCCCGCGGTAAGGATCTGCAGCGCTTCCCTATGCTGACGCCGAACCGAAGGGGTGACCCGCGCCAGCTGAATCCGATACTGCAAGACGGAGAGGCAATACGAATGGAACAGACGGGTAGTGGTCGCCAAGCCCAGCGAGAGAGAGCGAAGAAGACGAACTCGCTGCCAGAACTTCTTCATCGTATTCCACCCAGGCCACCTCATGGGCCGACGGGCCCACCCAGAATCCGAGGTACAGAACCCTGGTGGCGAAACGGACAGAGGCAAAACGGCCTCCCTTCCGAACCACGTGGGCAGCGAGGGCGTCTCCATCCAGCGTCCCGCAGATCAGGACGTAGCATTTCCCCGCATTCAAGGAGAGACCAATCGCGGACGAGAGCAAGTCGAGAAGCAGCAGAGTGGGCATGATATCGATGGGAACGTCACGCAGTCCAAAACAACAGTCATCAGCATGCGCCAATTGGACCCCCACACGCTCGACACGGCGGGCACGGATCCAGCGCAGCACAGGATCAAAGGGCCAGAGCAAAGAGGGTCATGGAAGCAAGATCGCCCTGCCGCACACCGCGTTCCACAGGGAAAACCGTTTCGGCAGCGCCCTCAAAACAGACGAGGGCCGTATTGTTGGCATACAGGGCTCTGAAGAAACCCACCGTCTCGCTGGGAACCCCCATAGCCACCGCAACTGCAAAAATCCACTCCACCAGAATCGAAGGGAAGGCCGCCTTGAAATCGGTGAATAGGACCCCCGCTTTATCCCTCCCACACATGCGTTGAAGGAGGCCCCATTTTTCCACCTCGACAACATTGTCCAGAATGTTACGCCCTCGTACCCCACCTCGCTGGGAGGAATCCACCGTCGCAGGGGCGACGTCGTTGAGTCCGAGACAGAATGCATCGGAGAGGATCTTCGCATCCGTGTTCGAGAGGGAGAGCGGGCGGGTGGAGGCAGGTGCACGTGAGACAAGTCACTGCGATCACGTGGGTCGCTGCCCTTCGGTAGGAAGACCATGCGACTGACTCGACAATCAGGGGGGAGTGAATCTCCTGCACTGTTGAAAACCTCCTCGTAAACCTCGAACAAGGCAGCGGTCGCCTCAGGGACCTTCCAGCATCCATGCGGGATCCCATCAGGACCAGAAGCAGAATGAAACTTATGGCAGACACGGCCCCGGAATTCGTCAACGTCAAGTTTCCATCGGGGGGCAGGAAGAAAGCCGGCAAAAATCTGAACATGGGCCACAATTTCTGGCCAATGAGTCGGATCGTGATCAGCCTGGGCAAAGACCGTACTCCAATGGGCCACCAGAGCCGCAGTCGCCGCTTCAGGGGAGGCACACGGGGTCCCGTCCTCGTCCAAGACGCCTAGCAGCCCAATCCTCCTCCTCATGAGATCCCACCCACGCCGAAGAGACACCGGCCTCCGCCTCTTCTTGGCCCTCACCTCCTCCACCTGGTTTCTATGATCCAACTCCTCCAGCTCCGCATCAAACCATCGTCCCTTCAAGGTCAGTACCAAACTGTGGAGGCCATCAGGGTCAATGCACACGCCGCCGTCGCCGTCGAAGAAAGGCAGGAGAGAGGCGCAGCAACGAATGGCACGCAGACAGAGATACCACTGCCGACCCCGCCACCCACGGTATGCCATGAAAGCAAAGTGGTGCCGCTCCGCATCGATGGCCGCAGGGCGACACTTAAGGGACTTCATAAATTCCACAGCAGCCGCGCCGAAAACTTCTTTCACCCGCGCGAGTTTCTGGGCAGGGTCCGACGGGAGCGTGAGCTCCCGTAGCTGTTCGGAAACCATCCTGTGATAGTCGGCATGCTGGCTGATCCATTTCGGAACCGGGAGCCGACCCCTCGGGGTCGGGAGGGGAGCCGCGGCAGCAACGGGAATGTGTTCGGAAGAAGCCCCTGGATGCATGAGGGTGCCGACAGCGTTGACAACGACGGTCATCTCATGGAAGATACCTGCAGGAAGGGTCGTGTAAATCCGATCCAATCTGGCCAGACCCCTCAACTCCCGATTCACAGTATCCCTACGGGTCGGGTCGGGTTGGTATAATTCACACCAATGGCTACAATGTTCCTGAAAAGCGTCGCATTGCAGGCGGTCCCCAGGCCCAGATCTCCCCCGAGACTAAAGAAGTACCATCCTCCATCGTACAGAAATTCCAGTCGCCCAGAATGACAACCACAGTATGCGCCGCCGCAAGAAGGGCGGTGTTGATGAGGCGCAAGCACTGATGATAGATATGGACATCATCGCACGTGTTAGGCATATGAACATTGACCACGACCAAGTCACCTCGAGGCCCCCGACCATGGACGAGTAGAATCCGCCCAGGAACGACCGCAATCGGAGCGATCGAGTCGAAACTGTCACAGAGATCCGAAGACAGGTAAGTCACCACCCCACCCGCAGTCCGATCATCCAGAAAGCTCCCAGAAAAATTGCCCAATTCGCATTTCGTCCCGAAGGATAACCAAGTCTGCTTCAGATCCGTGCGTCTCCTGTAAACACATGACCTGATACTGTAAGAGCAGCTGCTTAGCCCGAAGGAAGCGTGAACGTGACCGGGGCGACCGAGACGAGAGAGAGGCAAAGAGCGCGCGCGTGTTCCAACTGCATATAGAAAGAGGACGGGCAGGACGGTAGACTCCACCAGCTTCCCCAGCAGGCGGCGAGAAGGATAAAGCGCTGTCACTTGCATGGTGTGCAACAAAATTGGCAGAGAGGGCGGGCGAGCACTCAGTAGCCGAACCCACTGGACTTCTCCCCGCCGCCCTATCTCCTGTCGGGCCGCTCCGATACTCACCGAAAGGGGCGAATCTCTGCAAACCTGGAGTGCAGACGCTGTGCGTGTTGCTGCCCGCCCACTTCCGTCAGCCCATCGATTTCGACGCCACACTGGGCGGTGCCCGCAGCGGGGCCATCCTCGACAATGAAAATCTTTACCACCTGCACAGGGACTCCGTTGTCCATCATCACATAAATCGCACCTCCTAGTCCCGTCGACCCAACCTTGTCCGCCCCAAAGATTCTGGAGACCTGCTGGCGCATATTCCCAAGATAGTAGAACAGCTGCCTGGACGAGGGGGGGGGGGGGTCGCGTCGAACCCGTAGCTGCAAGTCAGGGCCGCCCTCGGGGTTCGGGAAGGGGAACGCGCCCACAGACGAGGCCATCCCGTGGAAAGTGGAAGCCTCTAGGTTGGAATCAAAGTCAAGGAACACCTTCTTGCTGCAATCGTAGGCCTTGACCTGAATCGAACCCTGAGTCGAAGACGGAGCACAGCGGGTGAGGATGCCCTGGACTGCCTCGCGGAGCGTTTTCTCCATCAACGGCCGAGGGGACCCAAGTACAACAAGACGCAAGGGGTTGCCCACGAGACCAGAGTCGATCTTGCGACGAACTTGCCTGTCATCATCCCCACGAGGAGTCGGGGTCCCCTGATCGGCGTTCCGAAGGTCCTGGATCTCATCGCGCATCGTCTGGATCATTCCCTTGAGCTCATCACGAAGGGAGGATTATGCGGTCTCTCGGTCCTGAACGCACTGAAGAAGCGCCTGCTCATGGATCGCTCGCATCTGATCGAAGTTGGCAGTCGTCTGTTTGGCCAATTCAGAGTGCGCATGCTGTAACGTCTGGAAGTTCTTCTCAGCGGCAATCATCTGACCCTGGATTCCCGAAATCTGCTGGTTGATCTCCTGAATGCCGAGATTCAACTGACTGGACAGGCTGGCGACTGACGACGACAGAGGAGCAAGCATATCACGCATGGCGGCAAGGATCTGCTCGGTGTCAACCTTGGTCTCCATGCGAGTACCTCCAGGCACAGGCGCGGGCAGGCTCATCCCCCCTGGGGAGGCAGGGGGGGTAGACGAGAGAGACACAGGCCACGAGTCGCCGCCCTCGGACGGCATCGCGGGAGGAGAGCCGCGAGCGCGAGGGAGCGCGGCCGCGGCAGGCAAGGGGGGCGCGTCCGCTCCCGGCCTTGGTGCCTGGCCACCAGGCGCCTTGAGCCAAAATGGCTTGAGCCAAAATGGCTACGGATGCTACGAGGAGGAGGAGGAGGAGGAGGAGGAGGAGGAGGAGGAGGAGGAGGAGGAGGACAAGGAGGAACATATAAAAGAGAGAGAGAGAGAGAGAAAAAGAGAGAGCAGTGGTAAATAGACAGAGAATGAAAGAGAAAGAGAGAGAGAGAGAGAACAAAGGTACGACCACGGTCAGGATCACTGCCAAAATTAAAAAGTACATGGTAGATGGTGGCAAGCCCATATCACATCGTACAGGTAAATAATTGACTTCTTGTGCACAGGAGCAGTTGTGGCAGATTTCACGGCGGGGAGGCATGCAACGCCTGCGATGTTCAACACATCCACTGGTTTGGGTGCGTTTCTCTGGTGCAGCACTCTTTGACAAAAAAGACGGGGGGGGACGGTACCGGCTTGGCTGCTGTTGAATCCGCCACCGTGCCCGCTGGGCACGGAGTGGGCGTGTCCTCAGGTTCTGAACCCAATCCTCTGAGCCTCGGTCCTCAATTCAGGGTTTTTAAGGGGCCAGACCCCAAAGTTCCCCTAGGGTTCCTGGCGTGCCCCCTGGGCCCTGTCGCATCTTGTCGCGTGACTTTTTCAAACCCCAGAGGGCCCCAAAACGAACCAAGAGGGCCCCAAGAGGCCCCCACGACGGCTTAAGAGGGCCCCGACTCGCCGAAAGATCGCCCCAAGATGCCCAAGATGGCCCGAAGACGATAAGACCCCCCAAGAGGCCTCGAAGAGGCCTCCCAAGAAGGCCTCATGAGGCCAACATCATTGATTCCCTTCGGGTTTTGAAGGTTTTTGGCGTTCTCGCGTGTCCGGTTTCCCGACGCTGCAAGACGCCCAAGACCGCCCCCACACGGCCCAAGAGGCCGCCAGGAGGGCGCCAACACGGCCCAAGAGGGCCCCAAGAAGGCCCAAGAGGCGCCCAAGACGGCCCAAGAGCGCCCCAGGACGGCCCCAAAAGGGGTCCAAGAATGGGAACACGAACCAGATACTCTAGTTCCCCCCCAAGAGACCCCAAGAGGTCCCAGGCCCCAAAAGGCTCCCGAGAGGCCCCAAGAGGCCCCCAAGAGCGACAAAAGAGGCCTCAAGAGGTTCCAAAATGGCCTCTCGGAGGCCCGCAAGAAGCCCCCAAGAGGCTCCCACGAGGCCCCTAATCTGCTCCCGAGAGGCCTTCGATAGCACTCCGAAGAGACCCGAAGAAGCATCCCTGAGAATGCAGACCCAAAACCCAGGCACAGTGGCGGGATGGGCCTGCCATTAGATTACCTGATGTCCGCCGCCCCCTGTTGATTTATCACAGGGGGGCCTGGCGTGCTAGACCCTAGACGGTTTGGTTTTGGTTATTTTCTCGAAAAACTCTGCCCGGGGCTGCGGTCCATGCCGCCGGCTGCCTGCCTCGTCGGCTTTTTCGATATAGATGGCCTCAAGATGGCCTCCTTGACGGCCAAGATGCTTCCAAGACGGCCCCAAGAGGGCCCAAGATAGCCTCAAGATGGCCTCCAAGGTGATCCCAAAATACCTTCAAGATCGCTAAGATGGCCCAAGAGAGCCCAAGACGGCCAAAGAAACGCCCAAGAGGCCTCCACGACGGTCTAAGAGGGACTCCAGGAAGGCCCGAAGAGGCCAAAATCATCGATAGTCCGAAGGTTTTCGAAGAATGTCAGCATTTGTTTCTTTTCGGCCTTCCGGCGGCCCGAGACGGCCCAAGAGCCCCCCAAGATCGCCCCAAGATCGCGCACGAGGCCTCCAAGATGGCCCCAGAACGGCCCAAGAGGCCCACAAGACGGCCTCAAAACAGCCCCAAGAAGGCCGAGAGTCCTCCAAGACGCCCAAGATGACCTCCACGACGGCCCCGGAGCACCCGAAGAGGGCCCCGAGTCGGCCCCGAGAGGCCCCCAAGACGGCTTCGGACGGTGTTCAAAGACACCATGCAGTCGACGTACACCATAAGTGTATCAATTGAGACTCCTTACCAAATTCGTGTGGGTGGTCAATTGGCTCTTACTGTTACTACGGACAGCACGCATCTTACTCGCATGTGGGAAGAGGAATGGGAGAAGTGGGAGAAATTACATCAACATGACCAACTAAAAGAACTGGTGGCGAAATGCGATTCCTTAGTATCCAGGGCGGCAGCAGGCCCGAAGGGAAAATCTAAAGGTGATAGGACAGCGTAGGAAACACGGCAAGTATCAGGGAACGTCCTGCTTGGTACTGGAGCCGCTGGACAACGACATCCACAATCTGGTCCGTCTTACTTTTTGAGCGTTGTGGTGACTACGGGCAAAGCTACCAATCTCTCCAACATGTCGGTTTCAAATGTCTTTCCCCGAATCGTCGTCAACGGAACCGTTGAAGATGGACATTCTGATCCTAATTCGCTTGAGGCCGGGGATCCTGGACATACCCTGGGCAAAATTACTGATATTTTCGGGCCTACGCATTCATGCTCATTTTCTGCAGCCGGCATGGGCAACGACATCAGACCGCAGCAACATTTTTAGATTCCATCTTCCTTACCTTCGCCTCTTGCTACTCCGCAAGCTTCTTCCGCATCATTTTCTTGCCTGCCACCGTCAGGGACTCTGGCTCGCCAGACTATTTCGGCGCATGCATCTCCTGCGCCGACGCCCGCAATTTTCAGGCCAGGGAAGTTTCAACTCCTTGGAGAGATCCAGGCAGACGTGTTCTTCACTCCAAGCGATGCGTCTTGGCACATGGAATGTGGAAAGAATGCGAAGGAACTCAATCATCAAGTTAACGGAAGTGGCCCACATCATGGACAGCTGCACCGTCGACATATGATGTATACAGGAAACACAACTACATGGAGCCGAACATTTCACTCAAGATGGGTAACCTTATTTTCTCTCTGGCGAGGCGAATTTGGAATCCAGGTCCGATGCAGGAGTAGGGTTCGTCATATCACCTCGGGCGTGTTCTGCCGTCGTCGCTATTAAAATTATCGGACCAAGAATGGCTACACTCAAAATCAAGGTCGTCGGAGGCATCTTGACGCTCATTTCCGCGTATGCCCCCCACAGCAGGCATGACCCAGAAGTGCGGCAGACGTTCTATGCTGACCTCGCCCAACACATCAAGCCTACAACGCCGCACAGCTCCACTGTCGCCCTGGGGGACTACAACGCCAAGTTCCAAGTTATTATGTCGAAGAGCGGGCGAAGAGGACACCATTGGTGAACCCGTTTTCAAGGGGGCTCCACCCCAACGACACGTTCCACAAGTGACGAACCGGCATTTGTTAATGGAAGTATGTGCAGGTTGCGACATGGTGATCGCCAACACATTCTTCGAAAAGGAGGACGCCAACAACATCACCTACCGGAACTTGGGGGTGCAGCCGATGCAACCGATTACGGCAGAATTGTTCTCTCAAGTCGATCATATGTTATGCCATCGTTCGATACTTGTATGCATGGAAGAATCCTGGTCTGCAAGGGAAGCTACCCTCAATAGTCATCATTTTCTAGCTTGCGCTTCTCTGCAGCTAGAATTTCAACGAACCTCAACGGCTGGAACGCCGAAGAAAAAGACAAATATTGACGCTCTGGCAGACAAACGTACACAGGAACTCTTCACCGCGACATTATCCAATGCCATTGCGGACCTACCTCTGTCTCCTTCTCTGGACGAGGCCGTGGAATATGTTCAGCGATCTTTCGATGCAGCAGCTGCCGTTCTTCCAATATGTGAAATAAGATCGCGAAGACCATGGACACAAACATATACTTTGGGGATCATTGCCGAGAGGGCCGCCTACCGCAAATCGGGGGACTACAAAAACGAACTCTGGCTACACAGACTGATACGGAAAGCCGGGAAGGAGGATCGTGCGGCTTGGTTGGATAATTCAGCTTGTTCTGGCAGTTGGGACGCGGTCAAGCAACTACGAAGACCTGCTCCTCGCGAGCACGTGGGAGTCAAGGATTTGAATGGGAATCTTTCTGACACTTCGGCCAGACCAGACACCCTTGCAGATTATTTCGAGGAGGTGCAATGGCGAGTCTGGTTTGCAAACGTGGTGCCCACGGACACCGAAATGCTTAGGGCCACCTTGACGATCAACACCGACACGTTCTCCTTAGAAGAGCTCCGGGCAGCGATAAAGAAGATGAGAAATATGAAAGCAGCTGGGCCTGATGACGTTCCTGCGGAATTCTGGAAAGCCATTGTTGGAGACACGTACGCCTGCGGAGCAAGCCTGCAAGTGTGCCAAAAATGCTGGGAGGCGAAGACTATACCATCCTTGTGGAGGCGGGCTAACGTGGTGTTGTTGTTCAAGAAAGGGGACGCGACTTTACCAAGCAACTACAGACCGATATCCCTTCTGGCCGTCGGCTTCCGCCCAAAGCGTGGCACGTCAGACGCTTTGATGTTAACGCGGAGGATGGTGGATGCAACTCATATGCACCATGGAGACGGACTCATTTTTTTATCATTAGATTGGGCGAAAGCCTTCGACCGCCTGAAGCCCGACAGCATGTGCATGGCCCTGGGAAGATTTGGGCTACCACCGCCAATCGTTAGCATGATTCGTGGGATATACGCAGGGCGGTATTTCACTATGATTGACCATTGTGGGGCTTCTTCGGAGAGAAAACACTCTGCATGTATCGCTCAAGGTTGCCCCCTCAGCCCCTACCTGTTCATCGCTGTTCAGACCGTGATGCTGCACAAAGCCTTGGGTTCGCTACAACTACAACCAGAACCCGACTATGTTATCACCAGGGACATGTTGTACGCAAGCGACACTCTCTTGGCGTCGCAATTCCCCGGTAATTTGCAACTCATGCTTGAATCCATTGTTACTGAGGGTCGCAAGTATGGCATGGAACCTTCTTGGGATAAAGACAGTACAGTTGAGAGTATCGTCAACGAGCGACATAACGAGACCCACGGGCGAAAACATCACATCCGTCAGGGAAGCCGTTCACTTGGGTGAGTTTGTATCTTGCGACGGGAAGGCAGGGAGTGAGTTGTCTCGGAGGTTGGGAGAAGGAGCGAGCATTTTCAAGCAGCTGCACAAATTATGGTCTCACGCCGCCTCTGGCTGGAAGAGAAAATACAAGATTTATGCCGCATGCGTTTTGAGCAAGGTCTTATATTATTTGGATTCAATATGGCTCCTCAAAACCGAGAGATCGCGATTAGACGCCTTCCATTGCAAATGTATACGGAAAATGTTGGGTATTCCGCCGTCGTACATCTCCAGGGTCACCAACGCCACCGTGTTGGAAAAGGCCGGAGCGAAGCCGCTTTCTGACATGCTATGCGAGAAGCAAATGGCATTGTACACCAAGATCGCGAATGGACATGGTTCTTCTTCAACGAATCAATACTCTGTAACGACGACGGCTCTCCCAAACAATGGGCCTCCTGGAGGAAGCGCGGGCGGCCGCGGCAGCGATGGGCCACCTCTGTGTATGAGATGTGGTAGCTTTGAGCAGTATCCCCCCCCCTCTCTCCTCCTCCTGCCCCTGTTCTCCTTCTCGTCCTCTTTTCGCGTCTCTCAGACATTGTTGTGCTTACTTGCCTGCCTCGCATTCAGCAGAATAGGCGCATTCTGTCGTAACCGCCCCGCCTTGTGGAAATGCAGCCGAAGTGTCGCAACCGTGTTTTCCACGAGCAGACTTTGTCGTAACGGCGCGTCCTTGGGAACTGCGGCCGAATTGTCTCGCAACCCCGATTCTCAGCCGAAGCCCCGCCACACAGTTACCGTTTCAATGGCGTGCCGCATTATCGCATTTATTATGGTTCATCCGAGGAGTTGCCATTCGTGCACTCTTCCGCCCACTCGTCCTGCTGGATGCATGGCTCAATGGTGGTGGTGGGAAACACTTGGTCGGATAGCTTGGCAGATCTCTGGCCACAACGTTCGCCCACATGGGCGATTCCCAAAGACAGGGGGCGGCGGCGATTCGCCGCAGGCGTCTTCGATCAGAGATGAGCGATCGTGCATAATAGATATGCAGAAAAAGCGCGAATAGTATGGAAGCGACAGCCCAGGCCTCGAGGTGTGGGGGGTGACCAAATTCTTTCCAGGAGCAGAAATCTACGGGATGAAATACATGTTGTGCACCAAGCGTCGTGCAATATGCGGGGTGCAATACATGCGGTGTAAACTACGTGTTGCAACCTATGATGTCAAAGTGTGCACCCTGAAACGCGAAGGGCGCCCACACGAGGCGCCCACAAGCGCCAACCTGCCGTAAGCCAGGCAGATCCAGCCAGCGCACCCGGGGCGCCCACAAGGCTCTGACGCCCACCAGCTGAAAACCTGGCAGACCAAGTCAGCGCACGGGGCGCCCATGAGGCGCCCACAAAGCGGCTACAGACGCCCACCAGCCAATAACCGACCGGGGGGGGGGGGCACGAGACGCTCACTGGGCGAAATCCCAGCAGACCCAACCCATAAGAGGTAGTAAGAGCTCTTCGATTCATACACGCGCTGCTTGGGAAAAGGGGGCGGCCAGAATGAGCGCGGCCAGCAAGGAGTAGAGAGGGGGGCAACGCTGATGAGGTGAAAGAAAAGCGGAGGAGCGAAAAGGGACACACATGGGCACGCTTTCTGAGCCAAGATCGCTCGAGCAGCGAGAGCTCCCACTCCCTAGTGCTGGGGGGGAAGAACTGAATACACGAGCCCGGGAGACTAATTTCTCGCCTGAGGAGATCCCCCCCTTTACCAAACCTGGTAAGTCTTTAGAACCTCCCCCAACAGGTGGTAACTAATTCTCAACCATCCTGTGGTGTTGGGTCCTCGCTTTGAAGAGACAGCGCCCCGCGTCTCCTCTCCTCCATCCTCCCCCCACTCCTTCCTCCTCCCATCCCTGTCTCTGCTCTCCGCATGACCACCATTCTGGCACACCCCTCACACGGTTCGTGGCACCATTGGGAGCTGCATCGAAGGCCCCATCGGCGCAGCCCGCTTGCGTCCCCGCCACCCATTTCGGCACACCCCTCACACGCTTCGTGGCCCCGCAGGGAGCTGCACCGAAGGCCCCAGTGGCGCAGCCCGCATGGGTCCCCGCCACCGCTTTCGGCACACCCCTCCCCTCATACATTTCGTGGACCCCAGAAGAGCTCCACCGAAAGGGCCAAGTGGCGCAGCCCGCATGCGTCCCCGCCACCCAGTTTGACACACCCCTCACACGTCTCGCGGCCCCGTATGGCAGCTTCGCCGAAGGTGCCAGTTGCGCAGCCCGCATGCGTCCCCGCCACCCATTTCGGCGCATCCCTCACACGTTTCGTGGCCCCCAGAGGACCTCCACCGAAAGGGCCAAGTGGCGCAGCCCGCATGGGTCCCCGCCACCGATTTCGGCACACCCATCACATATTTCGTGGCCCCAGAAGAGCTCCGCCGAATGTCGCAGTGGCGCAGACCGCATGCGCACCCGCCACCCACGTTGTCACACCCCTCACACGTTTCGCGGCCCCGTATGGCGGCTCCGCCGAAGGTCCCAGTTGCGCAGCCCGCATGCGTCCCCGCCACCCATTTCGGCACACCCCTCACGCGACTCGTGGCCTCATAGGCATAGGAGCTCCACCGAAAGGGCCAAGTGGCGCAGCCCGCATGCGTCCCCGCCACCCATTTCGGAACACCCCTCACACGGTTCGTGGCCCCGTAGGAGCTCCACCGAAGATCCCCGTGGCGAGGCCCACATGTGTCCGCGCCACCCGTTTCGGCACACCCCTCACAAGCTTCGTGGCGGCATAGGGAGACCCACCGAAGGCTCCAGTGACGGTGCTCACATGCGTCCCGCCACCGAAATTGGCACACCCCTCCCACGTTTCGTGGCCCCATAGGCAGCTCCGCCGAAGGTCCCAGTGGCGGTGCCCACATGCGTCCCAGCCACCCATTTCGGCACACCCCTCACACGCTTCGTGGCCCAATAGGAAGCTCGACCGAAGGCCCCAATGGCGGTGCCCCCATGTCCCCGCCACCCATTCCGGCACACCCCTCACACGGTTCGCGGCCCCGTAGGAGCTCCACCGAAGGTCCCCGTGGCGAGACCCGCATGCGTCCGCGCCACCCGTTTCGGCACACCTCTCACACGCTTCGTGGCGGCGTAGGGCGACCCACCGAAGGCTCCAGTGACGGTGCTCACATGCGTCCCGCCACCGAAATTGGCACACCCCTCACACGGTTCGTGGCCTCATAGGCAGCTCCGCCGAAGGTCACAGTGGCGGTGCCCACATGCGTCCCAGCCACCCATCTCGGCACGCCTCACAAATTCCGTGGTCCCACAGGGAACTCCACGGAAGGTCCTGGTGGCGATGCCCACATGCGTCCGCGCTACCCACTTCGGCACATCCTCACACGCTTCGTGGCCCTAGAGGGGGCTCCACCGAAGACGATACTCACAATTGCGTTACTCACAACTGCATGGTTGTGTCCTTCGCGGGGGTATTTTTTTTTCGGCGGCCTTACTGAAGGACAGGGGTCCCACCAATAGGGGGTAAGTACTTATTTTGTCCCGCGGCACCCGCCGCGTAACAACGACGACGACGGCTACGACTATGATTGCGACTACGACTACCACTAGTACTTCTCACTCAGGAGCGCTCTCACCGAGGAGGGGGAGCGGGGGGGGGAGGAAGAGGTTTTAGGACCAGTCCTATTCACCGCCGAGTGAAAGGGGGGGGGACGGTTCAATCAAAACTAAAGACTTATAGAGGTTGTCTGTTCTCACCCAGCATTATGTTCCACGAATTGCCACCAGCGAGAAAGGTCTCCAGAAAAGATGCTCATGGGCCCCAAGGGTTTCTCTGGGACGGGTCTCCGGCCCAAAGCGCCTCCTGACGGCTCCCGGGCCCAGGAGGGACCCAGAAGGCTGCCGTCAGCGAAAGAAAAAGCATGGTCAGACGAAACCAGGACGAATATCAAATCGGGTGAGGATAATTCGAGAACCTCTGAGATCTGGCGGTTCTGGAGGATGTCTCGGGCGCAACGGCCTTCTCAGAGCATTCCAGGACTCTCTGAGAGCGTTCTGAAACGGTCATGCCTGGAGCTATCCTCGTCCTAGCCCCGTCCGACATGGCCCATTCCCCTCATCAGGGGGACGTCGAGGCTGAGTGTGGGCAGACGTGGGGCTATAGGAGAATCGCTCTAAACTGCCCTGGGCAAAAGGAAAGGCGACCATCCAGCTGGGCTCGTTCCCTAGCCCCACCCTGGGACGCGAGCCCACGACCTCAGAACCCTCTCCTTTTTTCCCAACCCTCCTTGGTTGGGTATTCGTTTTGATTAGAGCAGGGTGGTCGCGTCACTCCTCCTGCCTCCCGCCTCCCTCTTGCCTCTTCCTGTCTTGCCTGCGGGGGGCTGCGATCTGTGAAACTGTCGCCATTTTCGAGGCCTGCTGGGGGGCCCAGCACAGTGAGGGCCACGGGCGGATTCAAATTAGACCTCGCCATCCCTGGGGGGCTGCGATCTGTGAAACTGTCGCCATTTTCGAGGCCTGCTGGGGGGCCCAGCACAGTGAGGGCCACGGGCAGATTCAAATTAGACCTCGCCATCCCTGGGGGGCTGCGATCTGTGAAACTGTCGCCATTTTCGAGGCCTGCTGGGGGGCCCAGCACAGTGAGGGCCACGGGCAGATTCAAATTAGACCTCGCCATCCCTGGGGGGCTGCGATCTGTGAAACTGTCGCCATTTTCGAGGCCTGCTGGGGGGCCCAGCACAGTGAGGGCCACGGGCAGATTCAAATTAGACCTCGCCATCCCTGGGGGGCTGCGATCTGTGAAACTGTCGCCATTTTCGAGGCCTGCTGGGGGGCCCAGCACAGTGAGGGCCACGGGCAGATTCAAATTAGACCTCGCCATCCCTGGGGGGCTGCGATCTGTGAAACTGTCGCCATTTTCGAGGCCTGCTGGGGGGCCCAGCACAGTGAGGGCCACGGGCAGATTCAAATTAGACCTCGCCATCTGGGGGGCTGCGATCTGTGAAACTGTCGCCATTTTCGAGGCCTGCTTGGGGGCCCAGCACAGTGTTCAAATTAGACCTCGCCATCCCTGGGGGGCTGCGATCTGTGAAACTGTCGCCACTTTCGAGGCCTGCTGGGGGCCCAGCACAGTGACGCCACGGGCAGACTCAAATTAGACCTCGCCATCCCTGGGGGGCTGCGATCTGTGAAACTGTCGCCACTTTCGAGGCCTGCTGGGGGCCCAGCACAGTGTACCTCGCCATCCCTGGGGGGCTGCGATCTGTGAAACTGTCGCCATTTTCGAGGCCTGCTGGGGGGCCCAGCACAGTGACGCCACGGGCAGATTCAAATTAGACCTCGCCATCCCTGGGGGGGAGCGATCTGTGAAACTGTCGCCATTTTCGAGGCCTGCTGGAGGGCCCAGCACAGTGAGGGCCACGGGCAGATTCAAATTGACCTCGCCATCCCTGGGGGGGTGCGATCTGTGAAACTGTCGCCACTTTCGAGGCCTGCTGGGGGGCCCAGCACAGTGACGCCACGGGCAGATTCAAACGAGACCTCGCCATCCCTGGGGGGCTGCGATCTGTGAAACTGTCGCCATTTTCGAGGCCTGCTGGGGGGCCCAGCACAGTGAGGGCCACGCGCGGATTCAAATTAGACCTCGCCATCTCTGGGGGGGTTGCGATCTGTGAAACTGTCGCCACTTTCGAGGCCTGCTGGGGGGCCCTGCACAGTTACGCCACGGGCATATTCAAACGAGACCTCTCCATGCCTTGGGGGCTGCGATCTGTGAAACTGTCGCCATTTTCGAGGCCTGCTGGGGGGCCCACCGCAGTGACGCCACGGGCAGATTCAAATGAGACCTCGCCATCCCCTGGAGGCTGCGATCTGTGAAACTGTCGCCACTTTCGAGGCCTGCTGGGGGGCCCAGCACAGTGACGCCACGCGCGGACCCAAATTCGACCTCGACATCCCTGGGGGGCTGCGATCTGTGAAACTGTCGCCACTTTCGAGGCCTGCTGTGATCACCATTTTCGAAGTGGCTAGGAGTGCCCAGGAATTGTAACTCATCAGTTTTATCAAGCGCTTTTCCTGTAGCCAGTGTCCTGCGAGTCTCCCGAATTCCGGCTGCAGACATATGCAACCCTCGCTCCGTCATCGCCCCCTTATAACGTATCCTAAACTATTTGCGCCCCGCTTTTGCGCAGGGGTTGGGTACGTCGCCAGGGTAATGTTTGTTCTCTCTCTCTCTCTCTCTCTCTTCACGGCGGGCATCGAGCGGAGGGGGCGGCGCGGTCTGCCACAGGGGGCCGCCCAAGACGCGGCCTTCCAAGCCGACGCTGGCTTGTCGAACTCCACCACGGCCGTCAGCTCGTCCTGCTTGCCGCCGGGCCGCCCGCAGAAGAGAACGTGCACAAACATCAACACGCCCAGACGTCTGGCGTCGTGGGAAAACGTCGCGAAAGAATCACGACCCGAGCGCCCGAACCTTGTGCTGCGTCTTCGGGGGACCTTGTCCGTCCCATCGCGTCGCTATTCGCGTGGAACGTACGCGCCGAAACCGCGGCGGACAACAAGAAAATATTGCAATTCACTGGGCAAATATATTCCCCGAACATGCCACGTAACCAACACATCTCGGCGGGGGCGACGGCACCCGCCCCGTAATCTTTCCACGACGCCCACGCGTCAGGGCAAGACGGGGGCATCTGGCCCAAGTGCCAAGTGCAAGCCACGCGGCAGTCGGCGGAAACCTCGTCAGAACCAGCCGCGGGGGAAGCTCGGCGGGGCCTTCCCTGGTCTTGTTTTCCCTCTTTTTCTTATGGCTGCTCCCTTTTCTCCTCTTCCCACTCCTGCTCCTCCTGGATACCGCCCAACAATTTACAAACTATACGAACACATTCTCCCCCCTTGATTCCTCCCCCTGTTGTTGTCCCTACTTTCTTTTCCGTTGTCACCCTCCTTTGTTATCCTTCCTCCTCCTCCTCCTCCTCCTCTTCCTTCTCCTCCTCCTTCTCCTCCTCCTCCTCCTCCTCCTCTTCCTCCTCCTCCTCCTCCTCCTCTTCCTCCTCCTCCTCCTCCTTTTCCTCCTCCTCATACCATCGTCCCCGCCCCATTCCTGTTTGCTGACGGCTCCATTAGATGTCCCAATGTATTGGAGGGTGAATGTGGGGGTCGGGCGCTGGGTCCTGGCAATAGTGTCTGTATGGGCCACGCATGGGCGATACATATTCGATTGCTGTGTTCGGCGCGGGAACCAATTGAAGCTCCCCGCCTGCACCCATGTGCGAGACTTGATGGTAAACGAAGCAAGGAGTCGGGGGGCTGGGGGAAGGCGACGAAGGCAACGTGCGCTGAGGGCGCAAGAAGGGAAGGTTGGAATAAAAACGGCGGGGTGAATGTCAACATCTGCCCAGCCAATCTAACATGCGGAACGCTGCGCCTCAGTCTGGGGGATTTTGAAGGCCAGGGCAACCTGTGAATTCACACTGTGAGCAACAGTAAAATATGTATTGACATTTTGGGCAAAAAGGAAAATGTGCGTTCACATTTTGGAAAGAACAAAAGTGAATTCAAAGTTTGGAGTACTTCGTGAAGAGGCCAGAATGTGAATTCTCGTTTTTCCAAACCCTCCTTGGTTGGGTATTTGTTTTGAATAGAGCAGTGTGGTCTCCACTCCCTCCTTCCCGTCCCGCCTCCCTCTTGCCTCCTCCCGTCTGGCCTGCGGGGGGGCTGCGATCTGTGAATCTGTCGCCACTTTCGAGGCCTGCTGGGGGGTCCGGCGCAGTGACGCCACACGCAGACTCAAATTAGACCTCGCCATCCCTGGGGGGCTGCGATCTGTGAAACTGTCGCCACTTTCGAGGCCTGCTGGGGGGCCCAGCACAGTGACGCCACACGCGGACTCAAATTAGACCTCGCCATCCCTGGGGGGGGCTGCGATCCGACAAAAAACTGTCGCCACTTTAGAGGCCTGCTGGGGGGCCCAGCACAGTGACGCCACGGGCAGACTCAAATTAGACCTCGCCATCCCTGGGGGGCTGCGATCTGTGAAACTGTCGCCACTTTCGAGGCCTGCTGGGGGGCCCAGCACAGTGACGCCACGGGCAGACTCAAATTAGACCTCGCCATCCCTGGGGGGCTGCGATCTGTGAAACTGTCGCCACTTTCGAGGCCTGCTGGGGGGCCCAGCACAGTGACGCCACGGGCAGATTCGAAATTAGACCTCGCCATCCCTGGGGGGCTGCGATCTGTGAAACTGTCGCCACTTTCGAGGCCTGCTGGGGGGCCCAGCACAGTGACGCCACGGGCAGACTCAAATTAGACCTCGCCATCCCTGGGGGGCTGCGATCTGTGAAACTGTCGCCACTTTCGAGGCCTGCTGGGGGGCCCAGCACAGTGACGCCACGGGCAGACTCAAATTAGACTTCGCCATCCCTGGGGGGCTGCGATCTGTGAAACTGTCGCCACTTTCGAGGCCTGCTGGGGGGCCCAGCAAAGTGACGCCACGCGCGGACCCAAATTAGACCTCGCCATCCCTGGGGGGTTGCGATCTGTGAAACTGTCGCCACTTTCGAGGCCTCCTGGGGGGCCCAGCACAATGACGCCACGCGCGAGCTCAAATTAGACCTCGCCGTCCCTGGGGGGCTGCGATCTGTGAAATGTCGCCACTTTCGAGGCCTGCTGGGAGCCCAGCACAGTGACGCCACACGCAGATTCAAATTAGACCTCGCCATCCCTGGGGGCTGCGATCTGTGAAACTGTCGCCACTTTCGAGGCCTGCTGGGGGGCCCAGCACAGTGACGCCACGGGCGGATTCAAATTAGACCTCGCCATCCCTGGGGGGCTGCGATCTGTGAAACTGTCGCCACTTTCGAGGCCTGCTGGGGGGCCCAGCACAGTGACGCCACGCGCGGATTCAAATTAGACCTCGCCATCCCTGGGGGGCTGCGATCTGTGAAACTGTCGCCACTTTCGAGGCCTGCTGGGGGGCCCAGCACAGTGACGCACCGCGGATCAAATTAGACCTCGCCATCCCTGGGGGGCTGCGATCTGTGAAACTGTCGCCACTTTCGAGGCCTGCTGGGGGGCCCAGCACAGTGACGCCACGGGCAGACTCAAATTAGACCTCGCCATCCCTGGGGGGCTGCGATCTGTGAAACTGTCGCCACTTTCGAGGCCTGCTGGGGGGCCCAGCACAGTGACGCCACGGGCGGATTCAAATTAGACCTCGCCATCCCTGGGGGGCTGCGATCTGTGAAACTGTCGCCACTTTCGAGGCCTGCTGGGGGGCCCAGCACAGTGACGCCACGGGCAGATTCAAATTAGACCTCGCCATCCCTGGGGGGCTGCGATCTGTGAAACTGTCGCCACTTTCGAGGCCTGCTGGGGGGCCAATGGACGACTGTGACTTCGACCTCGCCATCCCTGGGGGGCTGCGATCTGTGAAACTGTCGCCACTTTCGAGGCCTGCTGGGGGGCCCAGCACAGTGACGCCACACGCGGATCCACAATAGACCTCCGTATTCTTGGGCCGGAGGGGCTGCGGGTCAGGAGGAGGCGGCGGAGTCGGAGGAGGAGGAGGAGGAGGCGAAAGAGGAGCAGGACGTTCGCCGCTTGCCTGGGACGTCGTCGGCGTCGTCGCCGTCGTCGTCGTCGTCATCGTCCCTGGGGGGCTGCGATCTGTGAAACTGTCGCCACTTTCGAGGCCTGCTGGGGGGCTGCTGGTGGGTCCAGCGGAGTGAGGCACCGCGCGGATCTGAGCAAGACCTCGCCATGCCTGGGGGGGGCTGCGATCTGTGAAACTGTCGCCACTTTCGAGGGCTGCTGGTGGGTCCAGCGGAGTGAGGCACCGCGCGGATCTGAGCAAGACCTCGCCGTGCCTGGGGGGGCTGCGATCTGCGAAACTGTCGCCACTTTCGAGGGCTGCTGGTGGGCCCAGCGGAGTGAGGCACCGCGCGGATCTGAGCGGGACCTCGCAATCCTTTAAGAGCTGCGAGCCTCACGAATGCCGCTCGCAGAAATATATGAGCCCATGTCACGCCATCACTTCCGTATAACGTCTCCCAAGCTACTCATGCCCCGCATTGCGCAGGGGTTGGGTACGTCGCCAGGGTAATTTTATAAAAAAGAAAAATGTGAATTCACATGTTGGGAAAAAAGGAACATGTGAATTCACAGTTTGGGGGAATCGCGGGTCCAATGCCAAATCTGTGTTAGGGGTCGACAAATCATCGTTTGGGAACGTACGCGATCATCAATCGCACAATCCAGACACACTTGCACTCCAATTCGCCGCCCCACGCACGATATGCAAGAACACCCGCACGCATGAACAATAATGGATGGACGGCGCGCTTGCCCGCGCGGGCAACGCGCGGGCATGAACGACTGGCCCTCCATGACCGCCAACATTGGATGCCAAGTGTACCCGATCTCATACATGAGCGATAGATTGAGCATACATGGGCCATTTAGCCCCCATTGCAGACCCCCTGTTGCAGACCCCTTCTTTCACCCTCCAAACGTAGCCTCCCCCCCAAAACAGGTCGACCCTGGGCGGTTTATCAAACTAGAGCATGGTGACCCTTGGAACGCCAGTCCAGGGGTCACCGGCGAGCGATAGCTGGAAAACTGGGGGACAGACGCAAGTCGAGGAAACGAGGATGGAGAAACACAATTAACCGAGGAAGAGGTGAGGTTGGGACGGTGGCAAGGCTGCTGCAAGAGTTAACTTCGGCGGCGAGGCGGCGTGAAGGCACTAGGTGGCGGTGGCGGCCCGCGGCCTCACTCGCCAAGAGAAGGCCCGCGGGCCTCTCCCTCCGCTCATAAGAACCCTACACAGGCGTCCCCGAGGTGAAAGACGGGATCCCCCACCTGCAAGCAGGCGGAGGGGTCCTAGTACATTGACCTCGGGGCCGCCTGGGGGGGTTCCACCGCACTCGAGGGAGGCGTGAGCCTTCCGGGGCCGGCCGCATTCGCCCAGGTGAAAAACCCAGGGCTTCTCCCCGTGCGCATAGGACCCCCCCCGATGCCTTCCGTGGCGGCGGCGCGGCGATGGTAGTGAAAACCGTCGATACCACTCCCCAGAGGTAACCATGTAACACCCAATGCCCACCTCCTACCTTGAATTTATGCAGGAAGCCCGTGGTCGCGACTGCTGGGAGCGAGGCGATGGGCTGCGGGGAGCAGAAAAGAGCAGGTAAGAATGTGCAGTGTAAAAAAACGTTGTCGTGGCCACAGAGAGACGAAGTGAGACCACCCCTGCTGGGTGCGAGGTGCGCCGTGCGTCTCAGTGCCATGGAGTTTTGTGGGCTTACACAAAACTCTTCTCGAAGTCCAAAACAATGTTGCATGATGGGGCCGGGGGGGGTCCCTGAAGTGTTTCGTTGCAGCCCGTTTTTCGGGTTCAGCACCAAACCGCGTGGTCTGTAGCGCCCTAGCGGCGCAACTACTTCAAGGTGCCGCAGGGTGATGTGGCTGCTTGCCGGCTGCGTTGCGGCCGCGGCCGCACGGCCAGCGCTGAGTCCTTGCCCACTCCCGCCCGATACCCGCCACGCTCCACCACCACAAGAGGAGGGCTGGTAGGAGGTTAACGTGGGCAGGCGGGGAGCTGGGAGGGAGCGAAGGTTGGTGGAAGTCCTCGAATTTCATGCCGTGTCTGCGAGTGGGAATGCCTCGTGGGGGCCCGCTGCCGTCTCTCCTGCCGGTGGTGAACCCCCGCGGGGTTCCGCTGCAAATCGGTCGGAGAACTTTTCAATTGTGGGTGAGAAAGCCGTTCGCGGACCCACAGCATAACATAGCTCTCTTCCGCGTTTTCGCCATATGCCGTGCTGCGCACTTGAACGTAAGCGCCACGTGCTGCCGTCAGTGGAAGAATCGGGTGATCGACGTCAGCGGCCAGCTGCGCCGCTGCTGCTGATGCCAGTGAGTGCGCGCAGTGTGTTATGAGTGTAGTGGAGGAGCGCGGGATTGGAATGGAGCATATGATTGCAATGTGTTGCCTGTCGCAAGCGCAAAACATGATCAACATGGAAAAGCGAGGGATGGCGACGCACTGATGGGCCGCCGTTCGGGCGGTCACATCCCGAAACTTGGTCCTCGAAACTTGTGGGCGACCCGTCGCGTGGTGGCCACGGATGACAATCTGCCCCTGCTGCGATCGCGATGGGCGTCTCGGGCCCTGCTCATCTTGCAGGTCCGTCGGGTTGCCGTGCCCACAACCCTCTGGATTCAGGGTCATGCCTGCTCCCTGCTGGCGGGCTTGGCAGGGCTAGGGTCGTCGTCGGGCATCGCCGCGTCGTGGTCGGTGATCATCACGCGGATTTCTGCGGGCGTCTGCGAGCGAGCAATCTCAGTCTACGCCAGCTGTGGGCAAATCCAAAAACTGGGGCGCTGCTGCGCGCAATGCAGAGGGCGTCGTCCAAGTGGTTGAGCCTGGCGATGGTGTTTATGAAGCTCGGCGGTACAGGTAATGCTGTCAGTGTGTCATAATGCTGTAGACTGGCACATGGTTCGTTGTTCATGCTTGCGTTGGTCTGCTCCCGATTGGTGACAATGTGGTTAGGCTGGCACGGCGCGCAGTTGGCTGCGCGCCGCGCGACATCGGCCGGGGGGTGACCCCCGTGGCGTTGATCAGCTCGTTGATCTCGTCGATCGCTGCGGCGGCGGTATCCCTCTGGAAGCGCGCGGTGGCGACTGGTGCAGGTTGGAATCAGAACCCGAGAAAAGCAGCGGCTCACGTAGCCCGGAACGCCGCAACTGACTGGGACTCTCTGGTAGAAAGCCAGAGAACGCGGGCGCTGGCGCCACTTGCCCACTTGCCCACCGCCCCAACGAAACGATGGATGACCCACAACACCGCCGGGACTTCATTTCCCGTTCACCTCTGAAAGTTAGGAGGTCTCCGTAAGGTAGCTCTATTTTTAAAAGCCCTTCCAGGGTGGATCCGGGGGCCGGAGCCCACGCTCGGCTAACTTGGCCGAGCAGCAAGAGCCTCTCCCCAAGCTGCGCCCAGAAAGGGTGGCGATCGGGCTGCTACCCGCATGTTCTCCAAAAGCGGCCGGACCCCTCTGGCTCGAAAGCCATCTCGCGGTCGTAGCTTTGCTTCGGAGCAGTTTTCCCAGTTTCGTGCATGCTGCCGAAGTACTCTGAGATCATCTGGTGAGCATGGGTATTCAGGATGGGCGCTGCGATCGTAGCGCATGGGGTTGATGGTGTCGATCGAGCGGGCGACGACGTCCTGTCGTCGCTCGCTGTGAGCAGATCCTAAATTCATCCCCCTAGGTGGCCGTTCGAAGAGCGGTCTAGCTTGATCGCACAGGGTGTCCATGCGGGGCCTTGTCGGCGACTTGACGTTGATGAACGGCGTCTTGCGAGGCAAGGTCGTCGGGTGACTGCCGCTGTCACCGTGTGTCAACGGCCCGCTGCTGCTCTGCGGCAGTGTCCTGGGCGGTGGTTTAGCTGGGGCGTCCTGGCCTGATCGCAGCGGTGCTGTGGATCGGCTTGAGGTCCTGTCGTCGCCACTTGTGGTGCTCGCTTGCTGTGGTATCTTCGCTGGTATGGTGGTGCATGGTGGTGCCTTATAGCGTGGCTCTGCAGCTCCAGTAACAACCGACAGAACGTTTGGAATCGGCGTCGCCAGCATCGCATGACCTTGGACGTGTCCGATAGCCTCGGCTTTGGTAAGTGGGCCCTTTTCGACAGTGGCGGCCAGGCTGAGCGCTGCTGTGGAGCTGGTTCAGGATGCTGCCGCCTGGTGGTCGTTCGCCTCATGGACTGTTGCTTGCGGTGGCGATGCTGTCTGGATCTAGGCGACGATCCTTGCTTGGTCGAATTGCGTGGCGCAGGCGCCATGTGGCTGTAGGATCGCGTCCGAATCCTTGAGCCAAATGTCTGCGGTTGCAGGTTGCGCGCGTGGTGGGCGGGGGCGGGGCGGGGGGGTACGGGTGGCCATCGCGGCGGTTGGCTCGATGGTGGGGTGGCTGGAGATCGCTGATATTTTTCTCCATGAATCCGAATCGCTTCCGTCTGGTCTCATGGTCGGCTGGAGGGGCAGCCTCTTCTCGGGTCAGGCGTGCGAGAACCCCTGGTAGACGCAGCTCACGTTTGAGCTGAGGCGTCGCCTATCAGGGGACCTGCCCCGGGTGGCGTGGGCCGCGCAAGTGGCAGGCTAGTCCCCGACAGCCGTCGTGCTGACGGGGGCAGGGGCCACGACGCAATTGAGGTCGTCGTCGGCGCCGACGGCTTTTCTCTGTGGCATGCCCCCCCTGGCCGCAACCAGCGCGGTTTACTCTGTTGTCGTTCTGTATGTGTCAACAAGGTTGCGCCCCGCGGTTCCCGTCTGCGCCCCAGGTCAAGCGGTTTGAACGCGGCGTGGTAGCAAGAGTCGCCTGTGGGTCATGCAAGAAGTGCTCCGTTGGGAGTCGGAGCACGGGCCTACAGGCGGGTGGGATGCGGAGCAGGCACCCTCGATCTTCAATTGGTATCCTGTTCAGGCCGTGGCCCATCTCGAGCGGATAGCCTCTAAGAGCGCGGCTGCGTGTCTGATGAGCTCGGCAGGGCAGGTAGGTCTTGGCAGCGGCGCCGCGACAAGGGCCTACCTCACTGCGCCCCAATAGCGGCGGGTGCGCTCCGCATCCGCGGTTGCATCTGCATCGCTACGGCCCCCTTGATTCTCGCGCAAGTAACCCTGGTCCTCCAATTTCCAATGGGCTTGCGGGCTTGCGAAGAATCTGTTCCAACATTCACTGGTCGGAAGATAAAAATCATACGTTGGTTGTGCTAGTAATCGGGATAGCGGCCACGTGCTTGGTACCTGCCTGCTGCCGTGGGCGGCTTCAGGCAGCTCTATGATGGCCGATGCCCCTATGGTGTAGGCAGCGAACGGCATGGGTGTTGTCGTGCGCAACAGCTGGCTTCCGATGTCGATCCGGTCATTCTCGCGGTCCTCGGGGCAGATGAACCCCATGGCTGATCTCTGTTACGTAAGGGCCAAGCCGATCCGGAAATCAAGAGTGGCCCAGTTGGTTAGAACTCACCATGTGGCATGATTGGCAGTGTCGATGGCACATGTGCATGCCTGCGTGCTGCAATGGTTGGCAATGCTCCATCCATTCCTGCAGATCTCCTTCTCGTCGATGTCCGCTGCGTGGGTGGAAGACGAATCGTGCTGGTCCTCCTGTAGGTCGCGGCGCGGTTGGGTTGCGAACGCATGGGCCAACCGCTGGTATCTCGACCGGCGGTGTCTTATCAAATACTGCGCGTTTCTCCGTGGAGTAGGACGGAACGGTGTCGGACTTATAGCTTGCAATGTGTGCATCGTCCGCCGTTCTTGCTGCATTGATGTTGCTTCGCTGGGTCACTTGCAACCGCTCGCGGCTCTCCTCGGTCTCCTCATTGTTGAATGGCGCTGTTGTCATCAATGGTACTGCGCATAATGGATCCCTGGAGATGCTTGCCGAGCCTTGCGACCTGTGGCGCTGGTAGCTGCGCACCAGACATATCGAACATCGCGCTCATCTTGTCGGATGTGCCCTGCTCCTATGGCTTCTTGTATTCCGATGTGGGCGCATCAGGCATTATTCCTGGCGGGTGGTGCTCCGCATTGGTAGCACGTGAAGCTGGGTTTGGGTGGAGGTGGCGGCGCGTTCGGTACTGGGGGCATATCGGCGGTGTGTGATAAGGCTCCAATGCGTAGTGCCATCTGTCTGCTGTCGTCGTAGGTACCGGTTGACGACGTTTCTGGCCCTCGCCATGCACCTGTCATGTTCACTTCGGACTGCTCGTAATGCATGCCAAATGTCGGCCGGTTCTGTAGACTGCTCGCGTTAACGCCAGTAGTCGTGCGTCCATTGCATGTCTTCCAACATCGTGCTAGCCCAACTTGCGTCGCGGCCGCGATCCTCGTCTAGTCGCTTCAACAGAACAACAGGCCCGTGGAGGCGTGCAAGGGATATCGTAGTCTGCACGCTCGCCTTGCCACGTCGTGCGGCATTATGTTGAGGTCTCTCAGCGCCTCAATGCTGAATACCTCGATGGGGCCGTTGTCCGTTGCGTGGCGCCCTGCATCTGGTCATTATCTCTTCATGTGATCGACGCCGATGGCCTTGATGTCTGTCTCGGTGCGGCTGCTGCGTAAATGGTCGTCGTACGCTGACGCGGAGAGCGCGAGCGAATCCTTGCAAATATCATATTGTCGATTGGGGTGTTCTTCGGTGTAGCATCTACTTGCACATGGGTCCTCGGCTTGCCATCGCCTTGTTCGTTCTCTACCTGGTCTCCGGCCCCATGGCTGCAGTGGAGGTGATAAATGTGCCGAAAGCCGTTTGATCATCGACCGGTGTCAGTCTGGTTGGTGCATATACTGGGTGCGCTGTCGATGCCCACCGTCGCCACGCGCCTTTCGGTGGCGCTCGATCCGTCGTCGAGCAAAAAACATGATCTCGATGAGTCGCACACCGTGCCTTCGCACCCCCCCTCTCCAAGACCTGCCGCAATGAGGTCGTCGTAATTGTAGTCTCAATTCGAAACTGCTGTGGCGCACGTTGGCAAGTCACCAACAATAGATGCGTCTGTAAATGCCGGACACACACATGATGACCATGGCTTGCTTGGCGCTTCCGGGGGGGCGTCGGCTGTCGTCGCGGTCGATGTCCAAATGGCCCCCCTGCTCAATCACGTCCGCGGCCACGGCCTGAGTGCTGCGTGCGACGGCAACGTTGAAGGAGAAATCTGACATTGGCACTCCTTGCCGCGTTCCCACACGTGGTTGTGCAATTCGGGAAGACCCCCGAGTTGTTGCCAATAAGTCTGCA
Source organism: Prorocentrum cordatum (assembly GCA_963575745.1). NCBI lineage: Eukaryota > Dinophyceae > Prorocentrales > Prorocentraceae > Prorocentrum > Prorocentrum cordatum. The sequence continues at coordinate 142,744 of CAUYUJ010014287.1, forward strand.
CGGCGCCCTCAGAAAGGCCTGCGAAGTGCTCGTCGTAAATGAAGTTGTCGATGCGCGATGCGCCTGGTAATGCTTCTTCGAAGGATAACTGTACAGCGGGAAAAGATTCCGCCGTTCCCGACGCGCGGCGCCTGCCCCCCCCCCCCCCCCACCCCCGATGAGTGAGTGGCTGAACGGCGGCCAGCTGCGACTTGATATCCAGCGGGTGGTAGAGGCGGGCCATCTCCTCACTGGTTCTACGGCACACGTCGTCTGCGATGTTTTCGGGGCCTCCTCGCGCGTTGGGCGTTGCACTGTAGGGGCCGGTCGTCAGCTCATTATTGGTGGTGATGTTGGCGATGGGTGTTCTGGTTGAAGCGAGAGGTGGCGGCGCCCGCCCTTGCTGCGCGCGCTGGATGGTAAACTCCGGGTTGCGAACCTTAGCGCAGCAACCTATGGCGAGTTGGTCCAACTCCGACCCTGCGTGGGCCTGTTCGCTCGAAATTGGGTCGCCGTGAGCACCGGCAGCGTAGCGACGCTCCGTGATCATGCGTGGCGGCCGCTCCCAAAACGTAGCAGGTGCTTTGTCTCTTTTCCATGCTGAAACGCTATCCTGAAGTCAACTGCGTCGTGGAAGTTGTCCACGAAAGCTCCCAGGAAGGCCTCCTTGTCAGCATTTTGTCCTACAGCTGTATTGCTTCTTGGACTGTTGGAGGAATGCGTTGGCGGCGAACTGTAACTCCTTGCGTTCAGCGCGACGTCGCGCCGCGTGGACTCCCGCGCGGATCATCTTGATCAGCGCAGTCGAGCCATCCATGGCGAGGTTGCCAACTATGGTTGGGATTGTTGCCTCGGTGAGCTGGCATGCCAATCTGGCTGATATAATACGCGCGCGGGCGGAAAATGGCGCGCCGTCCCATGCCGGGCGCAGATTCTGACATGCCCATCGTACTCGCAGAAACGCAAAGGTAGTGTCGGTGATGCGCGGTTTGCGCATCCTGACTGCCGTTTGCCTGTCGACTTGTTCGATGGCCTCCCTGAATTGCTTCTGGGGGGTGTCATTCGACGCCCCAATCAACACAACCTGGCAGATTGGGTCGGCAATCCTTCGTGGAGCAGCCGACGTGCAGCGGGATGCAGCCGCGTGCCTGGGTCATCATGACTGGTAGGTGGTCCTCGCCCTCGCTGACCATGTCGGAATGGCCGATCTTCGCGACGTCCGTCACAATGTCCATGTTGCCCATTGGGCCGGCCACGTGGTCGATGCGCTCTCGTTGCGTTACCTTTCTTGGGATACTAGGTCGGCCCCCTGGGCCTCATTGCAGAAAAGACAGCCGCTCGCTGGTTGGTCTCGACAAATTCGTGAGAGCGCGTGCCAGCCTCTCCTCCCCAGTCGCCCATGGAGTCTGTGACATTGGCTCCCGTTGAAGCACCAGCATCAATGATGATGAGGTTGATGCTGAACAGGTTGGCCAGGTAGCTCGGGTTGGCCCAGAGTACGTTCCTCCCCGGGATGGCCGTGGGCGGCATGCGCGACTGCCGTTCTTCTGCATAGAACTGGCGTGGCCATGCGCGCGACCAACAATCGCGGGCTCTGGCGCATGGTCATGGAGTGGTCGGGGCTCGCGGAGCTCCTGACTCCGTTGTTGCCGCGCATGGGGGGTCGACGTTTACACATCGCGAGCACCCCGAATTGAGTTGTCGTCCACGCTGGAGATGGGATCCGCGCATTTTGGTCGCTCCTCTTGGCATCCTGATCTCCTGCATGCCGATGAGGTGGATGTTCGCGTGCTCGAGCTGGTGGCCGAGGACCTGTCCTCCCCGCATTCCCCTGATGTTCCCTGCCCGCGTGGGCTGGTTCCTTGAAGCTTCGCGCGTTGACGGTCGTCGCATTGAGGTCGACGGTCACCTCCTAACTAGTTTGCTCCTGCCCGGGCTCGGAACGCCCAGGTGTGGCAAAAGCTCTAGGCGCGCGTGGTTTTTGAGGTCCGGGTCGGCCCGCTGGGCGTTGTCGTCTGCGTGGCGTGGCCGCGCCCGTTTACTGCGGTGCTCTGCGTCGAACGCGTGAGCCCGCTGTGGTTGCGGGCATGGGCCGTCTAGCAAGCTCTGCCTGTTTGCGACAGAGTTGGCCCGTTCGTTCGAAGGTGTGTCCGTTGCGGGCGCATGCGCGGTCGGTGCGCATCTGCTTGGATGTCGGGGCTGGTTGGCGCAATTGGCTGCCGAGTGCTATGACGTCGCAGTCGTTGCGCGGTATTTCCCCAATCAGTGCTTGCACTGAAAAGGTCCTAGCGGAAAACAAACAACGTGGCGGAATTTGAAGGCCGATTGCTGTAGGCGGCTGGGTTGCCGGGTTCCCAGGTACCGGGTTCCCTCTTCCCCCGTTCCGGTTTCCGGGCCGACTTTGGTGGGCGGGGGGGTTTATGGGGCCCTCGGGCTCCTGGTCGGTCTTCTTATCGAGTCGTCTCAAAAACGGTCTCATCACCCGCCTCTCTTTCGATCTCACCATCGATCTCACAATCGAGCACCCGACCGAACTCACAACCGATCTCACTTTAAATCGCGGGAGCGATCTCACGATAGATCTCACAATCGACCTCGTTAAATCAACGACACTCCCGGTCTGACGATCGACTTTGCAATCGCCCTCACTACCGGATCCAATATCGGTTTCATTCACAATCGATCTCACAGTCGATCCCAATATCCATGACAAACATTCACAACATCCACTGGTTGGGCTTTCCCCTGGTGAAATTATCAGTTTTTTGACGGTCCGGCGACTTTGGCGTCCGCGTGGACCGTTGCTGGCGCGTAGTTGCAAACTGGGGCTCGCGCGCATAACGTGGCACGTGCCCAAATGGGCGCCGCCAACTCCGAGGTCGTCGGCGTCGCCGTTCTTGATGTAGGTCGAAGCAGAGTCCGAGACTTTGACTGCCATGGATCCGCCGCGCGCGAAAGCGTCCTCGTTCTCGACGGCGGTCGCCGCAACCCACGCACGCGCGGCGGAGCCAGTCGGCCTGGAGGGCGGCGCCGGCATGCGGGCGCACCCGCTCGATCGCCATGTGTCCTGGGCGGAGCAAGTCCCTGCTGGGTGGGCCCTCGCCGGCTCGCGTAGGTCGGGGGCGTCGGTCGTTCGGCGGGGCGGGCGGGGGCCGCTGCAAAAGTGGACCGAACGGCTTCTTTCATTGAAAGCCTCTGCGCATGGTCTCTTGGTGTCTGGCCCTTGCGCGCCGGCCAGGCTGTCTCGCTGGGTGACCTTCGTCGCTGGTGGGCGCGGAGCGTCGTGGCCATCGTAGCTGGTCCTTGAGCATGGGCGGGCGATGCGTTGTCCCTGCGATGCAGTAGCGCTATGCCATATCTGTCGGAGGGTGATCGCGCGCTCGTCGGGCTTGGCGCCGGCGCCCCATATCCGCCTCCGGGTCTAGCGCGCAAGTTCGCAGCTGCGCCCCGTCCGTCGCCTGCGCGGGCGTCGGGGTGCCCTGCGGCTCCGTCTGACATGTTTCTGGCAGCGGTGGTGGCCGTCGTCCGTGCGCTACGTTGCCCGTTGCTCCGCTGCCCTGAACATTGGAGCTGCATGGCGTTGCGCGCCGTCTTCGCGGCACCATGGGGCGTCCTTGCCCCATCCGAATGGTGTCCTCCGTCGGTGGTTGGAGGTCGCGGTCGCCCCCGGTGGGCCGCGCTGGCGCGGGCCATGCGCGAACGGTTGCGTCCCGGACTCAAAGTGCGCGGCGCGGACTCAGACTGGCCCCGCGCCGCCTCGAACCCGCTGCTTGGCATCCACAACGGCCAGTCTTCATCGACTGCGTCGTCGCTCTATGGCAGGTCGGCGGGTTCGCATGCGTCAGGCGTGGCCGCTACGATCTGGCGTGGCCCGCCAAGGTCAGTCGGGGCCCCTGCTGTCCTTCGCGCACCTGAACTCCATGTCGTTGGTGCCGGATACTTCCGCCTGATGGCGGCGCTGAACCCTGCCTGGGCGCGCCGGTGATTCCCCCCAGCGGGGCGGTAGCTCTCGGCGCCATCTCATCTGTCGCGGCGATGTCATCGTCTCCTTTGGCCCTCGGGGACGGCACGCCGCAGTCACTGTGGATGATCTCGGTGCGCGGGTTCGGCTGCCCGGGTGGCGCGGACCCCATCATTCTTGATATCGGCGCGGGGCAGCCCTGCAGCGCGCGAGTTGGATGCGTTACCGATGGCGCAATGGAAAGGGCTCTGTGGTCTCGTACTGGCGGCGGGTGGCGTTGACCTGGGCCATGTTCCGCTGGTCGTGGCGCAAGTACCCGGCATGTGTCAGCGTCCCAAGCCGCCTCGGCGGTCTGCGGCAGGGTAAGCTGCGTTCCCTCCAATTCCCGTTTGCGGGGCGTCATTGGTGGCGCTGGTTGTAGGCAGCGCTCTGGCTCGTCGTCGCGCGCATGGGCCCCTGCATCGAGGGCTCGCTCCTTCGCGTCGACCATCTCCATTGTCGAGGCGTTCCTGTGCTACAACAGCGTCATGGCGAGCTTGGTGGTGCTCCGTAGTGGCCTTCTCTGTGCAGGCTCCTCCGCTCGGTCTCCTTCTGCTGATAGGTCTGATTCTCATGTTGGAATGCATCATGTTGCTCTGCAGTGCCGATGTCAGCTCTTTGCGTCGTCAATTGCGCCTGTTCCCCCCGCCTGTGGAGCCCTGCAGTGTGCCTGCTGTTCGTGCGCATCCATGTCGGTCAGAAGCCTCTGTCGGTGACCTCCTTGTTGTTGTGCCTTCTCTGCGTCCCTCCTCCTGACCGGGCGCTCTATGCTGGTGGCCCCCTGCTGGTGTTCCTTACGTGCGCCATATGTTGCCGATCCCAGGTGGCGCTGTTGTGACCTGTGCTCGTCATGCGCCTCCTGACGCCTGCTTTCCACCTCAGCACAGTTGCCGCTGCCCTTGGTTATGTTTTTTTGGCCTGGTGCTACCCTCGAGCATCTTGTCGTTGATGTTCCATGCTGGCGCGGTCCCTGCTGCTGTCGATGAGTCTGTGCAGCGCCTCACTTGGTTCCCTCTGCAGCTGGCTAACCAAATGTAAGTCATACTGTCTGCGCTTGCTCTTGGTGGCGGCGTTTGCGGTCTCGGGCTCCTCCGCACTCCTGTTCAAGGCCGCTATGTTCCTTCCATGCAGGTAAACGTGGCGCGCCGTTATCGTTTCAGTGGTGAGCTTGGGAATGCTGGTCTCACACATGAATGTCCTTGGAATAAAACTGCGCTCGTGCTGTTTCGCTGCGTTGCGTTTCACCACGCTCTTGGGCGGCTTCTTCCACTTCGCGCAGGTGCATCCTGGGGTCGTAATCCTCGCTGGTGGCGTCCGCATTGGTTTTCTTGGTGTCGGTGACCGTGCGTTGGTTGTCCTCCTGCAACGTCCTGAGCGAGATGCCAATGCCGTGTCCTCCAGAAGTGTCGCCAGCCCTTGTGTGTCTCCCGGTGGTGGTGTGGGCATCCTTCTTGGTGGTGTTTCCCTTTTGTGGTTTTTCAGCTTCATCATCATCAGCTTCTGCGTCGCTGTCGCCGTCCTTTGCGTTGCTGATACCGCGTTGCATGGTGTAGACCTATTCGATGTGTTTCTCCCGTTCTTTCATGTACACCTGTATATGGTTATGATGGGCTTTGGCGTGCTCGGCATAATCCTCCATGGTCCCTTTGGTACTGTCGATATCAATTGCCTGTTGGGGTAAAAAGGGGCATGCAGTTGAGGTTCCTGGCTTTGGCGAGAGCGATCTGCGTGACTACGTCGGTCGTAGGTGTACCGTTGTTGCCGATGGATGTTCCAGCGCGCCTCTGCTCCACGTGCTTGATCTGCCTCCACTGGCCCCAAAACTTGAGGTCGTTTAGTGGCATCTCCCAGTCGTCTGCTTGTTGTGTAGATCTTCGTCGTGGGCATGACGATCGCGATCGCGATGGTAATGTGGCCGTTGTGCTCGTGGTTCGCGCCTTCCTTCTTGGGCATACTTTCATGTTCGGGTTGGGTGTTTGCCTTGTCCTTGCCATTGTTTTTGTTCTCGCCCGTCTGGTTCCGTTTATCAGCCTGGCGGTCGTCCTTGGTGTCGTTGCCCTTGCCAGTGAGGTTGTTGCCCTTCCCGCTGTAGGTATGGCTTCAATACGTGTCGGGGTGGTCATTCGCCCTCTGGATCGTCCAGTCGTTGTGGTGCTTCCAGCGCTCGATGCCTCCACACATTGCTGGTGGAGTAGATCGTGTTGTGGCTCCTCTGCTGTGGGGTCGGCTCGAAGTCCATGTAGTGGCGTGGCTCCCGATCCAATTGCGGTTGCCACCCATGATGCCGCAATTGCGAGAACTTGAGGTGGAGGTCGTGGTGGTTGTTGTGCGCTGGGGTGTGCGTCAAAGATTTCGCGTGCAACTGCGACCCTGAATAGTGTACGTTTTGCTGCTCGTTGTCGGCATTCGCGTCTGTGCCACGAGGGTTCCCACTTGGGAGTCGTGGTGATCGTGGTGGTGCTGCGTGCCAACGCCGAAGTCGAGGTGATTTGATTCCTGATGGCAACAAAATAAGGAATGTAAAAGGTGAATGAAAATGGGATGTAGAAATTGGTGTAGGACACCTGGTGCGGGTATGCGGGCACCCTCCCGAAAGCTTGGCGCCGCGCTGGCTGTCGCCCGAACCCTTCGGGCACGCGGCTGCCTCCGCCTCCTCCTCCTCCCCCTCCTCCTCTTCGTCATCCTCCTCGTGCGCGTCGTGCGGCGCCTGTTGTTGGTTGACCAAAGAAAACCATTTCAGCAACGCCTCCCGTGCCCCCACTCCGGTCCTCAGACAACTCGGGCGGTGCCACCAAGTTGCCGAAGGGAACCAACTCCTCGAAGATGCGCGACACGAGTGCCTACAACACCCCGTGCCCTGCAGGTTTGCCGACATCGTCAACCTCGCACTCTCTACTGTATTATCTTTCCGATGCAGCCTGGAGCCCTGCTGGGCTGACCGCTGACTTTCAATGATCGCCTCCAGCCCGTCACGGCAAGGGCACACCGACCAAGGATGCTGGCAACCGCCAAATGCTGCGTGGGGCTCCTCGACTTCCAACGCTGCAGGTGATTATAGATGTATACATACCCACCGTGTCCCGTGTCGAGCGTCATAAGGGCATCCGGCATGCGTACACCCTGGCGGCAAACAACAACTAAACAACAACATCAACTACTTGACTAACCACTGTATACTGCACTACGCATGCGAAAACCGTACGGGAGACCCTTCAAGAGACCATGCGGGAGACCGCACGGGAGACCACACGGGAGACAACGCGGGAGGCCATACGCGGAACCATACGGGAGACCACGGGCCAAGGATTCCGGATCTGGCGAGGCTCACGCCCGGGCTCAGAAGCATGTACAGAGAACCCTTACAGACAAGCTGTTTGGGGAATCAGAGGCAATACGCACCCACACGCACGTCCATACACGAGCAAACGGCAGGGGCACGCATGCAAAGTGCCTAGACCGCGTTGCGGTGTGCCGTTGTGCGCAAATGAAGATCATGCGTACATGCAAACGACTGCACTTACAATTTGGAGAGTCGAAGCAATCATTGCCACGAGACTAGCAAACAACAACTAACCGAGAGGACTCGCAACAATGATCGCAAAACCATATTCGTACTTGATGTAAAAAAAGTGCAACACGAACACGGAACGAAATAATCATAGAGACTGGATGGGTCACAAATAACAAGCCCGAACCGTTGCCTCAACACGCCTGAATACAATGTATCGTGAATTATTTGCTCCCGGGGCCTTCACCTGAGGAAGCTCAATGAAATTGATAGACGTGGAGGATGAGCACGATGAGGAGAAAAAAACAAGTACGGGCCCAAAATTGGAGATGGACAGAACCCCCTGAAACAACACACAAATTGCGCAAACGACCTGGGCACAAACTGTCGTAAGAATGCGGATTCATATGGATTATCTCCCCTGCCCCGTCTTAATCCCTTTTATGTCTGCTTTCCTGGCCCTCTCTCTCTCTCTCTTTCCCCTCGTCTGCTGCTGCCAGCTCGGCCCGAGCCGGTTTGAAACAATCTGGCCACTGGAGCGGTGGTTCGGGACAAAAGGGGCCCACTTCGATCCCTGCCGGGATCCGCCGCTGTCCCCGCTGCCACTGCGGGCCGAGAAATGGGCCGCTGGAAGGCAACCCGGTTCCGCATTGGTAGCGGAGCAGGCATGCGTGCGATCGCCATAGCAGCAGGGGCGATCACGATCGACGACGAAGCTGGAGTTCGAACGAGCAGAGGCTGAACGACAGCAACGACGAGGACGTGTACACGGAGGCTCGGATGCAGCCAGCATCGAGCGCGTCGTGGAGGCGGCCGGCCATGGGCGGAGGAGTCCTCAGCCCCGAGTCGCTTCCTCGGCGAGATAGACAACAAGGTTTGCGAGATTGGTGAGGACGGTATTCGACCACCTCGTGAACGGCGGCGCCACGCTGGACGAGGCGAGACCTGGAGGGCATCCCAACGTGGGACGGTTCGGCGGCGAGGTGGCGGCGCTACAAGCAGGACGTGGCCCTGTGTATCGAAGGCATAAACCTGGACGTGAACTGGACCTGGGCGGCCCGGATGGTGAGGTGCCTGACGGGCCTGGCGAAGACGCTCGGCGAGTCGCTCCCTATGGTGGAGCTGCGCGCGAAGCCGTGGACGTGGGCGCCCGACCTCAGCAACGTTGCAGCGGGGGAGGAGGCCTTAGACGACGGCACAGAGAACGACGACGAGCGCGGCCACTGGGAGGAGCCCGAGGCAGTGGCGGGCATCAACAGGCTCATGGAGGTGCTGGCGACGATGGGCGTTGACGAGCCGACTCGCAGGGGCCAAGTGATGACGTACTTTTACAAGCAGCTTCATCGAAGGGCCGGCGAGGATTTGAATGCGTGGATAATCAGGTACGGAGAGGCTCGCCAGCTGGGCGAGGAAGAAGTGGCGCTGCTGGCTCGAACGGCAAACTGGTGGCTCATCGAGAAAACCAGATTGACAGGCGCACAAAAGAATATGCTGATGACCTCGACGGGCGGCAGCATGGAGATCCGTGAGGTGGTGTCGGCCATACTGCGAGTGTTCCCCAACTTGTACATGACGGAACGGCGAAGCAAACCGTTCGAATGATGACGGCCAATAAGAGACCTATGTTGCTTCACATCACCAATTTGGCCCCTGCTGACTTTTTTTGTAAATAATATCCGCCGGCCCCCTTGTGGGGCCACCAGGCTGTAGGCCCGTGATTCGCAGTTTCCTGTACCAGTCGTAGGTTGTAGTTTCCAGTGTTACAGTTCTGCTTCTTGCTGGTTCCTGTAACTAGTTGACTTATTGCTGGTTACTGTAACTCGTTGATTGACCGCGCGAGGGGGGGGGGAGGCCCAAAGTGGCTTTTTAGCGTCCCCTGGGCGCGTTGTCTGAATTGCTCGGGGGGCTCGAAATCGACACCCCTCACGCAGATCCGCGGGGTCAGGGTCCAAAAACATAGGGGAGTTGCCACATTTCTGAAATTCGGTGCCACCCCTCACGCAGATCCGCGGGGTCAGGGTCCAAAAACACACGGGATTTGCCACATTTCTGAAATTCGGTGCCACCCCTCACGCAGATCCGCGGGGTCAGGGTCCAAAAACACAGGGGATTTGAAACATTTCTGAACATTTCTGAAATTCGGTGCCACCCCTCACGCAGATCCGCGGGGTCAGGGTCCAAAAACACAGGGGATTTGCCACATTTCTGAAATTCGGTGCCACCCCTCACGCAGATCCGCGGGGTCAGGGTCCAAAAACACATGGGATTTGCCACATTTCTGAAATTCGGTGCCACCCCTCACGCAGATCCGCGGGGTCAGGGTCCAAAAACACATGGGATTTGCCACATTTCTGAAATTCGGAGCCACCCCTTACGCAGATCCGCGGGGTCAGGGTCCAAAAACACATGGGATTTGCCACATTTCTGAAATTCGGTGCCACCCTTCACGCACATCCATCGCAAGGCGTGGTAACCCAAACTGCGAGAACTCCCTCGGCCCTTTAATCGCAAGGTGTGGTAACCAAGCCCGTAAACCATACACGTCTTACCAATCGCCAGGTGTGGTAACCCCTCTTGTGATCAGTTGGTTTTGCTGATTGCGAATCGGCTTCGCATGAAGTTTCGATACTGCTTCACGACAGCGCCAAGGCCTCATGACTTAGCTCTTCCATGGCCCATTCTCCGAGAGAGGGGGCCGGCGGCAGGGGGCGAAACCCTTACGGATATTGGGATGAAACGCTGCCGCTGGATATATCGAGCACAGTTGATCACAACACAAACGCTCCTGCGAGCCCCCGCCAAAATGGCAAGAAATGGTAAGCTCAGATCCGCATGGCTACATTGCAACCGAACCGCTTGACCACCATCTCGACCGAACTGGCGGAATTCGACCACGCGTCCGACAAAATGTGTTCGACGAGGGATGCGCTGCACAATGCCCCGGCCACGGGCAGCGCTACGAGGGAAAGCGGGCCCTTCGATGTGTCACTTTCAGCGCCCGTGAAAGTGACACCTCCCAGGGCCCACTTAAAGAGCACCAGAAAGGCTCCAAGAAGGCCCCGAGAAGGCCCCAGGGCGGCACCAAGAGGGCTCCCAGAGGGACCCAAGAGAGGCCCCAAGAAGGGCCCAAGAGGGCCCTCCGCGGTGTCACTTTCAACGCCCGTGAAAATGACACCTCCCAGGGCCCACTTAGGGCCTCAGAAAAGCTCTAAGAAGGCCCCGAAAGGGCCACAGAGAGCCGCCCTGGGTTCAACTCCGCGTGGCGGAGTTGGAAGCGATAACTTCAATACCCTACTGGAGGCCTCTTAGGGGCCCTAAGACGGCACTGAAGAACCCCATCGGGGCTTTTTCAAAGGCAGAGGAGGGCGCAAAAAGGGGCCTCAGTGAGCCCCTGGTCTAACTCCACCTGGCGGAATTGGAAGCGATATCGCCCGGCGCCTTCATGGAGCCGCTCGGAGCTTCCAAGACGGCTCCAGAAGGCCCCAGGAGGGCCCCAAGAGGATCGAACGACGATTCCTGGAAGTGCACCAGTGAGACCCTTGTTGACCTCCGCCTGGCGGAGTTGGAAGCGACAATTTCCAGTGCCCTCTTGGGGCCTCTGGGGGGCCCCTCAGAAAGCTTTGGGGAGCACAGTGAAGGCCTTCGCAGGGCCGCGTGAGAGCCGTACCAGGGCCGCATGTGTGCGCGGATGGGGGCGACGAGTGCTGACGCTGACGAATATGAGAATGATGAGGGCGATCAAGGCTGGCCCGAAACAAATCCTGGCGCCATTGCAGGCCGCCGATTATCGGCCACGCCGCCAGGACGACGCCAAGCAACAAAACGACACCAACCAACAAACCGACACCAACCAACAAACCAACAAATCGACACCGACCAACAAAAGGACACCAAGCAACAAAACGACACCAAACAACAAAACGACACCAACCAACGAAACGACACCAACCAAAAAAACGGCACGAATCAACAAAACGGCACTGACCAACCAAACGACAAATCACTTCACGACACTAATGAACAACGCGAAATCCACCGACCGCCAACCAAGCATAAAATCAACCGACACAACGAAACCAACCCATAGAGCCAGACCAACCACTGGATGCGTGAGTCGGGGTAGTCATGGAAGTGAGCTGCTGCAGCCCGCGGAAGCCATTAACAGTGACCAGAGCACCGCAATGCAGCAGCGTCCCCGGGCGGCGGCGGGAGTCTCGGATCTCCCGCGGGACTGGAGCGTAGCGAGTTCGTCCTGGGTCCGGTTTAGTGAAGTGAAGAATTTCGGGGTGCTTGCATGGCAAAAACCTTCACTTCACTAATCTGGGGCCCCTGGAGCCCCAGGGCGTTTCAGGTCCCCTCGCTGTCTGGGTAGTCCAGGGGGCGCAGTGGCGGCTTACCAGAGGCCCTGTTCCCTAGCCTCACTTGCTTTCACCCGTGGTGCTCGACGGCCGTCTCGGAGCTGTCTTGTGGCGGTCTGGGGCAATCCCGAAGCCTCTTGGAGCCATCCCAAGGCCCCAAGGCGCCACCAATGGGGGCCCCAAGAGAGCTCCCAGAGGGCCCCGAAAGGCCTACAACAGATTGCACGTTCGCGCGAATTCTTTGTACCACTTTGGGGGGTCCCTCTTGGGGCCCTCGGGGAACGTTCTTGGGGCCCTCCGAGGGCCCACTGGGGCCCCGGGAAGGCCCCAAGAACGCTCCCAGAGGGCCCCAAGAATGCTCCAAGAGGGCCCCAAGAGGACCCCCACAAGTGACAAAAACTATTTGCATGAGGGTGCAACTTACTCGGCGCCTCTTGGGGCGCTCTTGGAGCCGTGCTGGGCGCCACTCGTGGACGACATGGGCTGGGCGACGGCATGTGGACCCTGTCGCTTGGGCCATCGGGGGTGCTTCCCCAATGGGGCCACGAAGCGTGTGAACGTATGACGGAATGGGCTGGGCGGCGGCCTGTGGGCCCTGCCTGTGGGGCCGTCGGTGCAGCTCCCCGTGGGGCCACGAAGCGTGTGAAACGTATGCCGAAATATGCTGGGCGGCGGCCTGGGAAACCTGCCGCTGGGACCTTTTTTTGGTGGAGCTGCCTATGGGGGCACGAAATGTTTGAGGGTGTCATCAATGTGGCCTGGGCGACGGCATGTGGACCTTGCCGCCGGGACCTCCGATGAGCTCCTCATGGGGACACGAAGCGTCTGAGGGGCGTGCCGACATGGGCTGGGCAACGCACTAAGGACCCTGCCGATGGGGCCTTCGGTGGAGCATCTCACAAGGCCACGAGACTTGCGGGGGATGTGGCGAAGCAGAAACGCGGGGGAGCAAGGCGGGTGTTTTGATGATGTTGATGAGGATGGTGGTGGTATTGATGATGGAGACGACGAGGATGTTGATGATGCTGATGATGATGGTGATGGCGACGATGACGATGGACGATGACGACGGGGACACGCGGAGAGCAGGGGCAGATACGCGAAGAGGGAGGACGAGGGAGGGGGCCGGAAGGAATGACGCGGGGCGGTGTCTCTTCAAAACGAAGAACCAACACTGCAATATGGTAGGAAATTTCTGGACGACCCCCCCCCGTGGCGCGGTCAATGTCCACGACAGCATCGCTGGCACTACGAACGAAATGATCGAACTCTTCCTGCGACGTTACCCGCGGGGTGGATCAGCCAGGGATGGGGGTCGAAACCGCCCCAGCGCAAACAAATGTACAATCCTGAGAAACCCCAGCCCACATCAACCGATCCGCAACAAACACGCAAGCCTTTGACGACCCCAACGCACGTGACATCGCATAACGCGACGCGCCATCGAAAACGTTCGACGCGCGGCCTCGGAATGACATCGGGCTTCATGGAACGTCGAATGGAAAACATGAAAAACCGCCCTGTGGGCTCCGAGACCCAAAATTACTGATGTGAAGGATTTCGGCTCGTCGAACCAATCACTTTCAACAGGCCGGAGGCGACGCTACTGAAGAAGAAAGTGATTCGGAAGTTCAAGGGGAAGCCAACGTGACGGAGGACATCGACGGACTGGGCCAACTCAACGAGGGCGAGTTAGAGGTCCTGAATCCGAATCTCGGCAGCTTCGACGGCGACGCCGACGACGAGACTGCTGAGGAGGCTCTGACGACGGAGCAGGACCACGACATCGAGAACATCCTCGCCGCGGAGCTGGAGGCGCTCTCGACGGCGCTCGAGGAAGGAGGCGGAGCACGACCCCGAACTGGCCCAGGAGCTCGGAACCTGGAGAGCGGCGTGGAGTCGATGATGGAGGGCCTCATCACGGTGCGTGAGAACAAGAAGCGGGCGAAGGAGCTGCGGAAGGATCGTAAGTTTGGCAAGGGCGGCGGCAGAGGCTCAGGATCGAACAGTTCCAGCAGCGGCAACAAGTACACGACTGGTTAGGCAAGATCAGCGACACGCCAGACAAGAAGAACTCGGAATGCCACGCCTGTGGTCAGACAGGCCACTGGGCGGGAGATGCCGGCTGCCCGACGTTGAAAGAGTGGAAAGCCGAGCAGGCCAAGAAGAAGCTGCAGCAAGGAGTCAAGCCGCGCGACGCGCTGGTGGTCGACCTGCTGGACACGAAGAAGGGCGACGAGGTGATGGCGGCCATGTCGCTGGAGGTGTTCGAGGCCCTGAAGACGACAGAAGGCGGCAACACGGACGGCAAGGTCGACGAGGCAGGAGTCAAGGTGGTTCTACTGTCATCGGTCTCGATCGGCGGACACGCTGAGGACGGCACCCTGGATTCGGCCTACGACAATACTGTCTCGGGTGACACCTACGCCGCGAAGATCGAGGACCGCAGTAGGGAGCTGGGGATCGCCCACCGCATCAAACATCAAGAAAGAGCCCAAACTCGCTGTTTTTCGATTCGTCAACGGCCAAAAGCAAGTATTCAAGGAGCGGTGGACGGTTCCGGCGTCAGTTTTCGGGGTCGACGCCTACCTCGCGTTCTCGGTCATCGAGGGCTCGGTGCTGCAGCTGCTGGTAGGCAAGGATGCCCTGCGAGCAATGGGCACCGACATCAACTCCGCGGACGACTCGCTCAAGTCGGAGAAGTTGGGCATCACATCGAGGCGCTTGAACGAGACGGACAGCGGTCATTACTCTATGCCGATATTCCCGAGAGATGGATGGAAGCCCCCGGCAAGACCCTCGACGACGACCGACGCAATGTTCAGGGTGCGATCCAAGATCCAGGAGGCGTTGATGACAGTGGCTGAGGAGGGGGCCATGCCAGAACACCAATACGACTGGGACAGGCCCGATCGTGAGCTCGACGTCTCAGGTCTGGAGTTGCGGGGGGGCGCCAGGACGACAACGCGAAGGCGCTAAAGACCTCGAACCGTCAGGGACCGAACTGGAACCTGGTTAGGGCTCGCGAGACGATATGCTCGGACACGAGCGACGTGATCGAAGAGCTGCGGTGGATCGAAGCTCTACCGAACGAGGAGACGCATGAGCAGCTCGACCCGCCGAGAAACACGATCACGAATCTACTGGGAGAGAGCACCACAGAAGCCGAGGCCGACATCGTCGCCCGAGTTGGATCGCCGCCCGCTGCTCTGCGACAGGGACCAGCTGATGCGTGTTCCCAGGGACGTGCTGGAGGACATGGCGGAAGTGCCGGAGATCCCGCGGGCGAGGTACCTCAGCCTCAAGGTGCTGATCGACCGGCTGATGGAGACGGGCTCGAAGGCAAGGCGGAGGGCACCCCAGGAGGAGGGCGAGGCGCTCGTGAGTGCGGGCGCCCCGCCCGGAGCCTCGAGTTCGACAGGGCCACCGGGGAGCCCTGCGCCTGGGGCCCCCGGCTCGGCGGCATCGAGTGCGTCGCATGCGAGTACTGCCAACACTGGGCCTTAAGGTCGAGAGCGACCTGGCGGACTACGTTCGCGACCACGAGGTGCCGACTGACAACGGCCCAGAGCTGATGACGATGCCAGCGCTGAAAGACGCGGCGCACGCGCATGACGAGGCGCCGTCCACGCGGGGCCGGTCCATCTCAAGGGGCGCGCAGCCTAGCGGCGCGGGGCCGCGACCCCCGCCGTTTGACCGCCGAGCGCGGCCAGCTGCTCGAGGACCACCGGCGCCATCGAGGTGGCCGTTCGGTGCCGCGATGGCGGGGATGGTGGATGGTGATGCCCCCGAAGATCGACAAGGAAGTGAATTTCACGAATCAGGCGAATCTGAACCCCACGCTGGCAGGACACTGGTGAAGGACCAGGTCGCTCCCTGAAGCGCGGCCTGGAGACGATCGACGTCCAGCCTGAGGCCTACCTGACGGAGTTTGGAATCAATTTCGACTCATGGGAGGCCGAGTGCGAGGCAGTGGTCAGCGAGAAGAAAGCGCGCCAGCCGTGGATCACGGAGGTCTTCACGACGAAGGAGGCTGTCCGCAAGGAGGCGGCCCGGCAGGGACTCCCGACCATGAGGAGCTACTCGCTGGATCTCGGCGACGACCTCCGACTGCCCAAGAGGCGCAAGGAGGTGCTGCAGGACATCAAGACGAAGAAGCCGAAGTTGGTGCTGATGGCCTTCCCCTGCGGACCGTGGAGACATCTGACCTACTTTCAGAAAGACCAAGGTGCGAGAACGGCAACTCCGAGAAGGGCCCTTTCTCAAGTTCGTGAAGGAAGTGGCGAAGGCGGTGAAGGACTACAGAGGTGCATGCATGGTTGATCGAGAATCCGAGGTGGTCGCAAGTCTGGAGCGAGCCCGAGCTTCGAGGACTGATTGGACAAGGTTACGCTGCGGGGGTGGACCAGTGCATGCATGGGCTCACTTCAGGGCCTGGAGGAGCACATCGGAAGCCTACTCGGTTCCTGGCGTCGCACGAGGAGTTGCTCGTTGATCTTGATAGGCAGTGCGACGGCCCCCATCAGCATGATCACGTCATGGGTCGCTCGACTACGCGTGGGAGTTGGCAAGGAGCATCGCGAAGGGTATGCTGAACCTGTTCGGACCGAAAGCAGTGCTCAACGTTGCCGAGGTCTCCGACGCGGGCCCCGAGGAGGTGGGCGATAGGGGATTCGTAGACCTGCCGGCCACTGCGGAACCCCAGGAGGATCAGCAGGAGCTGAAGAAAGTGACAATGTCGAAGGAGGCGCGGAATGCTGTGCCTGGACCTTCGGCACCACTCGAAGGACCAGCTGGTGCGAGCGTTCAGAGCTTGCGGGGCCAGCGACGAGGCGATCGCGGCGGCGGTGCAGCTGGAGTGCCCGGCGCGCCACGAGATGAACCAGCCTGCTGTTGGGCGAGCACGGCTTCCAGCGAGCCTCCAGAAGGTGAACGTTTTCGGGGAGCAGATCGCGATTGACCTGTTCTCGGTGCACACGAATGCTGGCGCGGCGCTGCAGATGCTGAACATCGTGGACGTCAAGACGGGAGTCCAGGTGGTGGCGCCGATGAAGAGCAAGCGCCCTGGGATCGTGACGCAGGCGCTGGAGCTGGTCTGGTTCAGCTGGGCCAGCGCGCCCAACTCGCTGGCGCGCGACAACGGAGGTGAATTCTACCCGGAGGTGTTCCGGTTGCTGGAGGGCCGCGGCTTGCAGGTCTGGTTCACTGCAGCGGAGGCGCAATGTCAGAACGGCATGTGCGAGCGTGCTGGAGGCGAGAGGACGGTGCTCTGGAGGGCTAGTACCACGGAGACGGAGATCGAGACCGAGCTGGAGGCGACGGCTGCCGCCGCGATGATCACCTGGGCCAAGATCCAACGGATCAACGAGTCCGGGTTCTCACCGGCACAGCTCGCGCTGGGGAGGTCCCAGTAGCTGCCGTGGGGACTGCTCAGCGAGCGCGGGCGCCCTCAGCTCGCGGCGCGCGACGTGGTGGACAATGGCCCCTGCATGGCGAAGCGGCCGCAGGTCTGCAGCGCGGCGATGGTAGGCCTGGAGAAGCTGGGCACCAGCAAGCGACTGCGTCGAGCCCTGGTCGCTCGCAATGGCCGCATGCCGCCCAGCTCGAGCGCAGAGCATAGTGATGTGGTCTACTTCTACCGCGAAGGCGAGCGCAATAATCGGCGGCGGAAGGGCCCAATCTTGATCTCCCAGGCGTGGCGTGGCCCAGCTGTGGTCATCGGCCTCGAGCTGGCGGCCATCTATGTCTCGTGCGAGACGCTGTCGAACAAGTGCGACCCCGCAGCCGTCCGACGAGCGTCGCCCGACGAGGCGCTGGGCATCAGCGCCGGGGAGCAGCCGGCCATCATGGAGAAGGCGCTGCTCGACACGGAGGGCGACGAGCTCGGCGCGGAGGACGCGACGAAGGCACGCGAGGACGAGTTCGCAAGCCAAGACGGAGAAGACGGACCTCAGGCGCCGGAGGCGGACGCTCGACCTTCTCAAACTGAGGAGTCCGTGGAGGACCACGAAGAGCAGGGGGAGTAACGACCGCTGTCGAGAGAGATCAGCGCGGCCGGTTCGGCTGCGGCGGTCACTGGTGCCAATGGCGCGAGCAGCGGCGAGTCCGACCCGATCTCGAGTGAAGAATTCTCGAGGAAGAAAAGCTCGCAGCAGGCCGGGAAGACGGACTTCCTGCAAGAGGCGGCGAAGCGACTGCGCGAACAAGGAGATAATCCAGAGAAGTTGAAGGCGCTGAGCGTAGCCAAGACCACCCAGAAGCGCACCAGCGAGCTGAAGGAGAATCTCCGACCTACGTAGACAAGAACCCCAACGGTTCCCAACGTGATTCCCGTGGGCCAGTTCGGACCCGGCGGCAACTTCGCACCGGCCACGTCGCCCATTCAGGATGCAGAGCTGGCGCGGGACCCGTTGGAGGACCCGTCCCAGCCAGGACAGGAGGAGAAACCACATCAACAAGGACAGAAACGTGACGCAAAAGAGGCGGAGCTACCGGAAGCACCATCTCGAGGGGAATGTGATGGACCCCTGGAGCCCAGACTCACGGACGACGTGTCTTGGGCCAGGAACGCGACGAAGAAGGCCGCTGCCTGGCTCAAGAAGGCCCCCGGGGTCGACCGGTGGAGGTTTCTGGACCGCCTGGAGATGGTGGAGCGGACCGACCCAAGGTCCGAGGCGATGCCAGTGCAAAGGCAACCTCGAAATGAGAAGGTCTGGAGCCGTATGGATCCGCCGACGAAGGTGAATTACGAGGAAGCAGCGGCGGCGCAGTGGGCCAAGTGCATCGACGCTGAGTCTGTGGAGGTGCTGCTAGAGAAGGAATCCGCCGAGCTCGAGGAGCCGATGAAGCGCTAAGGCAAGCGCGACTATATCATGAGCACGCAGTGGGTGCTGACGGACAAGAACGACCCGCTGCGGACAGACAAGAACGACTTGCGGCGGAAGGCGAACGCGAGGCTCGCGAACAACAGTGGAGACCCCGGGCGATCTGACGAGAAGTCTAATCTGCGAGTGGACGCCCCTGTGCGACTACCCAGTCGAAGATGATCCTGACAGAAGTGGCGGCGACACATCCAGCGTGGAAGTTTGGCTCCAAGGATGTGAGTGGCGCCTTCCTGAAAAAGGCGAGGTGGACGAGCGAGGCCTGGTGATTCGTGCACCCAACCATGGACCTGCTCTAGCCGAGTTTCCACGAGGACGCCTGGCACGAGTTCGAAAGGGTGTATTTGGTCTGCCTATGGCGCCGAGGCTGTGGTACCTGAACGTGCTCTCGGCGGCTCGAAAGTTGGGCCCTGAGGCCTCGCGCTGGGATCCTGCCTTCCTGGTGCTGCGCGACCCGAAGACGAAGAAGCGAGACCCGGACAGATTGTGGGGCTGCGTCTGTGTACGCGTGAAGGACTTCCTCTGGAAGGGGAACGACAAGCTGGCGAAGGTGATGGACGCGCTGGGCAAGGAGTTCGGCTTTGGCAGTGGGGAGTATGACGATTTCGTCTTCTGCGACCAACACTTCAAACGACAACCTGGCAGAGCCATCCACATCGACATGATGAAAGATGCGGCCGGACTTGAGCCTGTGATTGTGCCCAGGAGACGGCGCGCAGCAGCACACTTGCCGATGAACGCGATGGAGTGGAAGCAGTACCAGCAGGTGGTCGGCAAAATCAACTGGGTCGTGACGAAGTCGAGGGTAGATTATTCGTATGACCTGGCGGTGCTGCAACGCGAGAAGGGCCGCAAGCAGGAACCGAGAGTCTCGGCACTCATCAAGGCGAACCAAATGCTGAAAGAGCCGAAGCACGACGCAACCTTCAAGATGGTGATGAGGCCGATTGGCTTCAAGAAGTTCGGCCTGGTGATGGTATCCGACAGTTCGCTAAGGAACGTGACGAAGGACAGTGCGGCGTTGCAGTCAGACCCGGCGACGGAGAAGATTGGCACCCAAGGCGGCTAACTGATCTTGTTTGCGGACCGGGAGCTCGCGGACAGTGGTATTGGCCGTTTCTCGCTGCTGGAAGGAAAGAATCACAAGTTGAAGCGTGCGGCGAGAACCTCCTACGCGGCGGAGGTGATCTCTGTGGGTGATGCAGTGGACGTAGTTCAGAGAGTGCGAGACCAACTCGCAGAGATGTCGTACGGCCCCGTGGCAAGGGGCGCTGGCATGAAGCTATCGGGTTGGCAGATCCCGATGACGATAACGACGGACTCAAAACGCGGCCATGACAGGCTCAACTCGGACGCGGGTGTGGGCAACTCAGCACAAAAATCGGTGAATCTGGAGTTGGCGAGCATCCGCGAGATCTTAGACAGACCGCAGACGACAATCAGATAGGACGAACGGCACCAACATGCTGAGCGAAGTACTGACGAAGGACATGCCGGCTGACCACCTTCGAGAAGCCCTGGCACGGGACACTTGGAGCATCGAGTTCCGAAAGGAGATGGTGAAAACGGCGAGACATGTGGCTTGCGAGCGCTAGGAAGCGCGGATGCGAGAATTGGCGAAGGACGGGAAGTTTGCGCCTGGAGCGCTAACATGATAAGTGACGAGGACCTCTTTTCTGTTTCTCACCTCTCAGATGCTGAGCCGAGGCAGTCTCTATTTCACACGCTCGCGTTTCAATAATATTAGATTCCTCCCTCTCCCAACCTCGGAACACGAATATCCGATAGGGCTGTTGAGCCCGATACATGTTTTGCTGCGAGAGATTGCGAAACAGAGTTTGCTGCCAGTGATTTCTGCTGGAGAGTTCTTGACATTGTTAAATGGAAGAGCTCACTCACACGCTGGGATTTCACGATCGCAGACGGCCACTGCGATTCCTCGTATTCCTGGGAACTGCTTCGTTTGCTTAGACAGCGGCGGGGACAAATCCACAAAGATGACAAATCAATTTCGAAATAATGCGGATCCATATAGATTATCTCCCCTGCCCTGTCTTAATCCCTCTTATGTCCGCTTTCCTAGCCCTCTCTCTCTCTCTCTCTTTCCTCTCTCTCGCCTGCTGGAGCGGGCTCGGCCCGAGCCGGTTTGAGACAATCTGGCCACTGGAGCGGTGGTCCGGGACAAAAGGGGCCCACTTCGATCCCTGCCAGGATCCGCCACCGTCCCCGCTGCCACTGCGGGCCAAGAAGTGGGCCGCTGGAAAGCAGCCCGGTTCCGCATAAGCCCGCAAAAACTGCATCCGCAACGCCCCCCCGAGAACCCGAAAGCGGCGATTCGCTACTCGACTTGGCAGCGTGGGGGTTCTTTCGACCACTGGTCAACCAACCTGAACTCGAAGATTTTCTGTGGACAGGCTCCCGCTCATCCGCTCGCTCGGCCACTGATGCACACCCTACACATCAGCGGCCCCGTCCTCGCAGCCGTCCGCAGACCACTCGGGCGGGAAGCCGCCGACTCTCACCTGCGGATGCGGGAAAGGCAGGAAAAAACAAAGACGCCAACATCATGTTTTGTTGTCGCGAAGGCTTTCAGAATTGTGATCTGGTGTGTGCTTGTGTGCTATGTGCTTGCATTTGCGCGCGTGCGTGTGCATCCGCGTGTGCGTGCGTGCGTGCGTGCGTGCGTGCGTGCGTGCGTGCGCGTGTGCGTGCGTGCGTGCGTGCGTGCATGCGTGCGTGCGTGCGTGCGTGCGTGCGTGCGTGCGAGCTTGCGTGCGTGCGTGTGTGCGCCTGTGTGTGTGTGCGTGGGTCCGTGCGTGCGTGCGTGCGTGTGTGCGTGCGTGGGTGCGTGTGCGGGCGGGGGCGTGCGTGCGTGGGCGTGCGTGCATGCGTGCGTGCGTGCGCACGTGCGTGCGTGCGTGTGTGTGTGTGTGTGTGCGTCCGTGTGGGTGTGTATGTGTGTGCGCGTGCGTGCGTGAGAGGGTGCGTGAATGACTGTGTGTGCGTATGCGCGTGCGTGCGTGCGTGCGTGCGTGCGTGCGTGTGTGTTTGTGTGTGAGTGTGTGTGTCTGTGTGTGTGCGTGCGTGCGTGCGCGCGCGTGCGTGCGTGCATGCGTGCGTGGGTGCGTGTGTGTGTGTGTGTGCGTGGGTGCATGTGTGTGTGTGTGCGTGTCTGATCTGAATGTGCGCGTGCGTGTGCGTGTGTGTGTGTGCGCGCGTGCGTGCGTGCGTGCGTGCGTGCGTGCGTGTGTGTGTGTGTGTGTGTGTGTGCGTGTGTGTGCTCTGAATGTGCGCGTGCGTGTGCGTGTGAGTGTGTGTGTGTGCGTGCGTGTGTGCGTGCGTGCGTGCGTGCGTGCGTGCGTGCGTGTGTGTGTGTGTGTGTGAGTGTGTGTGTGTGTGTGTGCGCATGCGCGTGCGCGTGCGTGCGTGCGTGTGTGTTGTGTGTGAGTGTGTGTGTGCGTGCGTGCGTGCGTGCGCGCGCGTGCGTGCGTGCGTGCATGGGTGCGTGTGTGTGTGCGTGTGTGCATGTGTGTGTGCGTGCGTGCGTGTGCGTGCGTGCGTGCGTGCGTGCGTGCGTGCGTGCGTGCGTGCGTGCGTGCGTGCGTGCGTGCGTGCGTGCGTGCGTGTGTGTGTGTGTGTGTGTGTGTGTGTGTGTGTGTGTGTGTGTGTGTGTGTGTGTGTGTGCGCGTGCGCGTGCGCGTGCGTGCGTGCGTGCGTGTGTGTTTGTGTGTGTGAATGTGTGTGTATGTGTGTGTGCGTGTGCGTGCGTGCGTGTATGTGTATGCGTATGTGTGTGCGTGTGCGTGTGCGTGTGCGTGTGCGTGTGCATGTGCGTGTGCGTGTGTGTGTGTGTGTGTGTGCGTGCGTGCGTGCGTGTGTGTGTGTGTGCGTGCGTGCGTGTGTGTGTGTGTGTGAAAGTGCGTGTGTGCGCGCCCTTGCTCCGCCTGCATCTGTGTCTCGTGGTTTCTTCCGCTTCGGCATTTCCACGTGCATTCGGGGTCTCGCGTTTTTCTGTATGCGTCAACGTCCATCCCGACCCCCGATCTGCAACGCCAGGTGATAATTGAGCGAAGCGCTCCCTGCCTCAGTACACGCTGCGGTGGTGTCACCTGGCCGCTGGAGGAACATGTGTGTGTGCGTGGGGCGCGAGAACGGGGACGGTACCCCTTGCCTCCCGTCTCCCACCGGCTCGACAGCGAATAGCCTCGTCAATAGCCAGCAGCATCGGCCCTCCGACGCCCCGTCGCCATGCCGAAGCGGTCGTGCGGCATAAATGCCCTGCTGGCCGTACGTGATGTCAGCGTCGCTCAGCGGCTGCCCAACCTTCGACAAGGGCGTCTGCTTTCCGGCCGAAGCGGTGCTGCTCGGCAAGAGAGAGAGAGAGACGAAACGCATGGCCCACTTGCAGATCGGAGAATCGACTTCACTGCGGTCCGGGCCTGGCTCCACCGCGACGTGGACGCCGTCTCCGACATGATGGTGACCGAGAAACCCACAGGCCGTTGGTGGAAAACGCAGAATCGCCGTGTTAGCTTCAGAGTTCGTGAAACAATTACGCCTACGCGGACGACCTCGAGGGGGACCACGAACTTTTCGCCCAGAACGGTCGGCCGCCCGCGTGCTTGGCGAGGGCGTGCAAACGACCACCAACTTCTACAAAAACCCTGACTAACTCCGCGAACCTCTTCGTCACCAGCTCCGCAGAATCCGCGAGCCCCGCCCCAGGCTTCGCGCAAAAGCCAGTCCTGGTCTTATCCGACGCCTCCATCGTATTTACGCTACCTGATGAACACAGCTGACGTGTTCCCGAGCTCGGTGCACCAGATCGGCGAAGAGCAACAGCGCAAATATCTGCATTCAATGCTGTGGGCTGTGGCCGCCTGCCCAACCATCAGCGTCGACGCGGGGAACGAGCCGCCCTCCGAGCGGCGGTCGGCGTGGCTTGGGAGACTGAGGCACGCAGAAGACGAAATGGGAATGTCCTCCGTGGAAGCGCGCGTCCGACCCGAACATGTAGTATAGCCATCTAGTAGTATACCGTTTCCCGAGTGATGTGGCCAGAAAGCGCCCGCCACGGCGCATATACTAGAAGATTTGTCGGTGCACGCGTCGCCCCTGAGGGGGAGACGCACTCATAGTATTAGTATGTTGGGGTGACACCGACGACATGCTCCAGGTCAATATCGTCTGAGCGGTCTGAGCCTTTGCTCAGGTCAGACGATGGCGGGGTAGCAGGTTACCTAGCGAATCAATTCACGCTAACTTCCCGAGCGCTTCCCAGCGCCAGAGGCGCCAAAATATCGAGGAACGCGCCTGGCGGCGGGGCCGAAACCAGCTGCAAGCCCCTGATTTCGTAACCCGCCCTGCCCTCCACCCCTTCCGTCCGACCCGGCTCGCGGCGTTAGAGCCGGGCAATGGGTTACGTTCCACATGGGTCCGCAAACGCAGATGCAATAGTTCGTTGCGTAAACGATCGCACACAATTACGGCGCGCAACTATTGCGCTGGCGGGCTCAACGATTTCATCGGCCAAATCCGATGTTGCTGGGTCAGACACAACTGACGGATCCTGCCACACAAACTATTGCGAACTACTGCTCGTACAATACAGAGAACGGTTTTGGATTGCACGAACTGTTGCATCTCATCTAGTGCACGGGATTGGTATGTATGCTTCTAGTTCCCTTTCCAAGAGAGCTAGGACCCCCTAGCTCGACTCTGACGGCGGAGACTGCCAACCACCGCGCAGCAAAACTTTATATCAACATATCCGTATCCGTGGTCTCGAGGGCCAGGCCCCTGGCCCGCGACCCCGCGCATACGGGGCGTTTTTCGCGGATGCCCCGCGTTGAAGGTATCCGTGCGACCGCGGATCCGCGGGATCACACCCAGGAAGCCAGACCTCGAGGACGCGGATACGGATCTGTTCGCCGCTCGTGTGTAATTACCAACGTTGCGATTTCGCTCGGCCCGCGCTTGAGTCGGCCCAGCTCCAGCGGGCGGAGGGACGGTGCGCCAGCACCCACGCGCGGTTCGCGCGTGTCGTTTTGCTGTTTCGCATCCCCGCGGGGAGAGGCCTCGCGGGGGCCTGCTTCCAGTCGCAAATCTGGCGTGCGCTACTATCGACGGGTGCAACATACGCGGAAAACCCACAAGGGAACACTACATATATCCAGGCCCTTCGATCGCCCGAACAGGTTCGTGTAGTGAACTGCCCTGGACTATCCAACCCTGCTGCAGCGACCGATATTACCACGGTTGGCTAATTTGGAATGCGGCGTTTGCTTTACAAATCCTGGCACAACCTGCGCGGCCTGGGCTTCCAGCGGCGTAAGCGCAACAAGGTATCACGCAAGGCCTGAAGCAAACTTATCCTGACGAAGGACCCAACCATATGCAGTTGTGAGTACCGGCGTTTCGGGTATCGCCGCGGGAGGGGTCTTCTCGTGGGGCCATGAAACATGCAAAAGGTGTGCCGATGTGGGACGGGGCCACCATGTGGGCGCTGCCACTGGTGTTTTAGGCGGAACGCACTAAGGGGCCGCGAAAAGCAAGAGGCGTGCGCCACAGTGGGGCGGGGCCGCCACTGGGGCCTTCGGTGGAATTCCCTATGGGGCCACGGAGCGCTATATAGGGTTGGGGAAACGCACGCGAGCTCCGCCACTAGGACCTTCGGTGGAGCTCTTTATGGGGCCACGAAACACCGCACTGGGCGCAGGAACCGCATGCGAGTTCCACCCCTGGGACCTTCAGTGGAGCTCCCTATGGGGCCACGAAGCGCTGTAGTGGGCGCAAGAACCGTATGCGAGCTCCGCCACTGGGGACCTTCGGTGCAACTTCCAATGGGTCACGAAACGCTGTGCTGGGTGGGCTGGGATGCGCCCGCCGGCCAGCTTCACTGCGGCCACGTCGGTGGCGCCAAACTAGCTGGCCGCTGCGCGCGCGTGCTAGGGTTGGCGCGGCCGCACAAATGGCACCAGCCAACGCCAAGCATGCATTGCAGTCGCCACCGCATGGGTCTTGCAAACCGAATTGCGGGTGGGTGTGTGGGATGTTTGCAAGAGCATGGGATGTGTCAACTCGTTTGTGTAAAAACTGACCTGACAAGAACGGGAAGCGAATGTTCGAACGTTCGTTGTAGGTGTGGCATCACATGGGGACGTCAAAACTGGAACGCTTGTGCGAACAGGAGGGAACTGCGCGGTGCCCGAGTCAAGGATCCCTCGAAAATATACGACGCTCGCGCTCCCGAGGCGCAGATCCCTCGTAAAGTACACGCGATACGCGCCTCCGAGGCCACGACCCATTGCAAAGTACTCTGGGTTCATGCCTCGGCGACCAGGACCCACAGAAGTGCAGCCAGATTTTCGCCCTGGAACCGCTAGTACTTGTATTGTGCGCAAGCGGTCAGTTACCACGCGGCCCCCGCGTCCACCTTCAAGATCCCGAGCTATCCGCCGTCCCTTGGGGTTCGGTCCGGCTGGCTTGCAAGGGGGGATCTGGTTAAACGGACTAGATCCCTCACCCCTCCCAGGAATGTCCAGGATGCCTCCGGCCGTCTCCGGCCACTCCAAGATGCTCCAAGACGGCCCATTAAATTTTGAATACGACCGGCGATAACCCCAAGACGGTCCAAGAGGCCTGTAACATGAAGCCCTCTTGGATCCCCCTGGCGCTGTTTTCGGGCCCTCTTGAACTGTCTTGGGGCTGTGTAACCCGAATTCGGGGCAAGGAGATGGAAAATCTAGTGACCCTCGGTCCATCCCGCCACCGTGCCGGGGTATTGAGAATGAGACGAAGTGAAAGTTCGTTGGGCTCTCTTGGGAGGCTTCTCGCGGGCCGTTTCGGGTCCTCTTGGGGCCTCTTCTGGGCCTCTTGGGGGTCTTTTGGGGCGTCTTGGGGGCCTCTCGGGGGCCTCTTGGGACCTCTTGGGTGCCTCCTGGGGCCTCCTAGGGCCGTCTTTGGGCGGGATGCTCCGATTTTCGATTCGGGCCCACCCTCTTGGGCCCCTATTGGGGCCCTCGTGGGCCTTCTTGGGAGCCTCTTGGGCCGTCTTGGCGCCCTCTTCGGCCGTCTTGGGCGCCTCTTGAGAGTCTCTTGGGCCGTCGCGGGTCGGTCTTGGGGGACTCTTAGACCGTCTTCGACGCCGTGAAGACGAGAAAGTCGTATATACTACAAATATCGGAGGTGAGGGGGTGAGATCGAAGTGGAACGGAGAGCCCCCCTACCGGGAAATCGATTTCGGTTTCGTGTTCGTGCGTGCCGTGCGTGCGGGCGAGGCGAAGCTGCGTGGGCGGGCGAGAGGAAAGTCTCCTGTGGCTGAGGCGCGGCCGGACCAAATGATTCTCCACCGGGCGGCCGGTGGCGCGCGGTGTCCCGCCGGTGTCCCGGTGGTGTCCTCTGTGGCTGAGGCGCGGCCGGACCAAATGATTCTCCACCGGGCGGCCAGTGGCGCGCGGTGTCCCGCCGGTGTCCCGCCGGTGTCCCGTCGGTGTCCCGTCGGTGTCCCGATCATGATGTTGATGATGATGATGATGATGATGATGATGATGATGATGACTATGCTGATGATGATGGTGATCATGATGATGATGATGATGATGATGGTAATGATGATGATGATGTTGATGATGGCGATGATGATGATGATGATGATGTTGATGATGTTGAAGTTGATGTTGATGATGATGATGATGATGATGATGATGACGTCGATTGCGAGATCGATTGTGGTCGGTAGTGATACCAAATGTGAGACCGAATGTGAGATCGATTGTGAGATCGATTGTGAGATCGATAGTGAAATCGATAGTGAGACCGAATGTGAGATTGATTGTGAGATCGATTGCGACATCGATAGTGAGATCGATAGTGAGACCGAATCTGAGATCGATCGTGAGATCGACAGTGAGATCGATAGTGAGATCGATAGTCAGATCGATTGTGAGATCGATCGAATGAGATCGATAGTGATATCGATAGTGATATCGATAGTGAGACCGAATGTGGGATCGATTAAGATATCGATTGTGATATCGATAGTGAAATCGATAGTGAGACCGAATGTGAGATTGATTGTGAGATCGATTGTGAGATCGATAGTGCGATCGATAGTGAGACCGAATGTGAGATCGATTGTGAGATCGATTGTGATATCGATTGCGAGATCGATGGTGAGACCGATTTTGAGATCGATTGTGAGATCGATAGTGAGACCGAATGTGAGATCGATTGTGATATCGATAGTGAAATCGATAGTGAGACCGAATGGGAGATCGATAGTGAGATCGATAGTGAGACCGAATGTGAGATCGATTGTGAGATCGATTGTGAGATCGATAGTGAGATCGATAGTGAGACCGAATGTGAGATCGATTGTGAGATCGATAGCGAGATCGATAGTGAGACCGAATGTGAGATCGATTGTGATATCGATAGTGAAATCGATAGTGAGACCGAATGGGAGATCGATGGTGAGATCGATAGTGAGACCGAATGTGAGATCGATAGTGAGATCGATAGTGATATCGAGAGTGAGATCGATCGAGTGCGACGTTGGTCCCTCCCCCCCCTCACCTCCTTATCACCCGAAGGGTGGTCGTGTAGGTACGTTTTCTCATCGGAATTTGATATTGTTTGCCTCTTTGGAGTTCTCTCCAGGCGCTTTCGGAGCGTGTTTGGAGCTCTTGGGCCGTATTGGAGCCACCTTCGGACGTCTTCGGGGCCTCTTGGACCGTCTCGGGAGCAACTGGGGCCGTCTTGGAGCCCTCGTGGACCCCTCGTGGGAATATCGTGGGCCTCCGGGGCCGATTTTCGAAGGATGTCTCGAGCGAAACTGGCTTTTTTGAAACCTGACCGCACAAGAACGGGAAGCGCCGTTTTTGCTCATAGCAGTGTTTGTCGTCAAAGCTTTGGACGCCAGCGTTCGTACTGGGAGCTGGCGTTCGAAGCTGCCCACGTCATCGTTCGTAATGGAGCCTTGGGATGTCGTGGTCGGTCTCTCGTGGGCCTCTTAGAAGCAATTCTGAAGCCTCTTGGGGGCCGTTTTGTGGGGCCGTCTTGGGGGCATCTTGGGGGCCTTTTTGGGGCCTCTTGGGGGCCTCTTGGAGCGTCTTGGGGGGCTCCCGGGGGCCTCCTGGACCCTCCGAGGGGGGCACTTGGGGCCGAGGACCCGAAAAGTCCGTTCGTGTACCTCGTCTGGGCCCCCTCTAGGAGCCATATTGACGGCCTCTTGGGCCGCCGCGAAGCCTCTTGGGGCCGTCTTGGGGCCGCCTTGGGGCCTTCTGGTGCCTTCTTGGGGCCGTCTTGGGGGCCTCTTGGGCCGTCTTGAGGCGATCTTGGGGGCCTCTTGGGCCATCTTGGGGCGATCTTGGGGGCCTCTTGGGCCGTCGTGTAGGTTTGAAACTCGTTTCGAAACCGTAGGTTCTTGGGAGTGTTGGGGGAAACCTCAGCCACTTTCCCCTGCTCTTTTGAGTGGGGGGCTCAAGGGTGGCTCCCACAGCGGGCTCGCCCCGACGCGCGAGCCTGGGCCCCCCCGACGCGGGGCCCCGCCACGGGCGCACGGTGCGCCCCATGCCGCTGCCAGTGGCCATGGCACTGGTGCCGGCCCTGGCTGGCCTCCTGGCGCACGGACGGCCGCGGGCGCTGCTGCCTCCGGCGCTGGTGCTGGCCCCGGCTGGGGCGCTGGAGCTCTGGGACGATTTCTGGGGCTACGTACATGATCGGCGTCGTGGGGCGGCGAGGCAGGCCAACGCCAGCAGGACGGACGGGAAGCAGAAGGCCAACCTCAGCATGGCGAACGAGAGCTCCTGCGGCGCGAACTCAAGCAACGTGACGAACGGGTCGGCCGGCCCGCCCGACGTCGCGGGCCCGACGGACAACACTGGCGACGGGGACGGATACGACGAGCACGGCGACGACGAGTTCCGCGGCGTCTTCATCCTCGGGCACCGCTTCGTGGCCTCCTTCTTTGTCGTCGTGGAGGCCCCACTGGACGAAGGGGGATCCTTCAGCGACCCCGTCAGGCGAGCAGGCCGTTTTCTCTTCGGGCCAAGCTGGGACACCTTCATCTTGGGCGGGCGGATTGCTTTCGGCGTGGTGCTCGTCCTTTTGTGCTTGACAATGTGTGTGTGGCTGATGGAGCTCATCCAGCGGGCATGCGTCCCACTCCGTGCAGTGGCCGGTTTCCTCAGGGGCGTGTGCTGCCGCAAGGGCCAGCGTACTATACCCGTGACCACGGCCGACCAGATCAACCGTGACCCGCAGCAGGTTCAGCTCTACGGCCCGGGTCTGGAGAAGGAGCCCCCGACGAACTTCTACCGTGACCTGAAGACCGCCCTCCGCGCGGGCAACCCCCGCCACGTGGTCTTCTCCGTGGACGGCCAGGTGGCGCGCGTCCCGCTCAAGTGGAGCGACGCGCGGACGAATGCCCACGGCCTGATCATCGACTACGACACCGTCTACGGGGCCACCTCACGGCGACTGAGGAAGGACCTGGAGAGGGCGGCCACCAAGAGGCTCCACCTCTGCCGCAAGGTGGGCCCCTGCCAGGAGTGCGAACCGTTGAAGGCCCACCTGCAGTCCTACGCGGTGGTCGCGGCCGACGCGGTGGTCGACCTCGACGACCTCGCCGAGCACACTCCGCTCGGCTGGTGCTGCGTCCGCACCTCGCGGGGCATCCGTGGGATCCCAGGCTGCGCCTGGGGCCTCGTCCGAGGCGCCGGCGGCCTCTGCTGCCTCCCCTGCTGCTGCTGCCCGCGCCGCAGGCGCAAGCCCACGACGCCCGCGGAGGAGGGCCCCAAGCCGCGCGACGAGTCGGACACCGAGGACGAGGGCATCCCCTGCATGGCTCATCGGGTGGGCTGGCGGCACGCCGAGACGGGCCGGGTCACGCTGCTGGCCCCGCGGGTGCAGTGTGGCGACAAGGCGCTCGAGGAGAACACCACGCTCCTCACTGACGACGCCCGCGTCAGCCCCCTGACCGCCGGGACGCAGCAGGAGCAGGCCCCTCTCTGTGCCCACCACGCCGCTTTGTACCAGGGGATGCGGCGTGCGCAAGGCTGCGCCAAGGCCAAGTGCAACTCCCTGGGCTACGCACGGCGCGACGGCATCATGCTGTGCAGGCCGCACTACGACGAGAGCCAGCAGGAGAAGCGCCGGGAGGCGCAGGCCCTCCAGGAGGCACGCGACGCAGCCCTTTCCACCACCTTGGCCCACGCTGGGCCCCAGGGCACGCCGCCCCAGCCGCCGCCGCCTCAACACGAGGGAGCAGCTCCGGGGCCCCCCTCGCCCCGTCCCCCGCAGCCCCCTCACGGTGAGGCCCCTCGGGGGGGCGGGAGCCAGTCGACCCCCCGGCTCTCCATCGCCGACCTCGTCTCCCGCCTCGACGGCGCCGACGGGGCCCCCGCCAGCGCGGTGCCCTCCCCGCCGAGCGGGATGGAGTGCCTGCGGGAGTACCTCCGCGACCGCGAGCTCCACCCCGAAGAGGGAGACGCAGGCGCCCAGGAGAGGCTCCTCAACCGGTACGACTGGGACCAGACCCAGGACGTGCTGAAGGTGCTGCTGCGAGGTGCTGAGGAGTACGAACGAGATGGGGGGCGCGGTCTGCGCACGCTCGAGGGCGAGTGGCGCAGCCAGCTCCGCCGACTGCGCGACGGCTACCAGGAGGCGGAGCGCCCCACCTTGGCTCCGCTCGCACCGCAGGCCCCCCCGGGCCTCACAGCGAGCATCGCCCACCCCTTCGGTGGTGGCGCCCCCACCTGGGGCGTAGGCCCCGCGCCTGCGACGAGCCCTGCCGCCCCGCGGCCCCTGCTGCCGCCTGGCGCCCCCGCCGCCTCTGCGCCGCTGCCCTCCCTGGTCGGGCGTGGCAGGACCGACCTCTACCACAACCTGGTGGGCCCCATCCTGGCCGACGGCACGCGGCACGCCCCCCCGGGCGAGCGACGCGCTGGGGTCGGAGGGGAGATCGGCCCCACCGGCGACAGCGAGATGGCAGCCGCCCTCAAGGACATCGGACTCGGCATCGAGAGCCTCGTCAAGCACAACAGTGAGTCCAAGAGCTCCAAGGGCACGCCGCAGGGCTTAGGACGAGAGGAGACGGCCCTCGTCTTCCTCGCGCGGGCCTGCAACCGCTTCAACGTCCAGGTCTGCCCCTCCTACACAGGCACGTCCCTCTACCAGGCCATCAAGGAGGCCTTCGTCACATCGAAGGGCGAGCTCTCGGGCCTCGGTTGGCCCACCTGCGTCACATCACGCCTCGCCCTCGGACTCGCGGGCCTGTACTTCGGCGCACGGGACCAGCACTCACTTCTACCACACTACTTGAGCGTGGCGGACTTCCCTAAGCACTCCCAGGAGGAGCACGACAACCACGTAGTCCCCCAGGACGACCGCCTCGAGGCCCGCCCCCGGGCTCCCGCTACGCTGGCCCAGTGGGTGAAGCAGGCGCAGAACCACGCCAGATGCTTCGCGCTGATCTACGGTTGGGAGCACTACCAGGAACGAGCCGACGCCATCGAGAAGCTGGAGAAGCTGGCCGAGGAGGACTCCGACGTCTTTCCCCGCGAGCGCATCTACGGCTGGCTCGAGGAGCTCAACTGGCGCTGGCGCGAGGATCTCAAGGACGTGCACCGCCAGCTCCTTCGGATATCAGGCAAGGAGTGGCTACGCAAGGAGCAGCTCGAGTTCATGGCCCTCACGCCAGACAGTGACGGCAACCCTCTCCTGCGCATGCCGACTTGTTTCAAGCTCGACCTGGAGGACGCCTGGTTCAGGAAGACCATCTTGCCACACCTGGAGCGGCAGCACAGCCGGACACTCTGGCGACTCACGCACAAGGCCCCGAAGGCACCAGGAGATGCTCGAGGCGCAGGTGCCGAACCAGGAGCCGAGGGGAGCCCCCGCAGGGCTTACCCCGCAGGCAAGCGCCTGCCACCCCGGGAGGCCGCCGAGTCGGTCACCCACGCACCCATCGATGAGGTAGCCAAGAAGCCCTACTGCTGGGGCGCAGCCACGCACTGTGGCTGCCAGCGGACAGCTGCCGAGTGCGGCCACTCGCACCGCCCTTTCAAGGGCACCCTCCAGCAGCAGCATTGGACAGTGCAGGCCCAGCTGATACGCCGCGGGGGCTTGAAGGGTGACAAGCCCATCCCCCCGACCGAGGTCGACGGCCGCATCAAGCAGCTTCGGGAAGCCGCTCACGAGGAGGCAGCCCAGAAGGTCCGCGAAGGGGTGGCCCGCCGAGGGCAGGCAGGCCGCGGCGCCGGCGACGCCTCAGGGGCCCCCCCGCGGAGCATCAGGTGGGCTCCCCCGGAGGAGCTCGTCAGCTTCGCCCCCACAGCAGCCGAGAACGAGCTCACGGAGACCTTGCGCGGCCCGGACTACGACTGGGAGCGCGACGTCGACCCCCCCGGGCCTGACACCGCGAGAGCCGTCGAGGACACCACCGCCGAGTCCCCCGAGGACGTTGGAAGGAGGCGCGAGCAGATCGCGAAGATCGCCTCGCTCCCCGAGGTAGGTCCGCTCGAGCAGTGCAGCCATCACCTCCAGTCCTACGTCAAGGGGCGCCTCCTCCATAGCTCGCTCAGGGGCGAGGACATCACCGTCGAAGGCGTGCTGGACGAGCTCGTCCGCGGAGGCCCCGCCGCGCTCGCCGAGGAGGCGGGCGACTACCTGGATCAGCTTCGGCGCGCAGGGGGGGCCCACCTTGGACCCGGCTCGGGCTACGCCGAGGTTCTGCAGCCCACCTGGCCCGCGGACGGCGGCTGCGGGATCGGTAAGCTCCTCGTGGCCGGCCTCGCGCTGGAGACGGCAGACTACCGCGACTCCATCCACGTGTCGCCTGGCCTCCGCGAGGCCCTCCAGCTCGGCGACCAGGAGCTGGAGGAGCGCCAGTGCATGGTCATCCACATCGCAGCCGGCCTCCTCGACATCGAGGCCACGAGAGGGGACGCCCAGGCGCCCGACGCCGCCTGGCCCCCTCCCACCACGGACACGCTTGCTCTCGCAGCCGACCTGAGGGAGGAGCTCTGGGCAGGGGCCTCCGAGGCCACCCGCGCCCTGGGCGAGACCCCAGAGAAGCTTGACAGAGCCGAACGTGAGGTGCGGGGCTACATACACGACGTACTCCACCCTCATCATAATAAGGACTATCGTTCGCTTTGTGCGTTCCCGCTCGAGCCCCTCAGCAACGTGATCCTCAATTTCATTCGGGTCGACTCCCTGGGGCGCGTCAACTTCGAGAGCGTGTCAGGAGCAGCGGCCAGCCCAGAGTCACCGAACTGCTGGTTGCTCATCCACCGACGGCACATGCGGCTCATCAAGCTCGGGCCCGACATCGACCGAGCCACACTGTTGGCGGACTCTGCCCAGCATGCCAGCACCTGGGGGGGCAGCCCGCCGACCGACTACGTGGCCATGGGCTGGGAGGTTCTCCTCGACCAGGCGAAGGAGTGGGCGCCCGAAGCGTTCACCCCCCAGCCCAGGACCTGCCTTTGCTGCAAGTACATCAAGAACAGGCAAGGAGACGGAGCACGTGTCGCCGGGGACGTGGCCACACCTTCCTGACAATCGCCGGCTGGGGCCTCCAGGCTTGGAGCCCCTACTGCAGAAAGGAGCACCCTATCCCCGAGTCCGTCACCGTCCCGGGGGACAAGCTCATCGCCCAGGAGATCATGGCGGGCACTGGGCGGTGGACTCAGGCCTGGAGGTCCCGCGGCCTGGAGGCCAGGGACCCCATCGAGTACTACGAGGATCCTCTGAGGAAGCAGGGGCCCCGCGAGGACCACAACGTGCTCCTCAAGCCGGTGCAGGACCGCCTCCTCGAGGACATCAGCAAGGGCGACGTGAACGTCATCGGTCTCGAGCCCGTGTGCACCAGCTTCTGCTCTTGGATGCGTTGCAATGGCGGGGCGCGCACCATGGCCCAGCCAGAAGGCGTCGAACCCCTCCTCGCCTCCGAAGTCACGGGCAACACGATAGCGGAGTTCTCGGCGCGAGCTTTCAAGAAGGCTCTCGACATGAAGAAGTTCGCTTGGGCCGAGAACCCAGCCCCCGACGGGATCTACCCCTCTATCTGGGATACCAAGTGGTGGAGACCGCTCCTCGACCGCAAGGACGTGATGATTATCCCCTTTGATTTCTGCGAGCACGGCCACGGCCCCGAGGACGACCCCACGGCGCGCTACCGCAAGCGCACGTGGATCGTCGCCCGTGCCTCGCAGCAGCTTGCGCGCTGGATTGCCAAGCGATGCTGCGGGCAGCACCGCCACGTGTCGCTGGAAGGCCATGCTCCAGGTTCGGCAATCCGGCGCTGCCGCACCTCACAGGTCTACCCCTGGCCGTTCGTCGAGAACCTCACCCAGGGCATCCTGGCGGGCGTCTTACCAGGAGGCTTGCGCACCTCAGGGTGCGAGACTACCGATGTGCTGGACGGTGGGGAGGCCCCCCCCCTTGCTTCAATTTCGGCGAGCTCATTGGATTTGCAAGGAGGGATGGCACAGGAACCGAGGCCGCCCGACGACAGTGCGAGGCGCGTGGGCGACTCGGGGGAGGCCAGGGCGCTGATCAGGCGCTTCGCCCTCGCCTACGTCGCCTATGCCAAGGCCCAGCCGACAGGCACGGTGGACGCTTGGAGGGGAGCCGCCGCTCGAGGCGAGGCACTGGTGGAGCTGGCGGGCAGCGTGGAGGAGGGCGCCCGCGCCCTCTTCAAGGCTAGGAGCGACCTGGGCCTGGACAACCTGAAGGGCATCTTCGACTCGGACCTGGACCGCCACCTGGCCCCGGACGCGCTGCTGTACTTGCGGGACCAGGCCGGGCACGGCGTGGCCGCGAGGGACACGGGCATCAAGGTGAGAGAGGAGTGCAAGCCACATCAGAGCGCAGCTGACGTCTTGGACCAGTGCTACGAGGGCTCCTGGAAGGACGTCCACGCCGCCCGTGTCCTCGTCCTCCCCAGGCGCCGACGCGACCTCCTGCAGGGGGTCCGCTCCTCACCGCAAGGAGCGGTCCCCAAGCAGAACCCGGACAGGACGCTCTCCCTAGAGAAGAGGCTCATCCATGACCAGAGGCGCGTCAACGAGACCACGGACAAAACATGGCATCCTCCCGCGGCACAACCGTTCCATCGACAGCTCGCCAGGTTGATCGTCTGGTGGTCAGTGAAGCTACCGCGTATCCCCATACTCCTATCGAAGCTGGACGTCAAGGGGGCCTTCAAGCTGCTCTGGGTCGACCCCCAGGACGTCGGCACCTTCGCCACTGACCCCCCTTGGCACCCGGAGGCCTGCTCGGCGCCCAGGGGCCCTGAGGAGGCCCCCGCACCGCAGACGACCGACCCGGACACGCAGCTCGACCAGCAGGTGCAGCTCTGCCTGGATAGGGGCCTCGCCGAGGGCCTCACGCTCATCTCACTGGTTCTCACCTTCGGCTGGGCTGGAAGCCCAGGCGAGTGGACACCTTGGGGCGATAGCGTCGCAGCGGTCCACAGCCAGCATGCACCGGGGATCTCGGCTTGGGAGGGGCCCTTCAAGTTCCAGTCGTACATTCTCATGGACGACCTTGTCTTGGTCGAGCCCGCCCTTGGCATGCGCCCCTGGACGTCCAGATCGCTGGCCGAGAAAACCATCGAGAAGCTGCTGGGTCCAGCCGCCGTCAACCAAGACAAGAAGCACCAGGAAGGCTACTTCTCGACGAACAAGATCGTTTGGGGACTGGAGTACCGCACCGACGAGATGCAGGTGGCCATCCCCGAACCGCGGTTGTTGAAGGGCGCCTACCTACTTAGCGACACGTGCTACGACAGCGGCTACAAGGGCGCGAGGCTCCGCGACATGCAGGTGTTGAGAGGCACGGGCACCAGCTGGATGGCGGCCATGCCGGCGCTGGCGACCGAGCTGAGAGCAGTGGACGCCTTCCTTACGCCGCAGGCCGACGGGATTCTGAGGCCCAAGGTCGAGCCGGGGGCGGAGGAAGCAGCATGGCAGGACCTGTGGGACACCTGCGAGCTACTACGACTCCTCCTCGCCCGGCCCGAGGTATGGGGGGAGCGCTTCACCGTCTCCATGTACACTCTCCTGGACGTGCGCGAGCGCCTCGCGCTGCCCGGCGAAGCAGCCAAGGTCGTCTGGGTCACCACCGACGCCACCACGTCCGTTGCCTTCGGCGCCGACTGGACCGAGAAGATCTACCTGCGGCAGGACCTCAAGGACTACAAGGGCATGCTCGGCGAGGCCCTCGGCGACTCCGACGACAGCACTGTCGAGATCGCTCTCGGCGAGGCCATGGCCTACATCGTCCTAGCCGGGCGTCAGGGACCATCGTGGAGCGGACGCATCGTGCTCCTGGCAACGGACAACATGGCATTCACGAACTGGCTCAAGAAACGACACCCTCGACCTCGACTCGTACGCCACCTTTTTAGGATTCTGCACTACCTCGAGTGCAAGTACAACTTCATGACGATCGGCCATTTCTTCCGTACCTACCACAACGTCACGGCGGACTTCGGCTCCAGGGCCAGCCAGGAGGAGGTCAAGCGCCGCATGGACGAGCTGGGCCTCTCGAGCGTCGACGCGGCGCACGAGTGGGCGGACCTCGTCGCCAACGGGGTTCGCCGCAGGGTGCTCCGCTTGCTTGGCGGCGACGCCGAAGACGGCCGGATCGCCCTCCAGCTCCGTGAGGCCCGCCTGAAGAGGAGGTTCAGAGAGGTCCCCCTCGCCACGGCCCCGGGGAGGGCCCTCGAGTGGGGCCTAGGAGCAGGTTTCTTCTCCAAGATCTGGACGGGCCTGGGGGGCACGGCGCACACCGCGCCCATCGGCGAGGACCCAGACCCCAGCGCGGGCCCCGTCTGGGCGATCCTGGCGACGCTAGGCCCAGACCCCACGGGGCGCAGCGCCTGCAAGGCGGCCAGGCAGGCCGCCCGCCTGGGCGCCCAGCGGATCGCCCTCGACGCCCCGCGGCAGCTGCCTCTGGGCGAGGCCGCTCGCAGTCTGCAGGAGCAGGGCTTCGCGGTGAGCACCGAGGACCTCCTCGCGACCGAGGTCGGGGAGCTGGTGGCGCGCCGCCGTGCCCTCCTGTTGGGCACGAGGCACGTGGGCGACGAGCAGCAGGCATGGACGTTCGACACCCTCGACCTCAGGCGCCCGATTGCGCCCGCGGTCGGCCCCGTGCTGCAGCCCCCGAGCGCGCTGCCGCCCGACGCATGGCTGCTCCACGCCCGCTTCGAGGCCGACCCCCGCATGCGGAGGGCGGAGGACCGGCTCCTCCCAGTGGGCGTCGGCCACCTCTGGTCGGACAAGGGACGCGAGGTGGTCTACAGCACGGGCGGACCCCTCCCGACCATCCAGGCCGACTGGACGACACACCCACCGCCCCTGATCCGGGACTTCAAGGGCCCGGGGCACGGGGTCAGGCGCGTCACGCTGGAGGAGAGCTGGCTTGCCGTGGGTGGCACCCTAGAGGACTTCCCCACGCCCCAGGACGACGCCACGGCCGCACATGTCACGAGGCTCATCGCGGGCGACACGGGGGCTCGACTCGCCGGCGCCATCGCCCTCTGGGCGGGAGCTGCCCTTGACTGGGAAGCGAGCGCAGGCGCTTGCTTCGACCTCGACGCGCAGGCCAAGGAGCGTGGCATGCGCGAATGGCTTGCACGCTGGAGGCAGGGTCTACTGCCCGGGCGCCCGCCACCGGCCCCCCTCCCACACGCTGCGCCGGGGCTACCGCCAGCACACCCCGGCGAGCCCGGCCGCCACGCAGGCGGCAGCACCCCGGGAGGGGGGGCCGACCGCCGCCCCCCGACGCGCTGCGCCATCTTCCGCCCGGCTGACGGGGGTATCGACGCACGCGCGGCGGCTCTCGCAGCGGGCCTCGTCTGGCAGGACATGGGCGGCACCCAGGACGAGCACGACGCCGCTCGCGCTGCGGGGGCGTCAACACTGCCCGAGATCGCCAGGCCCCCTCGCAAGCAGAAGATGCCCCAGCTGGGACTTGTCTCCATTTCGGCCCCCGAGCACCTCGTCGACCTGGCGCCGGACGTCCCGGTGTTCGCAGAGGTCCAGGAGTGGGTCCACAAGAAGTTGGCCAGCGGGCTGGCGCACAGCACCCGCACCAGCTACGGCGAGGCCTGGTCCAAGTGGCTCTGGTGGTGCACCCGCAGGGGTATCCCGCCGCTGTTCGAGGGCGACTCCAAGAGGCAGGTGACCGAGGACGAGGAGGAGCTCCTGCGCTTCATCGGCTACCTGGGCTGGTTGGGCAAGGGCAACGGCACCATCCTCAGCACCCTCTTTGCACTCCAGGGCGGCCACGTGCGGGCAGGAGGCGGCGACCCTCTCGTCGGGAAGAAGCGCATCAAGGTCCTCATCGACTCACTCCAGAAGGGCGGCCCGAAGGAGGAACGCAAGCTCGGCGTCACGCCGCGCATGATGATCTGGCTGAAGAAGGAGCTTAGCCCCACCCCGCCGTGCCAGGGAGAGAGGGCCACGAGGGGACCTGACTTCGACTCGGTGGTGCTCTGGGGGGCCCTCTGCACGGGCTTCTTCTACCTCTGCCGCGCGAAGGAGATCGTCGACAGCGGAGGCGTCGATGAGCAGATGTGCCTGCGCGGGGTCGATGTGGCATTCCACGACAAAGAAGGAGGTGCTGCAGCTCCTGGAGTAGGCTCGGCAGCCAAGGCCCTGATCACTTTTCGCAAGACCAAGACGGACCAGCGGGCGTTCGGAGCATGCAGGACTCACCACAGGGCCGAGGCGGAGGTCTGCCCGGTGGAGGCCCTGGAGCTCCTCCGCCTCCACGCCCCCGAGCGCTTCCAGGAGGGCTCCGAGGGCCGCCGCCCGCTCTTCCGTTGGGCCTCGGACCGCATGGTCAAGCGGGAACAGCTCCAGGCCGCACTGCAGCGAGCCGCTGCGGCGGAGGGCCTGCCGCCGAAGCGCTTCAAGAGCCACTCCCTCCGCATCGGAGGCGCCTCAGCGCTGTGGCACGCGCTGGGCGATGCCGAGGCGGTCAAGAGATGGGGACGCTGGAGCTCGAACGCCTTCCACGGCTACCTCTACGACTCGGAGGAGCAGTCGAGGGGCGTCGCGGCGGCCATGGCCCGCGACGTAGCCACGCTCCACGCGGCATGACGGACGATGGCGGGTGGGCCACCTGGCCAGAGCGTGGCACGGCAGAGGCCGCGCTCAGAGCGGCCAGAGCGAGGCCGCTCAGACGGAGGTGGAGCTGGTCGCACCTCGTGCTGCAAAATGTGGGGTGAGTGACGCTCTCTCCCCTCTTTTTCTCCTCTTCTCCCCTCCGGCCCTGGGGGGCTCTTTCCCCGGGCCTGGCCCTCGTGGGCCCTCTCCCCGGGGCCTCCCCGGTGCCTTTGGGGCGCCTTCCCTCCTTTGCTCTCCTCGGCTTAGGCTTCGCCGCCGCCGCCAGTAGTTAGAAGTTTTGGGCTCGTTAACTCGTTAACTTGCTGAGTTTTGGTAGCGACCAATAACGTGTAGGTTTGAAACTCGTTTCGAAACCGTAGGTTCTTGGGAGTGTTGGGGGAAACCTCAGCCACTTTCCCCTGCTCTTTTGCCCACCCAGGGACCCTCAAGAGGCTCCTCCCACCCTAGGGCTGCCGGTCCCCCGCCTGCGTGCACGAGGTGCGCGGCGGGTGGGCCACCTGGCCAGAGCGTGGCACGGCAGAGGCCGCGCTCAGAGCGGCCAGAGCGAGGCCGCTCAGACGGAGGTGGAGCTGGTCGCACCTCGTGCTGCAAAATGCGGGGTGAGTGACGCTCTCTCCCCTCTTTTCTCCTCTTCTCCCCTCCGGCCCTGGGGGGCTCTTTCCCCGGGCCTGGCCCTCGTGGGCCCTCTCCCCGGGGCCTCCCCGGTGCCTTTGGGGCGCCTTCCCTCCTTTGCTCTCCTCGGCTTAGGCTTCGCCGCCGCCGCCAGTAGTTAGAAGTTTTGGGCTCGTTAACTCGTTAACTTGCTGAGTTTTGGTAGCGACCAATAACTTGGAGCGTCGGGAAACGGAAAAGGCGAGAACCCCAAAAACCTTCAAAAACTTGTCAAAAATCATAGATTTGTGCCTCTTTGGCGCTCTTGTGAGGCCTCTCCGAAGCCTCTTGAGGCGTCTTGGAGGCCTCTTGAGGGCCTCCTGGGCCGTCTTGGAGCTCTCTTGGACCGTCCGGAAGCCATCTTAGGGCATCTTGGAACGCTCTAGGGCGGTCTTGGAGCGCTCTTGGGCTGTCTTGGAGCCCTGGTGGCCGTCTTGGGCACGTCTTGGTTAGATTTTTTGAGCGGGGTGACAATTTTCCTGCAATTTTCCGGAACCTGACCGGACAAGAACGGGAAGCGTCCTTTTGTCCCCTGGGCTTATGAGATATTCCACGTTTTTAGTACGGCATACCACAGCAGTGCCACGTACCACTGCCGTGCTCCTTTGGGGTCTGCCGTGCTCCTGTGGAGTTTGCCGTGCGAACGTGTGGTCTGCCGTGCTCCTGTGTGGTCTGGCGTGCTCCTGTATGGTCTGCCGTGCTCTTGTGTGGTTTGCCGTGCTCCTGTGTGGTCTGCCGTGCTCCCGTGGGGTCTGCCGTGTCCTGTGTGGTCTGCCGTGCTCCTGTGTGGTCTGCCGTGCTCCTGTGTGGTCTGCCGTGCTCCTTCTTGGTCTGCCGTGCTCATGTGGGTCTGCCGTGCTCCTGTGCGGTCTTCCGTGCGAACGTGTGGACTGCCGTGCTCATTTGGGGTCTGCCTTGCTCCTTTGTGGTTTGCCGCGCTCCTGTGTGGTCTGCCGTGCTCCTGTGTGGTCAGCCGTGCTCCTGACGCGTCTACGGTGCTCTTTTGGGGTCTGCCGTACTCATTTGGGGTCTGCCGTGCTCCTGTGGTCGGCCGTGCTCATTTGGGGTCTGCCGCGCGCCTGTGAGATCTGCCGTGCTCCTGTTGGGGAAACGCCAGCGGCGTTCGGGGTACAACAAAAAGGCGCGTTTATGTTGTACCCGCGCGCGGTCTGCCGTGCTCCTGTGGGTTCCGCCGTGCTCCTGTGGCGTCTGCCGTGCTCCTGTGGCGTCTGCCGGGCTCCTGTGTGGTCTGCCGTGCTCCTTTGTGGTCTGCCGTGCTCCTGTGGAGTCTGCCGTGCTCCTGTGTGGTGCTGCTGCCGTGCTCTTGTGGTCTGCCGTGCTCATTTGGGATTTGCCGTGCTCATGTGGGGTCTGCCGTACTCCTGTGTGGTCTGCCGTGCTCCGGTGGTCTGCCGTGCTCCTTTGGGGTCTGCCTTGCTACTGTGGGGTCTGCCGTGCTCCTGTGTGGTCTGCCGTGCTCCTGTGGTTTGCCTTGCTCCTGTGTGGTCTGCCGTGCTCCTTTTGGGTCTGCTCTGCCGTGCTCCTGTGGGGTCTGCCGTGCTCCTGTGGGGTCTGCCGTGCTCTTGTGGGGTCTGCCGTGCTCTTGTGTGGTCTGCCGTGCTCCTTTGTGGTCTGCCGTGCTCCTGTGTGGTCTGCCGTGCTCCTGTGTGGCCTGCCGTGCTCTTGTGTGGTCTGCCGTGCTCCTGTTGGTCTGCCGTGCTCTTCTGTGGTCTGCCGTGCTCCTATGGGGTCTGCCGTGCTCCTGTGGGGTCTGCCGTGCTCATGTGTGGTCTGCCGTGCTCCTGCGCGGTCTGCCGTGCTCCTGTGGCGTCTGCCGTGCTCCTGTGTGGTCTGCCGTGCTCCTGTGGTCTGCCGTGCTCATTTGGGGTTTCCCGCCAGCTTGTGGGGTCTGCCGTGCTCCTGTGGGGGAAACGCCAGCGGCGTTCGGGGTACAAGAAAAGGCGCGTTTATGTTGTACCTGTGCGCGGTCTGCCGTGTTCCTGTGGGGATTGCCGTGTTCCTGTGTGGTCTGCCGTGCTCCTGTGTGGTTTGCCGTGCTTCTGTGGTCTGCCGTGCTCCTTTGTGGTTTGCCGTGCTCCTGTGGGGTCTGCCGTGTTCCTGTGGGGTCTGCCGTGCTCCTGTGAGGTCTGCGGTGCTCTTGTGTGGTCTGCAGTGCTTCTGTGTCTGCCGTGCTCATTTGGGATCTGCCGTGCTCGTGTGGT
Source organism: Prorocentrum cordatum (assembly GCA_963575745.1). NCBI lineage: Eukaryota > Dinophyceae > Prorocentrales > Prorocentraceae > Prorocentrum > Prorocentrum cordatum. Next base: position 185,489 of record CAUYUJ010014287.1, read on the forward strand.
GTCTGCCGTGCTCAACCCATATAGTTAAAGAAAAGATATATTTACTCAAGGATTCAGCCAGAACGTCCCGCTTGTTCGGCCGTCTTGAGGGCACTCTTAGGGCATAGTCTGCCGTGCTCCTCGTCTTGGTCTGCCGTGCTCCTCGTCTTGGTCATCCTTTCCGTCGTCTTGAGGGCGCTCTTGGTGCCTGGTCTGCCGTGCTCCTCGTCTTGGTCTGCCGTGCTCCTCTCGGTTTCAGTGCCTGGTCTGCCGTGCTCCTCGTCTTGGTCTGCCGTGTTCCTCTCGGTTCCTGCGCGCGGTCTGCCGTGCTCCTGTGGGGAGCACGGCAGACCACAGGAGCACGGCAGACCACACAGGAGCACGGCAGACCACACCTCGATTTTTTGAGGATGTCTCGAGCGAAATGGCCATTTTGGGGAACCTGACCGGACAAGAACGGGAAACGCCGTTTTTTATCCACCACGTGCGTCAGAGACCGTATTGGCGAGAACGTCAGAGAAACCCATAAACGCAACAGAACAGACTAAATGGTGGCCTGCCGCGCTGGTCTGTCGAGGTAGTCTGCTGCCCTGGCCACATCATGGTGTCGACACCGTGCTTTTCTCTCGGCCACGCGGGCCCCCACCCGTTGTCGCCCAGCCTACTTTTTCTGTTCCAGCCTGTCTTGTCTTTTGTTTGTCCGTCGTCGTCGTCGCGTGCCTTTCCTTTGTCGTGGTCGTCGTTTTCATTATAATCGTCCGCTGTTGCCGTTCTCGCTGTCGCCGTCGTTATCATTTTATGATTGCGGTCGTTTTTCTGATTGTTTTTTTGTTGTTGGATTCCGTGTTCGGTTGGTTTTTGTGTTATGTTTGTGGTCGTTTTCTGTCATCGTTTTTTGTCGTAATTTTCGAGATCGTTATTGACGAAGACGACGACGACGATGACGACGACGACGATCTGCCGTGCTTCTGTGGCGTCTGCGGTGCTCCTGTGGTCTGCCGTGCTCCTTCTTGGTTTGCCGTGCTCCTGTGTGGTCTGCCGTGCTCCTGTGCGGTCTTCCGTGCTCCTGTGGTCTGCCGTGCTCCTTTGGGGTCTGCCGTGCTCCTGTGGAGTTTGCCGTGCGAACGTGTGGTCTGCCGTGCTCCTGTGTGGTCTGGCGTGCTCCTGTATGGTCTGCCGTGCTCTTGTGTGGTTTGCCGTGCTCCTGTGTGGTCTGCCGTGCTCCCGTGGGGTCTGCCGTGTCCTGTGTGGTCTGCCGTGCTCCTGTGTGGTCTGCCGTGCTCCTGTGTGGTCTGCCGTGCTCCTTCTTGGTCTGCCGTGCTCATGTGCGGTCTGCCGTGCTCCTGTGCGGTCTGCCGTGCGAACGTGTGAACTGCCGTGCTCATTTAGGGTCTGCCTTCCTCCTTTGTGGTTTGCCGCGCTCCTGTGTGGTCTGCCGTGCTCCTGTGTGGTCAGCAGACCCAGGGCTGAGGGAAGGCTGGAGCAGTGCTCTGGTGGTCCTTCACCCGCCCAGCTCCGTCCCCTCCCACTCTGGACCGATCTTGCGGGAAGCTGGCTTGTGGCAGCGCATCGCGCGTCGGCCGCCAGCCCAGGTGCCGGCCCGGGCGTTCGGTTCGAGCGCCGGCCTGGGTGCCGGAATCGGCCCGGAAGGGGTTCCAGGGCGCCGGGAGCAGAAAATCAATATTTTCGAAAGAAAAATATGTCTTGGAGTGGCCTTTTTTCCGCACCGCCTCGGAATTCAATTTTCCGGCGCCGGCCGGCGCCGGAACCGGCCCGGGCGCTGGCCCGGGTGCTGGCCCAGGCGTTCGGCTCGAGCGCCGGCCCGGGTGCCGGAAGCGGCCCGGAAGGGGTTCCCGGGCGCCGGGAGCAGAAAATCAATATTTTCGAAAGAAAAATATGTCTTGGAGTGGCCTTTTTTCGGCACCGCCTCGGAATTCAATTTTCCGGCGCCGGCCGGCGCCGGAACCGGCCCGGGCGCTGGCCCGGGTGCTGGCCCGGGCGTTTGGCTCGAGCGCCGGCCCGGGTGCCAGAAGCGGCCCGGAAGGGGTTCCCGGGCGCCGGGAGCAGAAAATCAATATTTTCGAAAGAAAAATATGTCTTGGAGTGGCCTTTTTTCGGCACCGCCTCGGAATTCAATTTTCCGGCGCCGGCCCCGGACCGGCTGCCGTGCTCCTGTGTGGTCAGCCGTGCTCCTGAGGCGTTTACGGTGCTCTTTTGCCGTCTGCCGTACTCATTTGGGGTCTGCCGTGCTCCTGTGGTCGGCCGTGCTCATTTGGGGTCTGCCGCGCGCCTGTGAGATCTGCCGTGCTCCTGTTGGGGAAACGCCAGCGGCGTTCGGGGTACAACAAAAAGGCGCGTTTATGTTGTACCCGCGCGCGGTCTGCCGTGCTCCTGTGGGTTCCGCCGTGCTCCTGTGGCGTCTGCCGTGCTCCTGTGGCGTCTGCCGGGTTCCTGTGTGGTCTGCCGTGCTCCTTTGTGGTCTGCCGTGCTCCTGTGGAGTCTGCCGTGCTCCTGTGTGGTCTGCCGTGCTCTTGTGGTCTGCCGTGCTCATTTGGGATTTGCCGTGCTCATGTGGGGTCTGCCGTACTCCTGTGTGGTCTGCCGTGCTCCGGTGGTCTGCCGTGCTCCTTTGGGGTCTGCCTTGCTACTGTGGGGTCTGCCGTGCTCCTGTGTGGTCTGCCGTGTGCCTCCTGTGTGGTCTGCCGTGCTCCTTTGGGGTCTGCCGTGCTCGCTTTTGTGGTTCTGCTTTGTGGGGTCTGCCGTGCTCTTGTGTGGTGCTGCCGTGCTCCTTTGTGGTTCTGCCGTGCTCCTGGGTGGTTGGCCGTGCTCCGGTGTGGCTGCCGTGTCTTGTGTGGTCTGCCGTGCTCCTGTTGGTCTGCCGTGCTCTTCTGTGGTCTGCCGTGCTCCTATGGGGTCTGCCGTTGTTCGGCCGTCTTGAGGGCACTCTTAGGGCATAGTCTGCCGTGCTCCTCGTTCTTGGTCTGCCGTGCTCCTCGTCTTGGTCATCCTTTCCGTCGTCTTGAGGGCGCTCTTGGTGCCTGGTCTGCCGTGCTCCTCGTCTTGGTCTGCCGTGCTCCTCTCGGTTCCTAAGCCTGGTCTGCCGTGCTCCTCGTCTTGGTCTGCCGTGCTCCTCTCGGTTCCTACGCGCGGTCTGCCGTGCTCCTGTGGGGAGCACGGCAGACCACAGGAGCACGGCAGACCACACAGGAGCACGGCAGACCACACCTCGATTTTTTGAGGATGTCTCGAGCGAAATGGCCGTGGTCTGCCGTGCTCCACACAGGAGCACGGCAGACCACCGGCTCATTTTATGAGGACGTCCCGAGCGAAAACGTCATTTTTAACATAAAAGGTTCTAAAACACCTCTGTCGGCATCTCATTGTTTCGAGGATGTCTCGAGCGAAACGCTCATTTTTCATGCATAACAAAAATTTTTGATATTTTTCAACATCCCGATTTTTTGAGGATGTCTCGAGCGAAACCGTCATTTTTGACATAAGACGTCTTAAACGATAGCCTCCAACACCTCGATTTTTCGAGGATGTCTCGAGCGAAATGGCCATTTTGGGGAACCTGACCGGACAAGAACGGGAAGCGCCGTTTTTTATCCACCACGTGCGTCAGAGACCGTATTGGCGAGAACGTCAGAGAAACCCATAAACGCAACAGAACAGACTAAATGATGGCCTGCCGCGTTCCGACGGCCCAAGACGGCCCAAGAGGCCCCCAAGATCGTTTTAAGATCGCCCAAGAGGCCTTCAAGATGGCCCCGAAACGGCCCAAGAAGTCCCCAAGACGGTCCCAAGAGGGCCCTAACACGGCGCAAGAGGCCTCCAAGACGCCCAAGATGTCTTCCAAGACGGCCAAGATGGCCTCCAAGACGGCTAAGATGGCTCCAAGAGGGCCCCAAGACGGCCCAAGAGGCCTCGAAGACGGTCTGCCGTGCTCCTGTGGTCTGCCGTGCTCCTTTGGGGTCTGCCGTGCTCCTGTGGAGTTTGCCGTGCGAACGTGTGGTCTGCCGTGCTCCTGTGTGGTCTGGCGTGCTCCTGTATGGTCTGCCGTGCTCTTGTGTGGTTTGCGTGCTCCTGTGTGGTCTGCCGTGCTCGTGGTCTGCCGTGTCCCGTGGGGTCTGCCGTGTCCTGTGTGGTCTGCCGTGCTCCTGTGTGGTCTGCCGTGCTCCTGTGTGGTCTGCCGTGCTCCTTCTTGGTCTGCCGTGCTCATGTGCGGTCTGCCGTGCTCCTGTGCGGTCTGCCGTGCGAACGTGTGGACTGCCGTGCTCATTTGGGGTCTGCCTTGCTCCTTTGTGGTTTGCCGCGCTCCTGTGTGGTCTGCCGTGCTCCTGTGTGGTCAGCAGACCCAGGGCTGAGGGAAGGCTGGAGCAGTGCTCTGGTGGTCCATCACCCGCCCAGCTCCGTCCCCTCCCACTCTGGACCGATCTTGCGGGAAGCTGGCTTGTGGCAGCGCATCGCGCGTCCATAGCGTTCGTGTGCTTGCTTTTACCTCCTTTAATGTCTGCTCCACCTCTCCTTGAGACGCAGAAGCCTCCGAGCGCCGGGAGCAGAAATGATGCACTTTCGAAAAATCTGTTTGGATGAGTTTTGTTAGCGCGGCCTCGGAATTCAATTTTTCCGGCGACGGCCAGAGCCGACGCCAGCGCTGGATACGGCTCGGCCGCCAGCCCAGGTGCCGGCCCGGGCGTTCGGTTCGAGCGCCGGCCTGGGTGCCGGAATCGGCCCGGAAGGGGTTCCAGGGCGCCGGGAGCAGAAAATCAATATTTTCGAAAGAAAAATATGTCTTGGAGTGGCCTTTTTTCCGCACCGCCTCGGAATTCAATTTTCCGGCGCCGGCCGGCGCCGGAACCGGCCCGGGCGCTGGCCCGGGTGCTGGCCCAGGCGTTCGGCTCGAGCGCCGGCCCGGGTGCCGGAAGCGGCCCGGAAGGGGTTCCCGGGCGCCGGGAGCAGAAAATCAATATTTTCGAAAGAAAAATATGTCTTGGAGTGGCCTTTTTTCGGCACCGCCTCGGAATTCAATTTTCCGGCGCCGGCCGGCGCCGGAACCGGCCCGGGCGCTGGCCCGGGTGCTGGCCCGGGCGTTTGGCTCGAGCGCCGGCCCGGGTGCCAGAAGCGGCCCGGAAGGGTTCCCGGGCGCCGGGAGCAGAAAATCAATATTTTCGAAAGAAAAATGTGTCTTGGAGTGGCATTTTTTCGGCACCGCCTCGGAATTCAATTTTCCGGCGCCGGCCGGCGCCGGAACCGGCCCGGGCGCTGGCCCGGGTGCCGGCCCGGGCGTTTGGCTCGAGCGCCGGCCCGGGTGCCAGAATCGGCCCGGAAGGGGTTCCAGGGCGCCGGGAGGAGAAAATCAATATTTTCGAAAGAAAAATATGTCTTGGAGTGGCCTTTTTTCGGCACCGCCTCGGTATTCAATTTTCCGGCGCCGGCCGGAGCCGGAACCGGCCCAGGCTGCCGTGCTCCTGTGTGGTCAGCCGTGCTCCTGAGGCGTCTTAGACGCCTCAGGAGCACGGCTGACTCTACGGTGCTCTTTTGGGGTCTGCCGTACTCATTTGGGGTCTGCCGTGCTCCTGTGGTCGGCCGTGCTCATTTGGAGTCTGCCGCGCGCCTGTTAGATCTGCCGTGCTCCTGTTGGGGAAACGCCAGCGGCGTTCGGGGTACAACAAAAAGGCGCGTTTATGTTGTACCCGCGCGCGGTCTGCCATGCTCCTGTGGGTTCCGCCGTGCTCCTGTGGCGTCTGCCGTGCTCCTGTGGCGTCTGCCGGGCTCCTGTGTGGTCTGCCGTGCTCCGGTGGTCTGCCGTGCTCCTTTGGGGTCTGCCTTGCTACTGTGGGGTCTGCCGTGTTCCTGTGTGGTCTGCCGTGTCATGTGTGTGTCTGCGTGATCTTGTGCGTGGCCGTGCTTCCTGCCTGGGATTTGCCGTTGCTCATGTTGTGTTTGGCCGCCCATACTCCTGTGTGGTCTGCCGTGCTCCGGTGGTCTGCCGTGCTCCTTTGGGGTCTGCCTTGCTACTGTGGGGTCTGCCGTGTTCCTGTGTGGTCTGCCGTGTTCCTGTGGTTTGCCTTGCTCCTGTGTGGTCTGCCGTGCTCCTTTTGGGTCTGCTCTGCCGTGCTCCTGTGGGGTCTGCCGTGCTCCTGTGGGGTCTGCCGTGCTCTTGTGGGGTCTGCCGTGCTCTTGTGTGGTCTGCCGTGCTCCTTTGTGGTCTGGCGTGCTCCTGTGTGGTCTGCCGTGCTCCTGTGTGGCCTGCCGTGCTCTTGTGTGGTCTGCCGTGCTCCTGTTGGTCTGCCGTGCTCTTCTGTGGTCTGCCGGGCTCCTATGGGGTCTGCCGTTGTTCGGCCGTCTTGAGGGCACTCTTAGGGCATAGTCTGCCGTGCTCCTCGTCTTGGTCTGCCGTGCTCCTCGTCTTGGTCATCCTTTCCGTCGTCTGGAGGGCGCTCTTGGTGCCTGGTCTGCCGTGCTCCTCGTCTTGGTCTGCCGTGCTCCTCTCGGTTCCTAAGCCTGGTCTGCCGTGCTCCTCGTCTTGGTCTGCCGTGCTCCTCTCGGTTCCTACGCGCGGTCTGCCGTGCTCCTGTGGGGAGCACGGCAGACCACAGGTGCCGTGCTCCTATGGGGTCTGCCGTTGTTCGGCCGTCTGGAGGGCACTCTTAGGGCATAGTCTGCCGTGCTCCTCGTCTTGGTCTGCCGTGCTCCTCGTCTTGGTCATCCTTTCCGTCGTCTTGAGGGCGCTCTTGGTGCCTGGTCTGCCGTGCTCCTCGTTCTCGGGAACCCATCTGCCCCTCGACGGATCACCGTTGCCAGAGAGAATCGCAACCACTTTGTACCTGTGTTACCTTACCCTCACAATACTGAAGGCGGGCGCTGGTTGCCCTGGTGAGCGGATAGCGCGATTGCGATGTGGGCTATCAAGTGCACTTTGCTGACTGTCCGAAATCTTAGTGCATTTGGTGTGAGTAAGGCTTTTTACCCAAAAACGTCGATAGGAGCGCCTACTCTTCGCCGCGCGTTCTGAGTTCGAGCGAACGTTATTGAAACGCGCGCTTAGCACGGTATGTCTGCTTTATATACGGTGGTGATGCTTTCAACCCACTGGCGCTCCGTGGTGCCACCGTGACATGCATAATTGCGGCTTGCATTGCACACGACGGAATCTCAACAAAAAAAAAAAAAAAACCCATTGTTCTGTGCATCGCGCTCCTTTGTGAGATTCTGTACCAGATATCGGAGCACCGCATACGATGCAGGAGCACGGCAGAACACACAGAACGCACAGGAGCGCGGCTGTATGCACAGGAGCATGGCAGACTGTACAGTAACACGGCGGAACATACTGAAGTACAGCAGAACGCACACAACACAACGGAGCACGGCATAACGGACAGGATCACGGCAAACTCCACAGGAGCACGGCATACCATACAGGACTACAGCAGACCACGCATGAGCACGGCAGACACGCACGAGCACGGCAGACCACAGGAGGACGGAGGATTACACAGGAGCAAGGCAGACCACAGGAGCACGGCAGACCCCAAAGGAGCACGGCAGACCACACAGGACACGGCAGACTCCTCGGGAGCACGCCAGACCACACAGGAGCACGGCAAACCACACACGAGCACGGCAGACCATACAGGAGCACGCCAAACCACACAGGAGCACGGCAGACCACACGTTCGCACGGCAAACTCCACAGGAGCACGGCGGACACCAAAGAAGCACGGCAGTGGTGTTGCTGGTTTGGTCCCCTCGGGATACCGCATTGACGTGTTGCTGGTTTGCCCCCCCCAGGATACCTTCTTGACGTGTTGCTGGTTTGTCCCCTCAGCACCTTCTTGACGTGGTGCTGGTTTGCCCCCTCAGGATGACTTCTTGGCGAGTGGCTGGTTTTGCCTCAGGGTAACTTATTGAAGTGTTGGTGGTCGACCACCTCAGCACCTACTTGGCGTGTTGCTCGTTTGCCCCCCTCAGGATAACCTTTGACGTGTTGCTGGTTTGCCCCGTCAGGATAACTTCTTCACGTGTTGCTGGTTTGCCCCCCTCAGCATCTTTTGGACCTGTGGCTGGTTTGCCCCCTCAGGATAACTTCTTGACGTGTTGCTGGTTTGCCCCCCCCCAGGATAACTTCTTGACGTGTTGCTGGTTTGCCCCCAGGATAACTTCTTGACGTGTTGCTGGTTTGCCCCCCTCAGCACCTTCTTGACGTGTTGCTGGTTTGCCCCTTCGGGATAACTTCTTGACGTGTTGCTGGTTTGCCCCCCAGGATAACTTCTTGACGTGTTGCTGATTGGTCCCCTGGGTAACTTCTTGACGTGTTGCTGGTTTGCCCCCCAGGAGCAAAGCAGACCACACAGGAGCACGGCAGACCACACCTCGATTTTTTGAGGATGTCTCGAGCGAAATGGCCGTGGTCTGCCGTGCTCCACACGGGAGCACGGCAGACCACCTGCTCATTTTCTGAGGACGTCCCGAGCGAAAACGTCATTTTTGACATAAGAGGTTCTAAAACACCTCTGTCGGCATCTCATTTTTTCGAGGATGTCTCGAGCGAACCGCTCATTTTTCATGCATAACAAAAATTTTTGATATTTTTCAACATCCCGATTTTTTGAGGATGTCTCGAGCGAAACCGTCATTTTTAACATAAAACGTCTTAAACGATAGCCTCCAACACCTCGATTTTTCGAGGATGTCTCGAGCGAAATAGCCATTTTGGGGAATCCGCCAATGAAAAATCCCGTGCGCCCGCGCAACCCATAGATATAAAGATATATATATATATATATATATATATATACTCAAGGATTCAGCCAAAACGTCCCGCTTGCTTCTCGTACCTCGAAGACGCTTCCCGTCATCCGCCAATGAAAACCCCCGTGCAATCGCGCAACCCATAGATATAAAGATATATATATATATATTTACTCAAGGATTCAGCCAGAACGTCCCGCTTGCTTCTCGTACCTCGAAGACGCTTCCCGTCATCCGCCAACGAAAACTCCCGTGCAATCGCGCAACCCATAGATATAAAGATATATATATATATATATATATATATATTTACTCAAGGATTCAGCCAGAACGTCCCGCTTGCTTCTCGTACCTCGAAGACGCTTCCCGTCATCCGCCAGCGAGGTGCGGGATGCGATCGGTACCCCTTAGTTAGAGAAAATTAAGTCCCTGAACCAACGGTGCTCGTCGGAGGCGCTTCCCGTCACCTCTTGGAGCGCTCCGGGGCCGTCGTGGAGGTCTTTGGAGCCGTCCTGGGCCGAAAAAGCCGCCAACTTGGTCCCTGGAGGGCGTGTCTTCGGAGCCTTGGTGTGAAGCGCTTTTTACGTTGCCGCTCGCTCTGCGAGCCCTGGTGTCGAAAATTGTTCACGTCACCGTTCGCTCGTCGGAGCCTTGATGTCACGAGCTTGTCACGTCACCGGTCGCTCTTGGGAGCCTTGGTGTGGAGAGCTTTTTGCGTTACCGATCGCTCTATCATGTGGCGTCTATGGGCCTTCTTGGGGGTCCTTTTGGGGCTCTTTGGGGGCCCTCTTGGACTGTCTTGGGGCCCTCTTGGGCCGTCTTGGGGCCCTGTTGGGCCGTGTTGCAGACTCTTGGACGCCTTTGGCCGTCTTGGGGCTCTCTTGGCGGCCTCTTGGGGCCCTCTTGGGTGGCTCTTGGGGCTCTCCTGGGGCTCTCTTGGGGCTGTCTTGGGGTCCTCTCGGGCCGTTTCGGGGCCCTTTTGGGCCGTGTCGGGGCCTTTGAGGGCTCTTTGGGGCCGTTTTGAAGCCCTCCAGGAGCGACTCGAAGATAATGCCGGTTCGGAGTCCCCTCCGGAGCCGATTTTTCGAGGATGTCTCGAGCGAAACGGCAATTTTTCCGCAATTTTCCAGAACCTGACCGGACAAGAACGGGAAGCGCAGTTTTTTATCCACCACGTGCGTCAGAGACCGTATTGGCGAGAACGTCAGAGAACATCCCTGTTGCGTTTCCTGGCTTCGGCGCCGTCTTGGAGGTATCTTGGACGCTCTTGGGGCTGTCGTAGCCTCTGGCCTCTCGGGGGCCTCTTGGGGGAGTCCCGGGGGGGCCTTCGGGGGCTCTATGGGGCGATTTGAAGCTCTCAGGGAACTCCTGGAGCCTTTTCGCGCGTTCTGGGGGACTTCTGGCCGCCTCTTTGGAGCCCCTGGGGGGCTTCTTGGGGGTCTCTTGGGGCGTTTTGGGCGCTCTGGCGGGCCTCTGGCCTGACGCTGCTGTTGTTGGTGATGAACATGTTGCTGCTGATGGTGATGGTGATGCGTACGATGATGATAATAATGATGATGATGAGGAGGAGGATGATGATGAGTATGAGTATGAGTATGGTGATGATGGTGGTGATGATGATAATGATGATTACGATGACGATGACGATGAGGATGACGATGATGATACGAATGATGATTATACTTATGGTGATGGTGGCGATGGTGATGATGATGCTGATGGTGTGGATGATGATGACGATGATGATCGTGGTCCTGGGCATGCGTATGATGATGATGATGATGATGATGATGATGATGATGATGATGATGATGATGATGATAATGATAATGATGATGATGATGATGATGATGATGATGATGATGATGATGGACTTCTCGGGGTGTGCTTGGGAGATGTTGGGGTCCTCTGGAGAGCCTTTGGACTAGCAGTTCAAATCTGCGTAGCCGTTGTAACCCGACTCTCGTTTTCTTCATCGGTCTGACCGGTTTATCAGCTTACACGGCACAGCGCAGCAACACGACAGACGGCAGCAGCACGGCAGACCAGGAAGGCAGACCACAGGAGCACGGCAGACCAGAACGGCAGACCAGAACGGCAGACCGCAGGAGCACGGCAGAGCAGCACAGCTGACCACAGGAGAACGGCAGACCAGCACAGCGCTGTTGCAACAGACGGTGCTGATACACTCTTAATCTATTGAACACGTCCCCAGCGAAATCCTCATGTTCGGCCGTATTGAGGGCACTCTGCGGGTCATCTTTGGGCCGATTCTGTTTTTGGGGGGCCGTACTGATGCCCTCAAAAACGATTCCAAGACGACGTTAGACTCATTGTTTGTTTGATGATTGTTCGGCCGTCTTGAGGGCACTCTTAGGGCATAGTCTGCCGTGCTCCTCGTCTTGGTCTGCCGTGCTCCTCGTCCTGGTCCTCCTTTCCGTCGTCTTGAGGGCGCTCTTGGGGCCTGGTCTGCCGTGCTCCTCGTCTTGGTCTGCCGTGCTCCTCTCGGTTTCAAGATGGTCTTAAACGATAGCCTCCAACACCTCGATTTTGGAGGATGTCTCGAGCGAAATGGCCATTTTGGGGAACCTGATCGGACAAGAACGGGAAGCGCCGCTGTAGTCTAATGGGCGTATTGGGCGAAGAAGAAAAGGAAGGCGAGGACAACGAGGAGTCGATGACGAGGACGACGTGGCGAACGTGCGGATAGCGAGGAGGAGCATGAGGACAACAAGGAGGAAGAGAAGGACGAGGACGAAGAGAACGAGGGCGAGTACGAGGAGGAATGCGGAGGGCGATGATGACGGCGACAACGACGACGACAGAGGACAGTACGAGGCAATTGGAGAAAGACATTGCTCCTCGCGCCGCGCGGGGTTCTCTTGGGCCTGTTGGGGGCTTCTTGGGGGCCCCTTGTGTCCTCTTATGGGCTTCTGGGGTCTTCTTGGGCTGTCTGGGCGCGTCGTGGGGTTCTGTGGGAGCTTTCTTAGGCCGTCTCGGCGCTGGGGGCCTCCTGGGGCGCTCCCAGGAGTCTCTTGGGGCCTTCTTGGCCCTTCTCGGGCCGTCTTGGGGTTATTGTGAGCTGTCTGGGTGGCTCCTAGAGCGCTCTTGGGGGTCTCTTGGGGTCTTCTTGGGGCGCTCTTGGGCGCTCCTGGGGCTCTCCGGGGCCGTTGGAAAACACTCCAAGAGCGATTCGAACACGGCGTCGATGCGGAGTCCCCTCTTGGGCCGATTTTTGGAGGATTTCTCGAGAGAAACGGCAATTTTTCAAAATGTTGCTGCTGATGGTGATGGTGATGCGTACGATGATGATAATAATGATGATGATGAGGAGGAGGATGATGATGAGTATGAGTATGAGTATGGTGATGATGGTGGTGATGATGATAATGATGATTACGATGACGATGACGATGAGGATGACGATGATGATACGAATGATGATTATACTTATGGTGATGGTGGCGATGGTGATGATGATGCTGATGGTGTGGATGATGATGACGATGATGATCGTGGTCCTGGGCATGCGTATGATGATGATGATGATGATGATGATGATGATGATGATGATGATGATGATGATGATGATGATGATGATGATGATGATGATGATGATGATGATGATGATGATGATGATGATGATGATGATGATGATGATGATGATGACTTCTCGGGGTGTGCTTGGGAGATGTTGGGGTCCTCTGGAGAGCCTTTGGACTAGCAGTTTAAATCTGCGTAGCCGTTGTAACCCGACTCTCGTTTTTTTCATCGGTCTGACCGGTTTATCAGCTTACACGGCACAGCGCAGCAACACGACAGACGGCAGCAGCACGGCAGACCAGGAAGGCAGACCACAGGAGCACGGCGGACCAAAACGGCAGACCAGAACGGCAGACCGCAGGAGCACGGCAGACCAGCACAGCTGACCACAGGAGAACGGCAGACCAGCACAGCGCTGTTGCAACAGACGGTGCTGATACACTCTTAATCTATTGAACACGTCCCCAGCGAAATCCTCATGTTCGGCCGTATTGAGGGCACTCTGCGGGTCATCTTTGGGCCGATTCTGTTTTTGGGGGGCCGTACTGATGCCCTCAAAAACGATTCCAAGACGACGTTAGACTCATTGTTTGTTTGATGATTGTTCGGCCGTCTTGAGGGCACTCTTAGGGCATAGTCTGCCGTGCTCCTCGTCTTGGTCTGCCGTGCTCCTCGTCCTGGTCCTCCTTTCCGTCGTCTTGAGGGCGCTCTTGGGGCCTGGTCTGCCGTGCTCCTCGTCTTGGTCTGCCGTGCTCCTCTCGGTTTCAAGATGGTCTTAAACGATAGCCTCCAACACCTCGATTTTTGGAGGATGTCTCGAGCGAAATGGCCATTTTGGGGAATCCGCCAACGAAAAACCTGATCGGACAAGAACGGGAAGCGCCGCTGTAGTCTAATGGGCGTATTGGGCGAAGAAGAAAAGGAAGGCGAGGGCAACGAGGAGTCGATGACGAGGACGACGTGGCGAACGTGAGGATAGCGAGGAGGAGCATGAGAACAACGAGGAGGAAGAGAAGCACAAGGACGAGGACGAAGAGAACGAGGGCGAGTACGAGGAGGAATGCGGAGGGCGATGATGACGACGACGACGACGACGACGACGACGACAGAGGACAGACAGTACCAGGCAATTGGAGAAAGACGTTGTTCCTGGCGCCGCGCGGGGTTCTCTTGGGGCCTGTTGGGGGCTTCTTGGGGGCCCCTTGGGTCCTCTTATGGGCTTCTGGGGTCTTCATGGGCTGTCTGGGCGCGTCGTGGGGTTCTGTGGGAGCTTTCTTAGGCCGTCTCGGCGCTGGGGGCCTCCTGGGGCGCTCCCGGGAGTCTCTTGGGGCCTTCTTGGCCCTTCTTGGGCCGTCTTGGGGTTCTTGTGAGCTGTGCGGGTGGCTCCTAGAGCGCTCTTGGGGGTCTCTTGGGGTCTTCTTGGGGCGCTCTTGGGCGCTCCTGGGGCTCTCCGGGGCATCTTTTGGGCCTCCCTTGGGCCGTTGGAAAACAGTCCAAGAGCGATGCGAACACGACGTCGACGTTTTGGCGTTATCTTTGACTGTCTTGGCGTTATCTTGGACTGTCGTGGGACTCTGGGGGCCTGATTGGGGCCCGTGGGGAGCATTTTGGGAGCCTCTTGGATGCTTCTGTGACCCTCTTGGACTGTCCGGGAGTGTCTCGAGGTGTGTGGGGGCTCTCGTAGGCTGTCTTGGCGTTCTCTTGGCGAAGCGTCGCTTTTGCCCACTAGGTGTGCGAAATGTGCTCTGTTGTGTTGGTCTGCCCCGCAGGTCTGTCGTGGCGTGCGTGCGTTTGCGCTTGCGCGTGCGCGTGCGTGGAGTATGTGCATGTGCGTCCGTGCGAGGTGGTCCGCAGCAATGCTCTTTTATGCCGTGCTGGTCTACCGTGCTCCTGCGGTCAGCGTGAACGTATGTTGCCTGTGCGTGTGTGTGTGTGTGTGTGTGTGAGAGAGAGCGAAAGTGAGCGTGTGCGTGTGTGTGCGTGTGCCTGTGGGCGTGTGCCTGTGTGTGCGGCTGTGTGCAGCTCTGTGCATGTGTGCGAGCGTGTGTGCAGGGTGTGTGCTGGGCGGGCGAGACGGGGCGGGGCGCGACATGGCCGTTCGAATCGTAGCGGCGTGGTCGTTTGATCCGGGCGTGGCGGGCTGAACCGAGGTGTGGCCGTTTGAACCGAGCCTCGCCACACGTCGCGGCCGTTTGAACCAGGGCGCGAGGCATGATTGTTCGAATTGTAATGGCCTGGCGATCGACGGCCTTGAACCGAGACGAGGCGTGAACGCATCTTGCCGCCTCTGTGTGCTCTCGACGGGAGACCACACAGAGGCAAGGTAACAGGAGCACAGGAGCACAGCAGGCCGCAGCAGCACGGCGGCCTGGAGGGCCCTGGGGTGTAGCCCAAGATGGCCTGCCCCTGTTTTTAATTGTTGTTTTTTCTCTCTCCCTCTCTATCTCTCTATGCCTCGCCACACGTCGCGGCCGTTTGAACCAGGGCGCGAGGCATGATTGTTCGAATTGTAATGGCCTGGCGATCGACGGCCTTGAACCGAGACGAGGCGTGAACGCATCTTGCCGCCTCTGTGTGCTCTCGACGGGAGACCACACAGAGGCAAGGTAACAGGAGCACAGGAGCACAGCAGGCCGCAGCAGCACGGCGGCCTGGAGGGCCCTGGGGTGTAGCCCAAGATGGCCTTGATGATGATGATGATGATGATGATGATGATGATGATGAGGATGATGATGATGATGGACTTCTCGGGGTGTGCTTGGGAGATGTTGGGGTCCTCTGGAGAGCCTTTGGACTAGCAGTTTAAATCTGCGTAGCCGTTGTAACCCGACTCTCGTTTTCTTCATCGGTCTGACCGGTTTATCAGCTTACACGGCACAGCGCAGCAACACGACAGACGGCAGCAGCACGGCAGACCAGGAAGGCAGACCACAGGAGCACGGCAGACCAGAACGGCAGACCAGAACGGCAGACCGCAGGAGCACGGCAGAGCAGCACAGCTGACCACAGGAGAACGGCAGACCAGCACAGCGTTGTTGCAGCAGACGGTGCTGATACACTCTTAATTTATTGAACACGTCCCCAGCGAAATCGTCATGGTCGGCCGTATTGAGGGCACTCTGCGGGTCATCTTTGGGCCGATTTTGTTTTTGGGGGGCCGTACTGATGCCCTCAAAAACGATTCCAAGACGACGTTAGACTCATTGTTTGTTTGATGATTGTTCGGCCGTCTTGAGGGCACTCTTAGGGCATAGTCTGCCGTGCTCCTCGTCTTGGTCTGCCGTGCTCCTCGTCTTGGTCATCCTTTCCGTCGTCTTGAGGGCGCTCTTGGTGCCTGGTCTGCCGTGCTCCTCGTCTTGGTCTGCCGTGCTCCGTCGTCTTGAGGGCGCTCTTGGGGCCTGGTCTGCCGTGCTCCTCGTCTTGGTCTGCCGTGCTCCTCTCGGTTTCAAGATGATGTTGCGAACATAGCCTCCAACACCTCGATTTTTGGAGGATGTCTCGAGCGAAATGGCCATTTTGGGGAATCCGCCAACGAAAAATCCCGTGCAGCGCGGCAACCCATATAGTTAAAGAAAAGATATATTTACTCAAGGATTCAGCCAGAACGTCCCGCTTGCTTCTCGTACCTCGAAGACGCTTCCCGTCATCCCGTGCAGCGCGGCAACCCATATAGTTAAAGAAAAGATATATTTACTCAAGGATTCAGCCAGAACGTCCCGCTTGCTTCTCGTACCTCGAAGACGCTTCCCGTCATCCGCCAACGAAAAATCCCGTGCAGCGCGGCAACCCATATAGTTAAAGAAAAGATATATATTTACTCAAGGATTCAGCCAGAACGTCCCGCTTGCTTCTCGTACCTCGAAGACGCTTCCCGTCATCCGCCAGCGAGGTGCGGGAAGGAATCGATACCCCTTAGTTAGAGAAAATTAAGCCCCTGAACCAACGGTGCACGCCGGAGGCGCTTCGACTTGGGGCTATCTTCGCTTCTCTTGGAGCGCTCTTGGGTTGTTTTTTTTGTTGACATCGCAAGCTTGTGAAGCTCACCTGAAGAAGTACCAGAGGACCATTCAGTCTTGAATTTCGGTGTCTGAATTCTTACATGTATGAATCCTTTCCGAAACATCCCTCCTGCTCACCCTGACCTGCTCCGTCCACCGTCTGCAACGGAGACGGCCGAACGCGGTTCCACGGAGTCGAGGCGCGCACACGTTTGACATCGATTCAAACAAGCGGCAGCACGCTAGGCCTGACTCGCGCGTGAAGCGCTGGCAACAAAATCTGGCACGCAACACAGCGCCCCCGCTGGCTGGACGTCCCCTGCCTACTCCACCGACCGACTGCTCCGGCTTCTTCTGCCACCATCCCTCCTGCTCACCCTCGACTCCTCTATTCACTATCGGCAAACTGCTGATCGCGGCGTCACGGAAAAAAAAGGCGCGCACACGCTTGCCATCGATTAAACAAGGGGCAACGCGCCAAGCTTGACGACCATTCGGACGACCTGGCAGCATCCTCCTCCTCCACCCCCACGCCCCCACATCCCTCCTGCTCACCCTGACCTGCTCCGTCCACCGTCTGCAACGGAGACGGCCGAACGCGGTTCCACGGAGTCGAGGCGCGCACACGCTTGACATCGATTCAAACAAGCGGCAGCACGCTACGCCTGACTCGCGCGTGAAGCGCTGGCAACAAAATCTGGCACGCAACACAGCGCCCCCGCTGGCTGGCCGTCCCCTGCCTACTCCACCGACCGACTGCTCCAGCTTCTTCTTCCACCATCCCTCCTGCTCACCCTCGACTCCTCTATTCACTATCGGCAAACTGCTGATCGCGGTGTCACGGAGAAAAAGGCGCGCACACGCTTGCCATCGATTAAAACAAGCGGCAACGCGCCAAGCTTGACGACCATTCGGACGACCTGGCAGCATCCTCCTCCTCCTCCTCACCTCCTCAGACCACGACTTCCCCCCTACCTCCACCGAGTCAGAGACAGAGACAAAGAGAGGGAGAGATCGTCAGACGAGTCCCACTCGGACTGGCACATCGCCCGTGGCCGCCTCACGAGCCAGCTGTGCACGGTCCCTATAATAACCCGAACTATCTAATCAAGGCCAGGTCCGAAGCAGATGCGTCAGCTCAAAAGGCAGTATACAAAAGAACGTCAGGCGAGAGACTCCATGCAACAACACATCAGGCAAGAGATCCCTCTGCGGTCGAGGCACTGCTGCTCTGGAGCGCGCCCTGCTTCAGGCGCAGCTGCTGCGTGCACTCAACCGCGGGCGTGCTTATGTCGCTGTGGTCATCTTCGCCTAGCAGGCCTCCGACAGCAAACCCCGCCCGTGCTAAATGCTTTGTGTACACGTTCAAGTACGACAAACCAGTGCCAGTATGCCCGCGAACGATCTTTAGCTCGACCTTGTCAAAGGCAATCCACTCGGGTACATCGATCTCGCTCTGCGATGCACTGTAATGATACCCTCCGGCTTGTTTCGCCTCGGCCCACGATCCGGTCACGTTAACTTCGAGGAAGTACATGTCCGCGCACTGATGACCCGTTCGGCGCGCATCGGCCTGCACGCGAAGCAATGCTTTTTCAGTGCGCTCCCCACGAGGGATGTTGATCAGAACATGTTTGCCTGGCACCATCAAATCAAACCGCTCGCCATGCACATTTTGCATATGCGGATCGCCCACTGCCGAAATCTGGGGCGGCGCTGGTGCTGGCGTCGGAGCCGGCGTTGGTGCCGGCGTTGGTGCTGGCGTCGGGTCCAGCGTCGGCGCAAGCGTCGGGAAGGGCGTCGGGTCGTCGGCGCAGCACACCACACCGGTAACGCCGCTGGTAGTGATGGTACAGCCTGGATTTCCGACATCAATACGGCCGCCCTGCATGCAGCTCGTCGCGGATCTTGAGTTTGCCCCTGACCCCATGCCGGCCAAGTCTGGGTCGGTACCTCCTGAGACCGAGCACCCGAAGACACCGTTGACACTCTGGGAGGCGCTGCTGCACCCATTCGTACAGCACGTCGCAAAGCATGCTCCACAATCGTGATTGGAATCGTAAGCAAACCTGCCGCTGAAAGCCAAGGCATCGCTCGTCTGTATGTTCATGTCCCAAACGTCTTGGCCAGTGCACACGTGCCAACCAGCAGCACAGCCTGGCGCTGACGCAACGTGGTAGCCATAAACAGCGGAGCTACAAGCAGCGATGTTTGGAAATGCTGCCAAATCCGTGAACCCCTCACGCGTGCCATCTGCGCAACCGGTTGCGCTACTGTTGACGGCTGCACGGGCGGCCGTTGGCTTCGCATCGCCAACGCCGAGCTGAAAGGCCTCGCCGCGGGCGAAGATGAAGAAGAGCACTGAACTGCGTGACGCCATCATGTCTGCGCAGACGCTGCGGCTCAAGTTCGGATGGTAAACAGGAATGTTTGTGTGCTTGCCAGGCCCTCTTGAAGCCCTCTTGGCACTCTTGAGCGCTCTTGGGCTGTCTTGGGGCCTCTTGGGCGCCTCTGGGGCCGTCTTGGAAACCTCTTGGAGCGTTCCGGGGCCGTCGTGGAGGTCCCTGGAGCCGTCCTGGGCCGAAAAAACCGCCAACTTGGTCCCTGGAGGGTGTGTCTTCGGAGCCTTGGTGTGAAGCGCTTTTTACGTTGCCGCTCGCTCTGGGAGCCCTGGTGTCGAGAATTGTTCACGTCACCGTTCGCTCGTCGGAGCCTTGATGTCACGAGCTTGTCACGTCACCGGTCGCTCTTGGGAGCCTTGGTGTGGAGAGCTTTTTGCGTTACCGATCGCTCTATCATGTGGCGTCTATGGGCCTTCTTGGGGGTCCTTTTGGGGCAATTTGGGGGCCCTCTTGGACTGTCTTGGGGCCCTCTTGAGCCGTCTTGGGCCCCTGTTGGGCCGTGTTGGAGACTCTTGGACGCCTTTGGCCGTCTTGGGGCTCTCTTGGCGGCCTCTTGGGGCCCTCTTGGGTGGCTCTTGGGGCTCTCCTGGGGCTCTCTTGGGGCTGTCTTGGGGTCCTCTCGGGCCGTTTCGGGGCCCTTTTGGGCCGTGTCGGGGCCTTTGAGGGCTCTTTGGGGCCGTTTTGAAGCCCTCCAGGAGCGACTCGAAGATAATGCCGCGTCGGAGTCCCTCCAGAGCCGATTTTTCGAGGATGTCTCGAGCGAAACGGCCATTTTTCCGCATTTTCCGGAACCTGACCAGACAAGAACGGGAAGCGCAGTTTTTTATCCACCACGTGCGTCAGAGACCGTATTGGCGAGAACGTCAGAGAAACCCATAAACGCAACATAACATACTAAATGATGGCCTGCCGCGCTGGTCTGTCGAGGGAGTCTGCTGCCCTGGCCACATCATGGTGTCGACACCGTGCTTTTCTCTCGGCCACGCGGGCCCCCACCCGTTGTCGCCCAGCCTACTTTTTCTGTTCCAGCCTGTCTTGTCTTTTGTTTGTCCGTCGTCGTCGTCGCGTGCCTTTCTTTTGTCGTGGTCGTCGTTTTCATTACAATCGTCCGCTGTTGCCGTTCTCGCTGTCGCCGTCGTTATCATTTTATGATTGCGGTCGTTTTTCTGATTGTTTTTTGTTGTTGGATTCCGTGTTCGGTTGGTTTTTGTGTTATGTTTGTGGTCCTTTTCTGTCATTGTTTTTTGTCGTAATTTTCGAGATCGTTATTGACGAAGACGACGACGAAGACGACGACGACGACGACGACGACGACGACGAGCAGGAGGACCCGTGCCGGCTGGCTCGGGGTGCCCGCGTCCCTCTGCTGCCGCAGGCCGCCGCCAGCGAGTTCCGAAGTGCGGGCCCGTACCCCTTAGTTAGAGAAAATTAAGCCCCAGAACCAACGGTGCACGCCGGAGGCGCTTCCCGTCATCCTCGAGTTCGTCTGGAGGCCGTCTCGAGGCCGTCCTGAGGACATCCTGGGCCGTCCTGGCGGCACCGTGGGTCGTCTTGGGGGCCGTCCTGGGGGCTCTTGGGGGTCTCTTGGGGCGCTTTGGGGGTCCTCTGGGGGGCCTTCGGGGTCTCTCTTGGGCCGTTTGGAGGCCCTCCGCGAGCGATTCCAAGATAATGCTGTTTCGGAGTCCCCTCCGGAGCCGACTTTTTTGAGGATGTCCCGAGCGAAACGGCCAATTTCCCGGAATCCGCCAACGAACAAGAACGGGAAGCGCAGTTTTTTATCCACCACGTGCGTCAGAGACCGTATTGGCGAGAACGTCAGAGAACATCCCTGTTGCGTTTCCTGGCTTCGGCGCCGTCTTGGAGGTATCTTGGACGCTCTTGGGGCTGTCGTAGCCTCTGGCCTCTCGGGGGCCTCTTGGGGGAGTCCCGGGGGGGGCCTTCGGGGGCTCTATGGGGCGATATGAAGCTCTCAGGGAACTCCTGGAGCCTTTTCGCGCGTTCTGGGGGACTTCTGGCCGCCTCTTTGGAGCCCCTGGGGGGCTTCTTGGGGGTCTCTTGGGGCGTTTTGGGCGCTCTGGCGGGCCTCTGGCCTGACGCTGCTGTTGTTGGTGATGAACATGTTGCTGCTGATGGTGATGGTGATGCGTACGATGATGATAATAATGATGATGATGAGGAGGAGGATGATGATGAGTATGAGTATGAGTATGGTGATGATGGTGGTGATGATGATAATGATGATTACGATGACGATGACGATGAGGATGACGATGATGATACGAATGATGATTATACTTATGGTGATGGTGGCGATGGTGATGATGATGCTGATGGTGTGGATGATGATGACGATGATGATCGTGGTCCTGGGCATGCGTATGATGATGATGATGATGATGATGATGATGATGATGATGATGATGATAATGATGATGATGATGATGATGATGATGATGATGATGATGATGATGATGATGATGATGGACTTCTCGGGGTGTGCTTGGGAGATGTTGGGGTCCTCTGGAGAGCCTTTGGACTAGCAGTTTAAATCTGCGTAGCCGTTGTAACCCGACTCTCGTTTTTTTCATCGGTCTGACCGGTTTATCAGCTTACACGGCACAGCGCAGCAACACGACAGACGGCAGCAGCACGGCAGACCAGGAAGGCAGACCACAGGAGCACGGCGGACCAAAACGGCAGACCAGAACGGCAGACCGCAGGAGCACGGCAGACCAGCACAGCTGACCACAGGAGAACGGCAGACCAGCACAGCGCTGTTGCAACAGACGGTGCTGATACACTCTTAATCTATTGAACACGTCCCCAGCGAAATCCTCATGTTCGGCCGTATTGAGGGCACTCTGCGGGTCATCTTTGGGCCGATTCTGTTTTTGGGGGGCCGTACTGATGCCCTCAAAAACGATTCCAAGACGACGTTAGACTCATTGTTTGTTTGATGATTGTTCGGCCGTCTTGAGGGCACTCTTAGGGCATAGTCTGCCGTGCTCCTCGTCTTGGTCTGCCGTGCTCCTCGTCCTGGTCCTCCTTTCCGTCGTCTTGAGGGCGCTCTTGGGGCCTGGTCTGCCGTGCTCCTCGTCTTGGTCTGCCGTGCTCCTCTCGGTTTCAAGATGATGTTGCGAACATAGCCTCCAACACCTCGATTTTTGGAGGATGTCTCGAGCGAAATGGCCATTTTGGGGAATCCGCCAACGAAAAATCCCGTGCAGCGCGGCAACCCATATAGTTAAAGAAAAGATATATTTACTCAAGGATTCAGCCAGAACGTCCCGCTTGCTTCTCGTACCTCGAAGACGCTTCCCGTCATCCGCCAACGAGTTTCGGGATGGAGCCCGCACCCCTTAGGTAGAGAAAATCAAGCCCCAGAACCAACGGTGCACGCCGGAGGCGCTTCCCGTCATCCGCCAACGAAAAATGGGAGCCTTTGGAGGTGCTTAATTCCCTAGAACCAATGGTGCACGCCGGAGGCGCTTCCCGTCACCAGTGGAGGCAGGACGGTCCCAGCAAGTCGGAGGCCGTCTTGAGGGCAGCCTGGGCCGTCTTGGGGTCTCCGTGGGCCGTCTTGGGGCTCTCCGTGGGCCGTCATGGGGGGCCCCTGGGGGCCATTTGGGGTCTCTTGGGGCCCTCCGGGGGCCGTCTTGGAGCCCTCCAGGGGCGACTCCAAGAGGATGTCGGTTCGGAGCCCCCTCCGGAGCCGTTTTTTTGAGGATGTCCCGAGCGAAACGGCAAAAAAACCTGACCTGACAAGAACGGGAAGCGAATGTTCGAACGTTCGTTGCAGGTGTGGCATCACATGGGGACGTCAAAACTGGAACGCTTGTGCGAACAGGAGGGGACTGCGCGGTGCCCGAGTCAAGGATCCCTCGAAAATATACGACGCTCGCGCTCCCGAGGCGACGGACGAGTGACGACGACGACGGCGGCGGCGGCTGCGGCGGCGGCGGCGGAGGAGGACGAACAGGAGAATGAGGAGGGGCGGGAGGATGCTGGGAGAGGGGGGGAAGGAGGGAGACAAAGGGGAAGAGGAGGCAAGGAGGACGAATGGGGGGAAGGCGACGCTTCTTGGCGCTCCTTGCGAATCGCTGTCGGTGTGTAGGGGGCGTGTGGGCGCAGCCTTCGGGTTCCGTGGGGGTTCGTGCAGAGCAGGAAGGACGGTCGAAGCCACGCTGGGAGCCGTGTGGGACACTCTATGAGGTTTCTGAATGTTTTTTCTGGACGCTGGCGCGTCCGTAGATTGGGTTCTTGGGGTCTCCGGGCGCGTGGTGGAGGCCTCTCGGGGCGCCTTTGGGCCCATGTGCGTTCAGATTCCAATCCGGCACCGCATCTTTGAGGATGGCTGGAGCAAAACGGCCTTTTGGTTTGCCGCGCTGGTCTGGCGTGCTGGTCGACGTGATGGACCTTGTGGGCCGTCTGGGGTTCTTCGGGCTTTCTGGGGGTCTCTCGGGAGCCTCTTGAAAGCTTGTTGGTTATCTTTCTGGAACTTCTCTGGAATGTCGTGGGCCCCTTGGATTGTCCTGGCGCTTCTGGAGGGTATGCGGTTACTCCCTTGGGCCATCTTAGCGCTCTCTGGGGCCGTCTTGGGGCTCTCGTGGGCGATATGGGAGTTTCTTCTGGCACTCTTGGTGCCTTTTGGGCGCCTCTCAGGCGTTCTTGTGCGCAAAGGTGTGGACGGTTGATTCGTGTTCTTGTCGTTGCTGACGTCGTCTTCTTTGTCGATGTATTTTCTTGCGTAGTGGCTTCCGTCTTCATCATTATTGCCCTCGTCCTCGTGATCGTATTTCTCGTCGTCGTCGTTGTTTTGTCGATGTCGATTGCAGGACTGGCGGGAGGAAGTCATGCGCTATGCGAACACATCGTGGCGTCGGAACACTGCACGGCAGCAGCGGCATGCTCGTAGGCACGCCTCCGAAGGGAATGAAAGTGCAGTGGCAGATCGCTTTGCGATCAGTTCGCCAAGCGGTTACATTCTGCGTACTCGTGGAGTAGAAATGGTGGTACGTCTGCGGCTGTCCAGAAAGACGTCTGTGTCTCCGTGCATGCGGGCGCGTGGGAGCCGGCACGATGTGCAGCACGTAGTTCAGCACCTCTGAAATGAAAGGGCTCTTCCCACCACAAGGAAATCCAGAAAGGGTAATCGTCGCGCTGGCTACACGTGTTGTATAAGCAGGTTGTCGCCTGGTTCGGGGGGTCCGAAATGTAACGAGGGCCAAGGGAGTCTGGGCTTCCCGCGCAGCAGCAGGTGAGTCTCGAACCGTTGGGCGCAAGAGTCCGAGGGTTCAAGGAGGGCTGCCCGGAGGGGGTAGCCAAGACGTCCCTGGCCCAGGTCGATTTGGGATCCCCAGGCCTGTGCCGGTAAATTGTTCCGGAACACGAAGACGCCGATGTCGAGGGCCTCGCTGAGGCTGTTGACGTCTGTTTGTGTGCCCCAATGAATATTTCCAGGTTGGGCCATGCAAGCGGCAATGCTTTCTCGAAGGTGCTGCAGTCGCGCCGTGCCGTCTGGTATAGTGATCAGGCTTTCGTCGCGGTCGCCTCCTCCAAGTCGCGCAGCTGTCACGGCCACCCGGGCAACGGCACTCCCGTCGGATCTTTCCTCGAACGCGAGGACGCTCTCCACGTGCGCGAAGCAATCCAGAGAGGACTGGCGAAGAACATCGAGCGGAACCCATAGGTCTTCATGCATCCCCGTGCGGTGCTGCATACAGGCGGACACCATGAAGTCAAGTACTTGCTCCGGGGTCCAGCGCAGGTATATCCGAGCGGACAGATGTCGGAGTGCTCGCATGACGGCATCCTTGCCCTGGAGGAAAACTTGCGAAGACACGGTCTTCAATATGTGGCGCGCAGGTGGGCCACCAGCGACAACCATGCGAGCCAGCACTCCGGCAATGCTGTAGAAGAGGCAGTCTCCGCGGCCGCCGAACTCGACGCTGTGCACGGACATCGTGGAACCAATGGAAGACCCAATAGTTGCAACGCGGGTGCACAGTGCGTCTGAGACGGCATGGGCGGCACCATGTGCCCACTGCAGCAGGGAGCGCGAGTTGGACGCAGGTGATAGCAAGAAGAAGGGGCACCGCTCGTAGTCGACGCAGCACTCCGGCGCGCCGCACTCGCCGCACGGGCGGGCGGATGCAGTCGACGGCACTATCGACGTAGCTGTTGCGCTTGGAGCTCGCGTTCGTGTCGTCGGGGGTGCCGCGCCGAAGAGAGCGTCGGCCATGGGTGCTGGGTGCCCGGACTGCGCCTGATGGCCAGCGCGTGCATCGATTGCCTTCCCTGGCACAGAGTCCTGCGCTCGGGGCGGCGGCGGCACCTGCGCCGCGGTACTCTCCGTCAGCCGCGGCTTCTTCAGCGGGGGCAGCGCAGACAGGGTCATCGCTTGCTCCGCCGCGCCGCCGCCGGCGCTCCACGTGTCTCCATCCTGCGGCAGCAGCGTTGGCGGCGGTGTCTTCCCGCGCGTTCGCCGAAGCACACTGCGGCCCTCCTCGGGGCGCGAGGGCGGCGGCGAAGCTGTCGCGCGCTGCTGGCGTCTGGCAGGGCGGTTAGCTCGGAAGGAAGCTACCCGGGATGCCTGGCGCGACGCGCCATCGCTCGCGAGGACGTGATCCATCAGGTCGTCGGGCAACGCATCTCCTGTCATGTCCCGCAAAGTGCGGATGAGGTCACCGAGCGACGACGTCTCCATTTCGGCCAGCCTGGTAATCTCGTCTAGCAGGAACTTCGGCGGCTTTCGGGAAAGTTCTCGCCTGGTGGCCGGGCGTAGAATGAAAAGGCTCTCCACGGAGACAGCGCGCGAGAGCACCACGTAGCACGCAAGCCAATGCGCATCTGCGTCCATGGAAGGCGGCTTCTTCATGTCAGCCACCACGGCTACGTATGTACCCCCCTGAGCGCCGTACACAATAATCGTATCTGCTGGCAACAAACGGTAAGTGGTGCGGCGTACTGAGAAATGCTCCTCTTCCCACGCTGCGCGCAAATACCCGCACGTCGGTCTCATTTGAAACAAGCCGCGCCGGTCAGTGCACGTGGGGAGGTCCGCAGCCAAGTCGGCCGCCGGGAGCTCCCAGTCGCCGCCGTCAGCCTGCAGCCATAGGGAAACGGGCATGAATTGTACGTGCACGACGTTCTCGCCCATTGGGTCCGACTGGAACGGCTCTCCGTCGGCGAAGACAATGTGGCGGAGCGTGCAGACGCAGCCCTTCATGAGGCCCAGCCGCACGCAGTCTTTCGAGCACATAGTCAGGCGCATTCCGATGTACAGGGGCAAAAGACTCGGCAAGTCCTGCGTATCTTTCGGGCTCACCTTCTGCAGGAGGTCTCGATGGACCTGTTCTGTCATTTTTTGAGCGTCGGCGGGGTCCACTGGCTCGTCGCGGGCTTGGACGACGTAGAGGCGGCGGCCCGTCCGCAGTGCTTGCTGCTTAGCGTTCTGCATGGATCGGTAGACGCGAATCTTGTGCCTGTGGACGATGTATGTCCAGGGGTTCGTGGAGAAGGGCGACGCGGGATCGCGCGGGCGGGCGTCATCTGAAGATAAGATGCGACTGGTGTACAAGGACCACATCGCGTCCGATATGTTGCCTGCACGCATCTCCGCCAGCAGCTGGCTGAGTGTGCCAGGGGCGCGGACGTTCACTTCCAGCGTCACCACTTTCCGGACGCGGCGCCACAGCTGCAGTCCTTGCACCGTCTCCACGTGCTTCGACCTCTTCTTGTCCGCGTTCTGTTCCTGGTCGTACTCGCCCTTCTCATTCAGGACGTCGACCTCGTCCAGGTCCGTGGCGAGGCTCCTGTTGTCGCCCGTGGGGTCGACTGGTGGGAGCTGCATGAAGTCCCCGGACAACGTCATGCCCAAGCCACCCCAAGCCTGGGTGGAGTTCTTGGCCGCCTTCAATCGAACCTCCGCCTGGAAGAGCTGGGCTGCTGCGACCATGGACACCTCGTCAATGAAGCACGCGAGGGCGCCTTCCCAGCGGCTCCGGTGGCTCTCCAAGACAGCGCGGGTGAGGCGACCTTTCTTACTGGACACGGTCACGTTGCCAAACGGTAGCTTGCACAGTGCGTGCAGTGTGTCCCCTCTCAGAAGCCTTGCCGCCGAGTTCGACGGCGCACATTTCTGCACCGTGTCTGGGCCGTTGAAGTATCAGATGATTGCCTCGACGACTCTCAGAACCGCCGTCTTCCCAGTGCCTCTGGGGCCCATGAGTGCGAGTTGAAACCCGTCTGCCAAAGACGGTCGCCCTGTGACAGTCGGCCCAGAGGGCTCGTCGAACCCCCACGCGCGGTTCATGACGTCTTGAAGCCATGCAGCGTTCCAAAGCAGCGCGCGCGCCTGTTTGACGTTGATCTCGGGCATGTCGACCACGTTCAGTACGCCCGCCCGCAAGAGGTGGAAGCAAGCGTCGAGCACTGCAGTCCGCGCACGCGGAGGTACAAGCGGGAACGCCGAGCTGCGGCCGTCTGCCATGACCGTCTGGAGTCGATGCTGCAGGGCATCCTGCGTCTCCTGAGTGGACTTCTGCGGTTTCGTACTCGTCTCGGCCTTCCAGGCGTCAATCATCTTGAAGAAATCCGCTTGCCGGTCCGCAGCCGCCAGAGATGCGGCCGGGCGCAATCGCACGGCATCCTCGAATACTGGTGCACGAGAGGCCACGTCCGGCGCTCGGAGCCGGGCGGAGTTCTCTCGCATGAACTCGACAATGTACTTCGCTTCTGCGGCGGTGCTTCTCTGCCATGCCGCTGGAGCAATCACGTCGTCCATTTCCACGCCCGCGGGGAAAATGCCGCAGAGGAGGCTGGCCGGGTCGGGTGCTCGGTGTCGTCGGGCTGGCGCGTCGTTGCCCGTGTTGTCGTCGTCCAAGGGAATGTCGGGCGGGTTTACATCGTCGTCGCCGTCGTCGTCGGACTCCAGAAGAGTGTCCGGGTCGTTCGCGGCGGCCTGGGCTGCTTCGTCACGGGCGGCGTTCCACGGTGGGAGAAATGGCATCTGCACGCTTGACGGCACGGCTTCACTGATGGCTTGCCTCCTGGAGGATGCGAAGTCGTAGTTGCGAATGCTCTCCAGTATTCTGTGCGCCCACCACTCTGGGGTTAGAGGGGGCGTCTCCGCGGTGCACTTTCGAGCCACCTCTCGGGTCGACATTTCCCATGCGCGGAAGTCGTGCACGACGGCTGCCTGACATGCTTTCTCTCCATGCGGCCACGGTGTCGACGTGATGCGGGTGGCGAAATCTGACAGGGCCCGGAAGGGCCTGAACAGAACCATTACATTCAACGCATAGAGGAACCACTCGTCCAGGTGGTCGTCGCTGGCAGGCCGGCCAGGCAATTTGCCGTAGAGGATGGGCACCTTCCACGGCTTTGTCAAGCGCAATGAGATGTAGTACGCGTACCTGTAAAGTACTTCCCCATTGGGCTCTGCGTCCGTCGAAGCCCCTCGGAGCGGCACTCCGTCGTAAGTAGCGCTGGTCACTGGCGCGGCCGTGTACTGCCGGCGGCTACCGTCCCTGACCCACCGAAGAGATTCCGGCGGTGGGTTCTTGCCAACGGGCAACTTGGCGTCGCAGCTCGCGAAGAAGAAGTAAAAGGGAAATTGTTCCAGTTCTTGCGGCCTGTGCACGTAGTCCAACTCGCCGATGTGGAGTTTGGCTGGTGTCAACTTCGTAGTATATGGTCGCGGTTGGCTGTGGTCTGTCTGGACAGGTTCACCGCGAGCTGTCTGGGACATGGTGGCACGAATGATCGCGAGGAGCTTCCCGAAGAAGACAGGGACAAACGTGTGGCTGCTGTACGCGATGGGCTTGCCTAACAGGTAACTGATCATCTCGGGGAACCCCTTGTGCATCCGGTTGTTAGTCGCGGCCACCAGCGTGTGCAACAATTTGCGTGCCTTCTCCTGGTCATCGACCATGTCCGTCGCGGCTGCCAGCTGTGCCGCGCGTTCTTTCCTCTCGAGCGATGCGGCCAATGTCATTTTCAGGCCGTCTGCGTGCGGCTGCGACTTCGCTGAGTACGCCGAGGCGTAATATTCGTGGTCCCCCATAGCTTCGGCCATCGCTGCTTTCACTTGGGCAACGCGGCTCTCATTCGGGAGGTCGGCATCGTTCGCGGGGAGCTCGCAGAACCGCAGCAGGACCGCCAAGTCATGGTTGCACTGCGGGCCCAGCATGATGGCGGGGTTCAGCCGGAAGTGGAACGGATGCGTTGTTTCCAGCGCTGGGAGCCCCACGTGTGGCGGGTAACGCAGGATCGGCAGCTCGCCAGTGCCGCCCCATCGAGCGTGTAGTTCCAAGCCACGCTGACGTTTGGCAATATCTTTCCCCGTCTTCGCGTCGGTCTGGCAAGCCCAATGCCAATAGTGCATGCGGCAGAATCCTTTCTTGCCGAGTCGCCCTTTGTAACAAACTGCCGGCCGACATACGTGATTGCCAGTTTTCCTGTGGGTCGTCTGGTCCAAGGGTTCCGTTTCAAGGGGGCGGCAGCCAGCTCAGAGAAGTCCACGAAACACACACTCGTGGGTGTAATGGGGGATTCTGTTTCCGCCGCACCCCCAGAGGTGCCAAGAAACGTTTCGGGGGATTGGCAGTGCTCGGAAGACGGAAAGCTTCGTGGGGAGAATCCATTGAGCTGCTGTTGCTACCGCCGCCAAGAAACGGAACCCTACGAGCAGGCGAGAGGTCCTGGTCCGCGAGAAGATTTCCTGCGCGGCCTTCACAGCCCACTTCCCGCTGTCGACGTTGCGGTCGGAGGAGAAGGACGTCGGGAAGAACGGGAACTCGGCGACGTCGCCGGCGCACGCAGCGGGTCCTTGCGGGTTGACGGAGAGGGAGGCCAGCTCATGTCCAGTGAAAAGGGGTAGTGCAATGCACGCATACATGTATGCATACATATGTGTGTACGGGCATGTACATATACACATGTATATATATATATATATATAGGTACACATACATATACCTATGTGTCTGTTGGGGGTAAATGCACTGCAACCAGAAAGAATGGCATTGCATTGTAAATACGGTATCACACGCACAGGTCCATCTAAACGTTTGCGGCCTAAAACGCATTGCGCGAAGCAAATCTCTAGCGCCCCAGGGGAGCTGTTGGACTAAATGTATTGCACCACCCCCTGGGAGCTTTTAGCTGGCTACCCTTTTCCATCGACTCGTTCCTTGCAGGCCCCGCCCCTGCCACTGGGCGGCGTTGCTGGCGGCCGTGCGAACGCCCCCGATCTTCTCCCGCTGCGATTTCGTCAACGGCAGCAACGGCAACTGTTGAAGGGCGGCTTGTCCGAGAGGGTCCTTCGCGTAGTGAGCGAATGCTTCCGTGCTGCGGAACGTGATAGATGCGACGTAGTGCCAGGCAAGTCGGAACGCGTTCTGCAGGTGGTCGCCCTGGAAGAGGTCGTCAGGGTGAGAGAATCCCACGAGCTGAATGAGCATGTGGATGTGCAGCGCTTTGCGCATCTGTTCTTCCACAACGCCTAGGTACGCCCGAACGTGCCCGACGATGCCGGGCGAATTCTTCGCGGCGATCCCGTCGCAGTTGAGCTGGTCGGGCGCATCCGCGCAATTGAACAATGCGCGCATGACGAGCCGCGCGGTCCAGTGGAAGACGCGCGTGGCAATGAGCGGGTCCTTGGCCACAGCTCGGTGAAGGCGCCGCGGGTCCTCCCGGTTGAAGTCGGCCATCCACTGGGTTGCTTCGTCGTCGGTCATGTCCAGGGAGAACTTGCGGGACAAGGTCGCGTCGTCCTGGGCCAACAGCACAGTGAGGGGGCTCCGAATGTCGCGCGGGTTCAGGGTGAAGAAGAGCGATGCGCATCCAGACCATATTCGCAGAGCCCGGAATCGCCAGATGAATCCTTCTCGTTCCTCGGCGGATCCGCGGACACGTCGGAGCACGAGGTGCATCCGGCGAGCGGCGTTGCGCACGACGGGATCGAGCCCTTGCTGTCGAAGCAGATCCCGGAGATTGGCCGCGTCCCCAGCGGCCGCAGCGGAAGAGACGAGGCCTTCAGCAGTGAGTTGCGCGAGCGCAGTGGTTTGCGCCGATGTCATGCCAGTGATGCCGTCGCTGGCCGTGGACTTCACGTGGGCCTCGACGCTGGCCATCTGGTCGCGCCGCAGGAAAGTGTTGAACAGCGTGGCCACGAACTCCACGTCGCGGCGCCAGCAAACAGCGTCGGCTCGAGTGAGCAACGTCTTCGCCCACGTCGCTGCGAGCAGGCGAGCGGGGCGCTGGGAGCACGTTTCCTGGCAATCCCCGCGGGGGAAGAGGCGGACGAAGCATGCCGCCCAGAAGTTCTCGGCCCGCGAGGACAGGAACTGGTCTCCGTGGGCGATCTGCACCGCAGCCGCGACGTCCTTCTCTTGCGCCGCCCACTTGTCCAACTCCTTCCGGACAGAGTCGTGGGACATCCGTTGCATTGCCTCGACTGCTTTGGCGAGTGCCTCATTGTGCCGCATCTTCTTCTGCGCGCGAGCGGACGAGTCGCGGTCCTCCGACAACTTATGAATCTCATCCTGGAGACGCGATGCGATGTCGAAATTCTCCACGACCCGTGTCCACAAGCGGAGTGCTGGTACGTCGTCCATGCCTCCGTTCACTACGGCAGCGTTACCATCTTCAGCGGTTCCAGTCGGGTCTGGTTCGCGGGCGCCACTGTCGGTGCAGTCAGCTGGGCCCTCCGACGCCACCGAAGCCTTTGCTGCAGAAGCCGCAGATGCTGCGGAGAGTACCTCCCGCGGAACGCCGGAGGAGCTTCCAATGCTGCTGGCGTAGGCACTGAGCAGGGCCTCCAGGGCGGCGTGCAATGTGCCCGAGCGCCAGATCTCGTGATGCCTGGTGGCGAACATGAACATCCAATTGTTGAGGGACAGCCACCGGAACGCCGCGCGCAAGCGGAGCGCGGAGACCTGGAGGTCGGGGTGTCGGTGTAGATCGTCAAACGTCCCGCCCACGAACTGGATCACCATGGTCTGTGCAAGGGCCGCAGGTAGCATGCCTATGGCAGTCAGTGCGGTCTCGGGGCTCTGCGGGTAAGCCACCACGTTCTTCTGGTGGTACGTGGGGGCCTCCGAAGTGGCCGTAGGAGCGTAGGACGCCTTGCTCAGGAACACGCGTTTGATGCTGACATGCACTTTGGCGAAGTTGATGACCTTGCACTCAGCGTACGTGAGGTCCACGAACTCACGGGGGTCGGCGCCTCTCCACATTCCGTTCGCCAGAGCAGCTGGCGGCACTCGAACTCGAGGGCGGCGATCCTCACGGGGGCCGGTAAGTTCCCGCAGAGCGGACGCGCAATGCTTGCACATGTTCGCCGTGATGCCGGAGGCGGCGCCCTGGCAGTCTGCGCTGGACCTCGAAATGCCCGGGCGGTACAGCAGCCAAAGCCTGTCGGGGTGGCCGGGCGCAGCAGTGGAGTCCGCCGCAAGGTCGGTGCGCACGACCGCCGCCCAGCGCTGAACCCTCTCTTGCCAGCTTCGAGCAGCCTCGGGCGTAGTGAAGCCCAGGGAACTTTCCTCTCCCTTCAGCAGAGCTGCGACGTTGAGCTCTGCTTCTCGCAGCCGCTCACTCTTGCAGAAGATCAGTACCATGTACCGGTCGACGTTGAAGACGTTGTCCAGCTGCGTGTGCCAAGCGTCCTTGTGCGCAGTCCAGACGTCGGCGGGCCATTGCAGCCAGTCGGGGCACGCGTCGTCTGAGGGGTCCGGTAGGTACGTCGTCTGGAGCTTGCATCGGCGCTTGTCCCGTGCGCAGACTGCGCAAGGTGCCATGGCAAAATTGGCATCGGTGAGCTCCGCCTTGAACGCAGCCAGACGTGCCCGCACAATTTGAGGACTGATGGGCGTTGGCCACTCTGTGAGGGATCGTTGAAGTACCACGTTCCTGTAGGAGTCCAGTACCTCACACTCGGCGTCGAGCACGTCGCGGTGCATCTCCATGAGGTGCGCGGGAAGGTCCTCGGGCCGTACGTGGGCGAGACACAGGCGGCAGTGATCGGGGTGTACGTAATCGGGTGTGGCCGAGTATGCTGGTAACGCCTCCTGCGAGTGGGTCTTGTGCAGAAACAATTGAAAAGCTGGTTCTTTGCCGGTCCACGATTGGGCGGGCGGCAACGATTCCACGTACGATTCACTTTCGACTTGCACCAGCTTTGCGAGCATGGCGGGGGACTGTCCTGCGAAGCACGTCTTGCAACAGTGCATGTAAATCCGATCGGTCCTCGCGGGCGCCGCAGATGATGCAGAGCGTCCCTGACGCGGTCCAGCACGCGCCGCACAAGGCCTGCGAATCTTGGAAGTGTGTGGAGCAGAAGGTGCACGAACGGACAGAACGAGGGCAGTCCATGGTTGCGCACGGTCGGTGAGAAACCACCAATGTCTCACCGGTGATGGGATCTGCTTCCCGGTAACAGTACCCGCACACAGGCTCAACAAAATGGCGGCGGCACAGGCCGGATTGTCTCTCTTCGTCGCTGGAATGCACGGGGCACCACAGAGCGAGAGTGGTGCACAAGGAACAGCTCGGCAACGTGGCGTTTGGAGCAGGTAGTTGCCGACAGATTTCACACGCGCGAACGGTTGCGCATGCGATGCACGATCGTGCGGTGTAGAACTTTGCGTGCGCGGGCGTCGTACTGCAATATCTGCACAAGCGGCCATCAGCAATCCAGCACTTCCCGGAGGTCTCATTGGGACTGGACGCCGCACAAGATGAACACAGTGGGAAAGTGGAGCGGCATGAGGATGTAGCGCATGGCGCTCTGCTCATCGACGCACTCGGCAGCGTTGCGCGGCACATCGTGCAAGAAGTCTGGGTCGAAGCGCATGCGTGGCACAAGCCTGAAGCGCGCTCGTCAGCAGTCGTGTGCGTGGGACAGCCCATGACACAAGCAAGTGCATGGGCGTGGGTTTTTCTCGTGCGCGTCACACATGCGGAGCATCTCAGGGGGCAGTCCTCCGAGTTGTACCAGTTGCACTCGCCCACATGGCAGGCCCTTTGGCGCTCACATGGTTTGCACATGATCTTGCGCACAAGTTCCCGTGACTCTCCGCAGAAGTTGCATATCGACTTTCGCGCTTGCTGCTTCTGGGCGTACTTTTGGGGGAACAAGTTGCGGTAGCACACTTTGCAGTACCCGTCGTACCCCGTTTGTGCGAATGGTGTGTTCTTCTTGGCACCGTGGGTTCCTCGGCACAGCATGCGGCCCTGCGACATGGTGGCCGAAGCGCTGGGGGTGCACGTGCAGCCCTGGCGCCCCGCGGCGCCTCCAGGGGAGGTGCCTCCGACGTTGGCGGGCGGCGCGGTCGCGGTGGTTTGAGCCGAAAGCGTACGTGATAAGGCATGTTGCGGAACTTGTGTACTCGGTGGGTGGCTCCAGTATGCCATTCCAATGAACGCCGGCACTGTCTTGGCCCTGGAGGGAGTGCGAGACCTCGGACACGTGAGGGTTGTCAAAACGGGCCCAGAAGGCCGAAGATGCCCCAAGACGACCGAAGGGAGGGGTAGAACAACATAAGGTTCTAGCGTCAAAGTAAAATCTAATCAAGAAGAATCGTCGGACAAATCCCCGAACAAGCCAGACAACCCCTTTAGGACTCATGCTATGCGCGAGTGGCGAAGGTTAAACCTTCGTTCGCGGCATCTGTGATGCTGGATGTGGGCGGATGTCTGAGAGGAAACTCACTGGACCACTTCAGGCCAGAGCATCTCTGAGCCCAGAGTTGCGAGGATGTCTCAGGCGACACTGGTTGCACCTTCATGTGCATGGCATGTGGGTCCATAGTTGGAAGCATGTCTCGTTTGACTGTCCGGGCCATCTTGGGTGAGGGTATCTCCGAGCTCAGAGATGCGAGGCTGTCGCATGCCCGACTGGGCAGACTATCTCTCGCGAGGCATATTTGAACCCAGTTGCGGCACGTCGGAAGCGAAACTGGCCAGCGCACTTCGTGCGCGCAGTCTCTGAACCCATAGTGGGATGTCTCAGGCGAGACTGGGTGGATCAGCTGAGGTCGAGGCAACTTGGAACTACATGGGGGGTACTTCAAGTGAAAGTGTCTGCACGGCTGTTTGCGAAGCATGTCTGAGCTGTAAGTTGGGGGGATATGTCAGGCGAGACTGGGTGGGCCACCCCAGGTCGAGGCATATCTGAGCTTATAGTTGCGAGGATGTCTGAGGCGAAACTGGCCAAACCACGTCGTGCGAAGCATCTCTGAGCCCGAAATTGCGAGGATGTCTCAGGCGAGACCGGGTGGACCACCTCATGTCGAAGTACTTGAGCTCAGAGTTTCGAGGAAGTACTTGAGCTCAGAGTTTCGAGGATGTCTGAAGCGAAATGGCGGGACGACGCTGTGCACAGCATCTCTGATTCAAATGTTGGGGGGATGCCTCTGACGAGACTGGGTGGAACACCTCAGGTCGAGGCATTTCTTAACCAAGAGTTGCGTGGATGTCTCAGGCGAAACTGGCCAGAACACTTTGTGTTCTGATCGAGGCATTTCTGCGACCAGAGTTGCGAGGACAACTCTGGCGAGACTGGCTGGACCTCGACGCGCATGGTCTCTCTGAGCACATAGTTGAAAGCATGTGGCTTTTGGGACTGGCCGGATCGGTCCGGGTAGGGGCACCTTCGAAGGCAGAATTGCGAGGATGTCGCATGCCTGACTGGCGTCTCTGAGCGGCATCGCTGAACCGAGAGAAGGGGGATTGTTCAAGCGAGACCGGCAGAACAACGCAGGGCGAAGCATGCTGAATCCAAGGGTGCGGGGACGTTTCAGGCGAGACTGCCTGGAGCCGCCGCCGCACAATCGTCGTCATCGTCCTCGTCGTCGTCGTCGTCGTCGTCGTTGTCGTCGCCGCCGCCGCCGCCGCCGCCGCCGTCGGCGTTACCGCTGTTTTTTTCGTCGTCGTAGTCGTCGTCGTCGTCGTCGTCGTCGTCGTGTCGTCGTCGTCGTCGTTGTGCTCGTCGTCGTCGTCGTCGTTGTCGTCGTCGCCGCCCCGTGTTCCTCTTTCGTCCTCCGTCTTCGCCGCCGCCGCCGCCGCCGTCGTCGTCCTCGCCCCCGTCCCGGTTCCCACCATCCTTGTCCTCATCCCCCACGCTCTCCATCTGTTTGCCGGCCGAGCCGAGCCGGCCGACCGCGTCGGGGGCGAGGGACGGGAAATGGCGGAAGAGGGGGGAGAGGAGGGAAAAGAAGGGGGGGGCAAGAGTACGCAGGGGTGGCAGCGGCAGCGCGGCAGAGGCGACGGGGAGACGACGAATAGCCCAAGTAATCCGCGCAAGAACGACGGTGTCGCACTCCATGTGGGAATGCGTCCGGAGGACGAGGCGGCGGACGGGGGGGAATCATTTTGCGCCATCGTGCCAGAGGTACACCAGAGAACTGCCGACGCAGAGGCACTTGCGCGAGAGTAGCCGGAGGCACCGCGGACCGGAAAGAGGGGGGCAGAATGGAACGAAGGGAGACGAAGGGTGCAGTGGCAAAAATCGCCCAATCCCCACCGTGGGGCCGATCTAGCTTGATTCTGGACGTGGACAAAACTCTGCAAGCTGGGCGAGCAGCGCTCGATGGCGAAAAAGTTGCCATGCGTGCTCTGACGTAGAGGGAGGGGCGTGGGTGGACGAGGAACGGAGAGGACGCCGTGGGAATGTCGGACGTTTGTTGGAAGGGGAAAGAGGGAATGCGCGGAAAAAGGGC
This sequence comes from Prorocentrum cordatum, assembly GCA_963575745.1. NCBI lineage: Eukaryota > Dinophyceae > Prorocentrales > Prorocentraceae > Prorocentrum > Prorocentrum cordatum. The sequence goes on from CAUYUJ010014287.1 coordinate 221,891, forward strand.
ATTGCGTTGTCGGGGAGGAGGAAAGGGGGTGGAAAGCAGGAAGACTGGGGCAAACGGGGGGAGCAGGGAGGGGTGGGGTTCAAGTGAGATGGAGCATGGCGAAGAGAAAGATGAGGAACGGTGTCTGTGTACGATCTGGAAGCGGAATCTGCCGAGGAGGTGTCTTGGGTCGGCAAGAGTGGCGGCGCCCGCAAACTGCGAAGAGAGTGCATATAGCGGGGCGCAGCTTGGATGGAAAAGTGGCGCCTTAGAGCCGGTCGGGACGACACTACATGGGCGTCGCGGGCTCACCGAACGTAGTATGCATGCGCTTAGCGGCTATGCCCTGCAGATCTGGGTCGAAGTCGTCCAGCTTCCTCTTGAGGGTGTGGGGGGGCGTCTTGAGGAGCTGCATCGTGGCCTGCATCTCGGCCGTCCAGGGGTCGAAGGACATGCCAGTGGGCTGTTTCCACATGTCCGCGACGGTGAGGACCTTCGCGGCCACGTCGATGTGGGTCACGCGCACGAGAGCTACCTCCTTCCGCGGGAGCGCGTAGTATGCCAAACGGCTTGCGGGAGCAGACGTCACAGTTTCCCACTGCTGGTCCATGTGGTCGCCGCACGCCTCCGTGACGAAGTTGCGAATAGCGAAGCCGTCGGCGGCGGGCTCCGTCTTGGGCTCTTTGGCGCCGACGATGAGCGCGAGGATGCCGCTGGCAAGACGTCGTCCACCTTCTCCTGGGAGCGCGATGCCGATGAGGCCCGTGGGGGACTGGGACGCCCAGGTCAACTGCACGGGCACTAGGCGCGCGTCGCTCGGGGGGACGAGGTTGGGCTCAGGCACGTCGAAGTGCCGGCACTTGGCGGCCACGACGCTCAGCGAAGGCACGGTGCTCCCCGCGGGTGTGTCGAACCGCACGCGGAGGCGCGCTCTTGTGAACGCGAGACTGCCAGAGGTCGCCTGCTGGAGGAATTCGTCCTTGTCCTTCGTGTCCGTGAGTGTGAGTGCGACGCTCTCAGGCATGTCGGCAGTGACGGTGTTGGCAAAGTCCGTGATGTCCACCTTGGCCCAGATGCGAGTCTTGTCCTTGGTGAGGAGGTCCGCGGCGTCTGCGCTTTGCAGGGAGACCAGGGCGCCGGTGATCTCAAAAAGCGTGTGGGATAACGCGCGCTTGAAGTGCGTGGCGCACTCCAGGATGCCAGTGTGGGCGCTGCATGCCGCCCCGTCCTCCCAGTTGCCGCCGCTTTCCCACTTGGATAAGTATTCTTTTTTTTCGGCAGGAAGGGCTTGCACATTGCTGTCTCCAAGCGCGTGGGCAATGGGCCGGGCGCCGGACGCCGGCACCGCGAGCCTCTCCTTCCGGGCGGTCAAGTGGCGGCCGCCGGAGCTCTCCACCACGAGGTATACATTGTATACGTAGAGTGGCTTGAACGTGTCGATGTCCCCTGCCAGATGCCGGGTGTCGTCTCGGAAAATGAGCGGTATCTCTATGCCTGATGCATTCGACAGGGTCACCTTGACGTTGGACTTGCCCTCCGTCGCGCTTGTGGAGCCCGACACATTGGTAGCGACGGCTGTGACGTCGACGAGCTGGCTGGTTTCCAACTCGAGTAAGTCGAAGGTGGTCATCGGCGGCTCCGCTTCTGAAGGGAGGGTGTTGGCAGCGGCGCCGGTGATGAGCTTGGACACGAGCGGCTTGTGACCCAAGTTGAGGACGAATGCGTGGGGGCAGGACTGGAACTGCGGCTTCTTCACTAGCATCTTCATCTTGGTGAACTCGTGCACGCCGTCCTTCTTGTACTTGTTCGTGAGCGCCGCGACTGCCTTACCGCGCTGTTGCGGCGTGCCGAACAGAACGGCTTCGCCCTTCGTGTACAGTCCGGATTGTGACACCAGCGTGCAGGAGAACACGTGCATGTTCTTGTCCGGAATCTCCTTGCTGGCGGGAAAGAGGACGCGGGCTTGCAAGGTCTTGCAGGCCGCGTTCGTGTTGTTCAGCTGCTCCAGGGGGTCCGACATCGCGCCGCCGCGTGAAAGCGCGGGGGGGGGCAAGAGCGAACCAGCAAGGGAGGTGAGTCACACGGCTCGAGCAGCAATGGCGTCGGACAGGGCGACTCGAAGAGGCGTTTGGGAGCAAGTGAACCGCGCGGCGGCCTCCGCCCTCGGCGTGGCAACGAGGCAGCTGGAAAGTGAGGTGGCGTTGGTTGCGGGGATGGCAGGTGCGGCGGCATCGGCGGAGTCCGCCGCTGCGGCCGTTGGGACGGGTGTGTCGTCTCGTGTGTATGTCGTGGCGTGGGCAGCACTGTTGTAGTCGGCATGGTGTCGCGACGGCTTTGGAACGTGGTGTGTGGGTGCCAGTACGTTGCAGGATGGAGGAGGGAGAAGCAAGGAAGAGGAGGTTGACGAGGAGGGGGGGGATGACAAGAAGACAGGGGGGGCCCAGCGTCTGGACGACGCTGGCGACGACGACAGCGGGGACGACGACGACCAGGAAGGACGACAACAGGAGCATCCGAGGTGAGGACGTGTTTAAGCTTAGAGTCAGGAGGAGGTATCGGGCGGAACTCGCCGGATCACTTCGCGCGCGCTGTGGTCCTAGAGTTGCGAAGATGTTGTAAGCGAAACTCACGATCGATACGACCATGCGCCCACTGTCGATCTCACGGTCGAGCTCACCATCGATTTCTCCACGGATGTGTGTATCGAGCTCACTAGCGACCGAACTGTCCGCCCCGTGCCCATGGCGACTGATATCGCCAGCAAAGCTGGTGAGCGCATGGAATAGGAAAGCGGAGCAAGTCAGTGCACAACGTAGCACCTCTCACGCGGCATTTGTGAGCGAAGAGATGCGGCAATGTCCCCGAAAAGCAGGCCGGGTCATCTGAGGGCAAGGCATATCTTGGCCCAGAGTGGCGCGGATGTCGGCTAGAGTTGGGAGGGTGTCCCAGGAGAATTTGGCCAGAGCACTTCTCCGCGGCATCTCAGAGCCCAGAGATGCAAGGACGTCTCCGAAGGAGTGGGCGGGGTCATCTCAAGTGACGCATTTCTGGGCCCTGAGTTTCGAGAATGTCGCAGGCCAGACTGGAGACACCACCAGGGAGCCCATCGGCGTGATGACGCTGGCGACGACGACGGGGAGGACGTCGACGACGAGGAAGGACGAGGCTGGGCGGGACCACCCGAGGTGAGGACATTGCGTAGAGTCTGTAGGATTTATCGGGCGGAACTGACCAGATTACTTCGCGCACAGCATGTCTGAGCCTACAGTTGTGAAGAGGTCGTGGGCGAAACTGGCTAGGTCACCCCTTCCGCGGCATCTTTGAGCCCATTGATGCGAGAATGTCTCAGAAGGAACGGTCTGGACGATATCAGGGCAGGGCAGCCAAGGTCCCAGAGTTGGGAGGACGTTGCAGGCGGAACTCACCATGGATCTGACCAGGAACCTCGCTGTTGATCGCACTGTCGATCTGAGAATTACTCTCACCATGGATGTGTCTGTCGAGCCCATTTGCGATAAAACTAGTGGTCTCCCTACCCGAAGCATGACTGACCTCACCAGCAAAGCCCGTCAGAGCATGGGATAGCGTAGCGGAGCAGATCATTGCACAGCGCAACATCCCAGAGGTGATTTGAGAGCATCTGGGAGCGGGGAGTCGCGAGGATGTCTCGTGGGAAACGGGCTGGACCATGTCGCGCGCAGAATGTCCGAGCTTAGAGTTGCGAAGGTGTCTGGGGGAACAGTGGCCAGACCACCTCTCCCGCGGCATCTCGGAGCTCACAGATGCGAGAATGTCTCCGAAGAACCGGCCGAGTCATCTCAGGGCAGAGCATCTCTGGGGCCAGAGGCGGGAGGATGTCGCCTGGAGTGGCGAGGGGGTCGGAGGCAGACGGGCGACACGAGTTCATGGCAGAGCATGTCGGATCCCAGAGGTGCGAGGGTGTCTCGTGCGAAACAGGCACGGCCAATCTCGAGTGCAGGCCTAGAGCTTCGTTCGAGTCTCAAGCAGGCCTGGGTAGACGACGTCGCGCGCTGATTCTCCGAGCGTGGAGGCGAGAAGGTTTCTGACGCCAAGCTGGCCGGACTTCTGGAGGTCAGGGCATCTGCAAACACAGAGTTGCGAGGATGTCTCGTGCGAGTGTGGGTGGGCCACCTCCGAAGTTTGAGGATGTCCGTGTGCACGGGTCCCCTGGCAGGAACTCGTCTACGAGCATGCCTGCTTGGCCGTGCGATGCACCGACGACAACGACGACGACGACGACGACGACGACGACGACGACGACGACGACGACGACGACGACGACGACGACAACGACGCCGACGCCGACGCCGACGCCGACGCCGACGCCGACGCCGACGCCGACGCCGACGGCGACGACAACGACGACGACGACGACGACGACGACGACGACGACGACGACGACGACGGGAGGGGGGAGAGGGCAAGGAAGAGGAGGTTGACGAGGAGGGGGGGGGATGACAAGAAGACAGGGGGGGCCCAGCGTCTGGACGACGCTGGCGACGACGACAGCGGGGACGACGACGACCAGGAAGGACGACAACAGGAGCATCCGAGGTGAGGACGTGTTTAAGCTTAGAGTCAGGAGGAGGTATCGGGCGGAACTCGCCGGATCACT
>CAUYUJ010014287.1:226605-419392 GCA_963575745.1 Prorocentrum cordatum
CCGAACCCGAGTCGGACGGGCGGCTGCTGGCGGGCTCCACCACGGGCACGGCGAAGGAAACAGCCGTCCGCTCGCTGCCCTCAGGCAGGCCCTCGCAGTCCTTGACCTCGATCCCCTGCCAGATGAGGGAGGCTTGCGCCACCCAGCAGGAGAGCTCCCTCACCACCTCCATCGCGCCGAAGAACTCGCGCCTGGCCACGGGGCTGGAGCGGTGCAGCTCCGCACCTGCCTTGGCCCAGCGGTCGGCATGACCGTTGCCGCGGAGGTCCGCCTCCGTGATCTTGCCATCCATCACGTCTCTGGCGGTGCAGTGGGCTGCCACTTTGGTAACCTTGAGCATGTCCACGTCCAGCGAAGCGTAGATCCCCTCCCAGAGATGGGCATTGGGCTTGTTGGCTGCCGTCGCGTACCTCTTGCCCAACGTGAGGCAGCTGACCGTAGACGCACAATCGATGAGGATCTCGTCCGCACTCGGGCCCAGGAAGCGGGACAGCATCCAGACCGCGAAATCCTCGCCGTCCTTGGCCGTCTGGAAAGGGCAGAGGTCTTGGCGCACGCTGCCGTACACCGCGCACTCCATGTTGCCGTCGGAGTCGCACTGCACGATGCTCCAACCCGCACGCCGTAGGCTCTCGTGCTCGGGGTCGAGCGCCGACCCATCCAGGTAGAGACGCCCCCCGAGGAGACCGTCGGCGGGGCGATTGCGCCACATGACCGCCATGGCATCCGACCTCGGCGCGGCCCTCGGGGGCTGAGGGAGCCAGCAGCGCGCAAAGCATTCCCCCGCCTCCTCACCACGGCCACGTGCACGGTGTGCGCATCGCCGAAGGCGGACGGAGGTAGAGTCGCGCCTCGGCCCCGCGAGGACGGGACACTCGAACAGCCTGTGCCAGAGGCTGCCGCGGGGTGCATCGCAAGCGCAGCAGCGAGCATGCTCCCTCTCCCCTGCCGAGTGCAGACGGGTCTGGGGCCAGTGGGCGTTGGAAAGGAAACTCAACACCGCCGCCTTCTCCCTGGGGCTGAGCTTGCTGCCAGGCCCGAGGACCTCCGAGAAGGCCTCCCAGAACAGGGGCGACGGGGGGAGCGCACCGTGGCCCAGGCGGGCCAGCTCCGACCTGCCCGAAGCACGCCGCGCCCCTGCCGCTGCCAGCAGGCCCAGCTCGCGCGGCCCCATCATGCGCAGGTCCAGGATGTGGCCGTCGTCGGTGGCGAGGCAGGTGCCTTGGACGAGCCTCCAGCCCACCCTGGTGAGCGAGAGGGCCAAGGCATCCAGTGGCGTACGGCAGTGCGCCCATGGGGCTGCTGCTCCCGCGTGCCTCCGCTCCGCCTCCTGCACGGCCGTCTCGAACATGCGCTGCGAGACCTCCCCCGACTGAAGGAGGCTGGCCGCCATCTGCACAGCGGCACGAAGCAGCGCGGGGCTCGGGTCGAGGTCGATGGACCGCATGACCTCCACCGCTCTGAGCCTCAGCCCGAGTGAGGCGCCCTTAGGGAACTTCCCAGCCGAGCGCACAGCCGCCAAGCGCCACGAATGAAGCTCCCTATCAGGTACACCAGTCACAGTACGCCCCCGCAGCATCGCCGCGGTGGGCCCAGCACGGTGGACCATCTCGGTCGCCGCACCAGCTGAGCGAAGCACCCCGAGCCTGCGTCCACGCCGAAGGCCGCCGACCGCACGCACAGCACCTTCATGCACTCCTCGACGAGTGATGTTGGCGTCGGTGCCGAGGTTCCTCGCCTGCAGTCCCCTCTTGAAGGTCAAGCCCTGCGCTGCCCACGCCTCGGAAAGCTCCTTGGCGAGCTGCGGCGACGAGGCCAGGAAGACCGACTTACTCTCGTTGAGTGGGAGGTGCTGTTCACGCAGCTGGCGGACCACTTCACAGCTGGAGGCCAACATCTGCTGCTTAACGAGTCGGGCCGTGCCGACCGCCTGGAGCGAGATGTCGTCGACAACATTCCTCGGCGTGACCAACGGGCACGTCGCCCCCGCGGCCAGGAGGGCGCCCAGCACTGGGAGCTTCGCAACTGCTGTCGCACACGCACACCCAGCCAAAACCGCACCTGTAGTGCCGAAGGCGGGGGAAGCCATTCCCGCCGCGAGGATCATCCTAGGGGCCTGGTAGGAGGTGAGGAGGCCGCGCAACAGCCTGAGGTTGAACCCGAAACGCACAGCATTCGCCCAGAGAACATCGTGACGCACATGCTCGTAGAACTTGCTGATGTCCAGGAAGAGGCTCGCGGCCTCGAACTGCTGGTTCGCCTTCGCGAACCCCGCAAAACAGTTGTGCAGCCACCCAGCCCGCTCGCAGTCCCGCCCGTCACGTCCCCAGAAGAAGGGGAAGTCGTGGTCAGCCTCCCAGCGGGCACAGCACGGCTGGCGGAGGCGCGACCACAGCCGCAGGACCAGCGGCAGCAACGCGATGGGCCTTACCCCTCCATCTGCCTTCGGGATGAACACCATCAGGGAGACCTGCCCGTTGATCGATGCAGGGGCGTCGTCGTAGGCCGCTAGGATGTCCAGGATGCGCTGCTGCAGCGCTACGGGCAACAGGAGGATCTGCCGAGGGTGCAGAGAGTCGCGCCCGAGCCCCACCGAGGGGCTGTAGCGCTTGCAGGCCGCCTGGAGCTGCTCCAGCGAGATGGGTGGCAGCCGCCACTCGCCAACGTCCCAGCTGCTGGCCCCTGCGCCCAGGGCAAACCCGTCCTGGAGCCACAGCTTCTGCCAGACACTCGTGAGCTCTCCGATCGCTGCCATCCCAACAAGCCTCCTGCCCGAGTCAGCGTCCCTGACCGTCGGCGGGGGCGTCGCCTTCGAGAAGCGGTGGGCCAGACGACCGCCCTTCTCGACCGCTGTCTGTGCCCAGTTGCGCCAGGCCTGGGCGCTCTGAGCAGCGTCGCGGCGCTGCGATGCACCGAGCAGCCCTTGGAGGTCCCGAACGGCATCAGGGCTGCCGTGGACGCCCGCCTGAAACACCAGGTCGCCTAGTCGATCAGGAGCTGCGCCAGGGAGAGCCCCACCGACCGAGTCGGCAGCCTCCTGCACCGCCTCTAGCAAGAGCTGCGCCCTGAGCCCGGCCTGGTGCCCGTACCAGTCTGCATGCCGAGGATGCCAGCGGCCAGTCCTCTCAGCGCGCACCCGCTGGAGGGCCACGTCCAGGCAGCTCCTCAAGCGGTGCGTGAGGAGGCTGAACCTGAACCTGGCGTCCCGCCTGACCAAGGCACTGAGAGGCTTGAGGGACAGCCGAGGCCCCTCTCCTCTGCCGAGATGACGGGCCAAGTCTGCCGGGCCGATGCCGTGGATGCCGACCAGGGTGCCTTCGGCAGCCGCCGCCCACTCGCTGAAGGCGACGGAGAGGTTGGTCGGTGAAGTGCCTGTGTCCCAGGACCACGCGACGCCCCTAGGCGTGGCCTGTCCCTTCTTGCCAACCGAGTAGCACACAATCTCCGCGTCCTCGTGCGCCCGAAGGAGCTCAGGAGCAACTTCGGGGAAGCGCGCGGGCCTGGGCGGAACCTCCACCAACGCATCTGCCCGAACGTCCTGGAGGCGAAGCAGGACAGGGCGATGAGGGCGCAGACCGAAGCCCTCGAGCGTGGTGGCGCAGGAGGCCGTGCAGGCAGCCAACGCCGCGGAGGCCACGAACCAGTCGTAGAGGTGGTCACATCCCTCGGCATGGCACGTCGCCTCCGAGGGCCCCAGGACGTGCCCCCACACCGCCGCGGGCCACCCCAACTCCTCCAGGGGCTCGGGCTCCATGTTGAAGTCGGCTTGGAGGACCCACGGGATGCCGGCAGAAGAGCCCGTCACCTCCGAGATGGCCGAAAACAAGTCCAGGTTGGTGCCTCGAGGGCCCACAGAGTGCTGAAAGTACCCAGCGAGCACCAAGATCCGAAGGCCCGAGGCGGCGGCGACCTCCACCCCGATGAGGCGGTGCCGCAAGGCCGAGGGCAACGGGTACGCCGACTCGTCGGCCTGCAAGCCGTCTCGCACCAGAATCGCCACGCCGCCTGAGGTCGCCTGGGGCCCCTGCTTCTCCGTCAGCGCCGCCTCGTGGAGGAAGGCCGCGTAACCCAGGCCGCGGGCCTGAGCCGCCGCACTGGGCAGGCGCTCATGCGGGAGCCTCGTCTCCTGCAGCGCCACTACGTCGGGCCAGTAGTCGTACGCCTTGAAGAAGGCCTCGATGGCTTCAATGCCCCTGCTCCAAGTGTTGCCATTGCAGCCGAACATGACTAGGCCAGCTCGAAGCTGCTGGCCTCCTGCGCTGCCGACCAGCGGCGCCTTGCCGATGACGGCTGCCTCGCGAGCGGCGCGCCCACCAGCGCCAGACACAGGGCCCGCTGTGCCCCTGGTCGCGGGACCCTCCGCCCCCACCAGGACTGGAGGGGGGTCCTGGCCCCTCGCTCCAGCGCTCCTCATAGGCGTCGGCGGGCCGCTCGCCAGAACGGGAGGTGGCCGTCGCTGAGGAGGTGGCCGTCCCTCCGCCCCTCCGGTTGCCAGCGGGGGGTGCGCCTGCCCATCGCCAACGGGGCCGAGAGCTGCGACGACGCGGGGCTGAATCCCACCGCTCTCGGCCCCTGACTGGCCGTCGGGGGGCCACCTCGGCGTTCCCGACCGCGCCAGCTGGCTACCTCGGGCAAGGGCGCTCGGCGCCGCCCGCCGCCTGCGAGGGGCGCGGACGCGCCAGCGGCCATCACAGCGCCTCCTCCACCTGTCCCAGCAGCTGGGCCCGCGCACATCCCGAGGGGAAGGCGTCCCGCTGTCCCCGACGTCGAGGCCGACTGTGGAAGCTGACCACTCCAGCGCTCCCGCATCACCCACGGCGCGGCCCGTACCCAGCAGCAGGAGCAACGACAGCAGCCGCAGCCACCAAGGGGTCGCCGTCCGAGAGGGCCGCCCCTTGCTCGGCGAGGGCCTTTGCGAGGCATGGCTCCACCTGAGGCCACGCGCCCAGGGTCGCCCCGTGCTGGCCGCGGGCCGCTGCAGGGCCGTAGGGTCCGTCCGCTGGCCTGGCCCGCGTGGCTGGCGGCCCAGCCGCGGTCGGCCCTGCCTGCAAGGCGGCGGCGGGAGGGGCGGCCGCAGGCCCCCCAGAGGCCACGATGTCGAGCGGCATGTCGTCATCCTCGGTCGCGAGGCCGTCGTCACCGACGCTGTCGCCCCAACGCTTCCTGACCGAGCTGCTGCGGGGCCTGAGCACGTCAACGACCGCCTCCTTCTGCGTGTTGAGAATCTCGACGATCTCGGAAAACCTGGGAGGCAGCTCGGCTCCGTGCTGCTTGAGGAGATCCGAAAGGGCGCCGACTTGAGTGAGCAACCCCTGGACGGCGTCCCCAAGCGGGCTCGGCACGCCTCCGACAGCTGCGTTGGCCCGCTGGATCGCCTGCTGCGTGACCTTGGCCCTGGTCTCCTCCAGCTCAGCAATCTGCCCAGTGACTTCATCAACTCCCAACTCGGCTGCCGACAGCTGCTCCTGCTTCTCCGCGATGAGCTCGCGCAGCTCGGACGCCTGCAGCTGGAGCTTCTCCCTCTTGGTGCGAGCCGTGGCCAGCTGGCGTTCGACCTTCTGAATGGCGTTGGCCTCAATGTGGAGCACCGAGTGAGGCGGGCGCTCAGTCCGCTGGGCCTCCTGGACGGACCGCTCCAGGGCGGCGACCTGGTCCTTGCCCTGCTGGAGGGCATTCTCCGCCTCACGCTGGAAGTCCACTGAGAGCCCGAGCGCCGAGGCCCCCTGAAGCTTGTCGACGCGCTCCCTGGCCGCCACGAGCTGCGCCTGCAGCTCCTCGATCTGGGACTTGGCCTCACCCCAGGGCCGCGCTCGCCGTGCCCTGCTGTTGGGGGCGCTGCTGGGCGCGGTGCTCCCCGAGAGGGCCCGCTGGGAGGCCGAGCGCCTCGCCGCACGCTGCTCAGCCCTTCCCCTGGGCTGCTGCACGAACCCGTCTGCGTCCACCCGCGGGGGGGCCTTGTCGGAGCGGTACTCCTTCGTCCAAGGGGGAGCACTGGTGCCGCACGCCTTGCACGTCCACCGCTTGTCACACCAGTTCCAAGCGTTACAGCCACGCTTAGCACACAACCAGTACGCCCGCCTAGCCAGCCCCGAGGCAACCTCCGACATGGCGGCACACCGAGGGACTGACAGCTGCTCGGCCGAAACACGCTGCCCTGCAGGCACGAAGGAGAACAAACCAGGCGAAGCTTCTGGCTCGTGGCAGAGCGCCCCTCGCGCTCAAGAACGCCCGACGGACTCGCGGTCGTCGGGTGCGCCATGGCCTTGAGCCAAAATGGCTACGGACCCGTGCTCTTGTGTGGTCTGCCGTGCTCCTGTTGGTCTGCCGTGCTCTTCTGTGGTCTGCCGTGTTCCTATGGGGTCTGCCGTTGTTCGGCCGTCTTGAATCACCCTTAGGGCATAGTCTGCCGTGCTCCTCGTCTTGGTCTGCCGTGCTCCTCGTCTTGGTCATCCTTTCCGTCGTCTTGAGGGCGCTCTTGGTGCCTGGTCTGCCGTGCTCCTCGTCTTGGTCTGCCGTGCTCCCCACAGGAGCACGGCAGACCGCGCGTAGGAACCGAGAGGAGCACGGCAGACCAAGACGAGGAGCACGGCAGACCAGGCTTAGGAACCGAGAGCACGGCAGACCACACAGGAGCACGGCAGACCACACCTCGATTTTTGAGGATGTCTCGAGCGAAATGGCCGTGGTCTGCCGTGCTCCACACGGGAGCACGGCAGACCACCTGCTCATTTTCTGAGGACGTCCCGAGCGAAAACGTTTTTTTTGACATAAAAGGTTCTAAAACACCTCTGTCGGCATCTCATTTTTTCGAAGATGTTTCGAGCGAAACGCTCATTTTTCATGCATAACAAAAATTTTTGATATTTTTCAACATACCGATTTTTTGAGGATGTCTCGAACGAAACCGTCATTTTTGACATAAGACGTCTTAAACGATAGCCTCCAACACCTCGATTTTTCGAGGATGTCTCGAGCGAAATGGCCATTTTGGGGAATCCGCCAATGAAAAACGCCGTGCGGCCCCGCAACCCATAGATATAAAGATATATATATAATATATATATATATATATATATATATATATATATATATTTACTCAAGGATTCAGCCAGAACGTCCCGCTTGCTTCTCGTACCTCGAAGACGCTTCCCGTCAAAAAAACCCCGTGCGCCGCGCAACCCATAGATATAAAGATATATATATATATATTTACTCAAGGATTCAGCCAGAACGTCCCGCTTGCTTCTCGTACCTCGAAGACGCTTCCCGTCATCCGCCAATGAAAACCCCCGTGCAATCGCGCAACCCATAGATATAAAGATATATATATATATATATTTACTCAAGGATTCAGCCAGAACGTCCCGCTTGCTTCTCGTACCTCGAAGACGCTTCCCGTCATCCGCCAACGAATGATCCCGTGCGGCCGCGCAACCCATAGATATAAAGATATATATATATATATATATATATACTCAAGGATTCAGCCAGAACGTCCCGCTTGCTTCTCGTACCTCGAAGACGCTTCCCGTCATCCGCCAACGAAAAATCCCGTGCAGCGCGGCAACCCATATAGTTAAAGAAAAGATATATATTTACTCAAGGATTCAGCCAAAACGTCCCGCTTGCTTCTCGTACCTCGAAGACGCTTCCCGTCATTCCCCAGAACCAACGGTACATCCGCCAGCGAGGTGCGGGATGGAATCGGTACCCCTGAATTAGAGAAAATAAAGCCCCTGAACCAACGGTGCATGCCGGAGGCGCTTCCCGTCATCCGCCGGCGCCCGGCCGAGGTGCAGCGCGGAGCCTCACATGGAGAATTCTTTGAGAAAAACGGTCCACGCTCCTCGTTCCTCGTACGCGCTTCCCGTCATCCGCCGACCCCTTGTGGGTTTTTAGGCGCGTGACACTCTTCCCCCCATAATCCACCCCCGTGGACCCCAAAGCGGGAATTTGACCACCCCTCTGGGCCCTGCCCGAGCGCCATGGGGGAGAAGAGGGTCCCAAAACGGGCCAAGACGGTCCGAGAGGCCTCCCAGACGGTCCAAGCGGGCCACGAATCGTCGAAAGATCGCTCCAAGACGCCCGAGATAGCCTTTAGACGGCGCCAGAGGCCTCCAAGACGCTCCAAGATGCCCCCAAGACGCGTCCCAACAGGGCCCCAATAACCTCAAATCGTTCCATCTCCTTTCGAAAATGCGCATTTTAACATAGTCGCCCCTTCGCCTTTCATAGCGTCCAAAACGGCCCTAGAAGCCTTCAATATCGTTCCCAACCGGCCCAAGGGCCCCCCAAGAGGGTTCCAAGAGCATCCCAAGATGGCAAAATAAGCCCCCAAGACAGCCCAACAGGGCTCCAGGACGGCCCGAAGAAGGGGGCCCAGAGGAATATGTTTCGAGCCCTCGGTCACACCCCCCCTTCCAGGACAGCGCGTCGTGGCCCCATAGGGAACTCCACGGGAGGTCCCAGCGGCGCAGGTTGCATACGCCCCCCCCGCCGAGGACAGCGTCTCGTGGCCCCATAGGGAGCTCCACCGAGGATCCCAGTGGCGCAGGTTGCATGCGTCCCCCCATCCAGGACAGCGTTTCGTGGCCCCATAGGGAGCTCCACCGAAGGTCCCAGTGGCGCAAGTTGCAGGCGTCCCCCCCGCCCAGGACAGCGTTTCGTGGCCCCAAAAGGAGCTCCACCGAAGGTCCCAGTTGCGCAGGTTGCATGCGTCCCCTCCATCCAGGACAGCGCTTCGTGGCCCCACAGGGAACCCCACCGAAGATCCCAATGGCGCAGGTTGCAGGCGCCCCCCCCCCCCATCCAGGACAGCGTTTCGTGGCCCCATAGGGTGCTCGACCGAGGGCCCCAGTGGCACAGGTTGCCTGCGCCCCCCCCCCACCCTGGGCAGCGCTTCGTGGCCCCACAGGGAGGCCCACCGATGATCCCAGTGGGCGCAAGTTGCACGCGTCCCCCCCATACAGGACAGCGCTTCGTGGCCCCATAGGGAGCTCCACCGAAGGCCCCGGCGGCGCAGGATGCATGCGCCCCCCCCCACCCAGGACGCCGTTTCGTGGCCCCACAGGGAGCTCCACCGAAGGTCCCAGCGGCGCAGGTTGCATGCGCGCCCCCCCACCCAGGACAATGCTTCGTGGCCCCACAGGGAACCCCACCGAAGGTCCCAGTGGCGCAGGTTGCAGGCGCCCCCCCCGCCCAGGACAGCGTTTCGTGGCCCCACAGGGAGCTCCACCGAAGATCCCAGTGGCGCAGGTTGCATACGTCCCTCCCACCCAGGACACCGTTTCGTGGCCCCATGGGGAGCCCCACCGAAGGTCCCAGTGCACGCGCACCCCCCCCCCGTGGCGCAGGTTGCACGCGCCCCCCCGCCAGGAGAATGCAGACAACGAGCGTCTGTTTTGTGGCCCCATAGGGAGTTCCACCGTAGCTCTCAGTTGCTGCGCCCGTCGTCGGAATTTCTCGCCAGAGAACGACTTGCGCCTGTCGGGGGGGATTTCGCCCAGACGCGCCCTGTTCGCTTCGCCTCTCCGCGCGGTACGGGGCGCTATCCGTGAACTCCGAGTCGCAGTGGGCGGCCCCCGCGCGTCGATGGGATTCCCTCGGGGTGACCAGACCGCGTCGGTGGGGACTCCCCAGCCACTTTCGCGCGGCGCCGACTGCGCGGTGCACTCTGCGTGGCTCGCTATCTGCCCAAAGGCAAAATTGACACCCCTCGTTTCTCGCTCCTCTTGCTTCCTTTCGCTTCCTGACCACGCACCCCCTGGTCTCGTTTCTGCCGCTGCTGACTTGCCCATGATATCTGTGCGGTGTCTCCGTAACCTCTTCTTGCATGTCCAATAACAGGTCGCATGATGCACTTATGCTGATGTGGTGGCTCGCCCCAGTGAGTCCTCCTCCTCCGCCAGCCACCTCCTGCCCGCGCTGCCCTGTGCCTCGTGCGTGCAGTGGCGCGGCGCCTATGAGAAGAGGGAGCTAGTTTGCGTGCCCCCCCTCCTTCGTCGCATATCCTGCGCGGTACTCGCAGCTGCATGTGGTTGGGTCCTTCGCCAGGTTAATTGTTCCAACATCGCACTTTCTTCATGAACCCCTGCGAAAAATGGGACGACATGCGCACGCGCGCGTCGTCGCGCGCGCATGCCGAAATCCTTCAAAAACCTGCGGTGCCAAAGGATTTCGCAATCGAGTTTCCAAACAACATACAAAAACACATGGTTTCGTAACACTGAGTTGCTAACAAAAAAGCTTACGCGCGAGCTCTTGCGAAATCTTAAGAAAACCACTCTGGTTCTTCAAGATGTCCACAACATGGTACCAAACGGGCGTCACGCGCGCATGTCGAAATCTGTCGAACGCCCTTGCGCGTGTGCCGTCGCGAGAATCCTCTGCAAAACATGGGACAAAGTGCAGACGCGCGCGCCGTCGCGCGCGTAAGCCGAAATCCTTCAAAACCCACTGGTTTCGGAAGGACTTCAAAATCGCGCGTCCAAAAAACCTACAAAAAACACAAGGTTTCGCAACACGGATTTTCAACAAAACCGTGCGCGCGCGCTCTTGCGGCGTCGTCGTCGTCGTCGTCGCCGTCCTCCCTCCTCCCGCGTCGTCGTCGTCGTCGCCTACGTCGTCCTGTGTCGTTCCTCGTGTTCGTCGTCGTCGTCCTCTTTGGCGACGTCTCCGTCGTCGTTGTCGCCGTGGTCGTCGTTCCTCCTCCTCCCTTGTCGTCGTCGTCGTCGTCGTCGTCGTCCGTCGTCGGCGTCTCGTCGTCGTCCCTCCTATTTCGTCGCCGTCGTCGTCGTCTCGTCGTCGTTTTCCCTCCTCCCTCGTCGTTGTCGTCGTCGGCGTCGCCGTGTTTCCTCCTTCTTCGTCGTTCCCGTCGTCGCCGTCCTCCCTCCTCCCTCGTTGTCGTCGTTGTCGTCGTTGTCGCCGTCGTCGTCCTCCCTCCTCCCTCGTCGTCGTCTTCGTTGGCGACATCGTCGTAATCTTCGTCGTCGTCGTCGGCGTCGGCGTCGTCTTCGTCGTCGTCGACGTCGGCGTCGTCGTCGCCGCCGTCGTCGTCGTCGTCGTCGTCGTCGTCGGCCGTCTTGCTTCTCCGGCCTTCTTGGGGCGCTCTAGAGACGCCCCCGAGGGCTCCAAGACGACCCCGGAGCGATATCTGTGCTCGGTCCCGCATGGGTTTTGCAAACCAAGTTGCAAGTGGGTGGGTGGGATGATTGCGCGAGCAGTGGAGTTGACAACTTCAAGTTCGGCAAACGAATTCTCCTTTCTAAAAAGAAAATAAACTCTATCCCCCCCGGAATTATCGCCCCCCCTTTCGGGTATGTAAATCACATATGATTATGACCACTTGTGCATCCTAAATATGAAATCGCAATGTCCCAGGCCAACCGGCATCCCCCCCTGAGGCCCCCTTGTTAAAAAACACTATGCGGTGGCATTTTCTGTTCTGGCATAACGCTTTGTTCCATGAGCCCCTTGCAAAAATAAGGCGAAATGCGCACGCGCGCGTCGTCGCGCGCGCATGCCGAAATCCTGCAAAAACCTTCGGTGCCGGACGGATTCCGCAATCGAGTTCCCAAAAGACATACAAAAACACAGGGTATCGTAACACTGACTTGCTAAAAAAGCGTACGCGCGAGCTCTTGCGACATCTTAAGAGAACCATTGGTTTCTCAAGATTTTCACAGCATGCTACCAAACGGGCGTCGCGCGCGCGCATGTCGAAATCTGTCGAACGCCCTTGCGCGTGTGCCGTCGCGAGAATCCTCTGCAAAACATGGGACAAAGTGCAGACGCGCGCGCCGTCGCGCGCGTACGCCGAAATCCTTCAAAACCCAACCTGGTTTCGGAAGGTTTTCAAAATCGCGCGTCCAAAAAACGTACAAAAACACAAGGTTTCGCAACACGGATTTTCAACAAAACCGTGCGCGCGCGCTCTTGCGGCGTCGTCGTCGTCGTCGTCGTCGTCGCCGTCCTCCCTCCTCCCGCGTCGTCGTCGTCGTCGCCTACGTCGTCCTGTGTCTTTCCTCGTGTTCGTCGTCGTCGTCCTCTTTGGCGTCGTGGTCGTTTCCGTCGTCGTTGTCGCCGTGGTCGTCCTTCCTCCTCCTCCCTCGTCGTCGTCGTCGTCGTCGTCATCCGTCGTCGGCGTCTCGTCGTCGTCCCTCCTATTTCGTCGCCGTCGTCGTCGTTGTCGTCGTCGTTGTCGTCATCGTCTTCCCTCCTCCCTCGTCGTTGTCGTCGTCGGCGTCGCCGTCGTTCCTCCTCCTTCGTCGTTCGCGTCGTCGCCGTCGTCTACCCTCCCTCGTCGTTGTCGTCGTTGTCGTCGTCGTCCTCCCTCCTCCCTCGTCGTCGTCTTCGTTGGCGACGTCGTTGTCGTCGTCGTCGTTGTCTTCGTCGTTGTCGGCGTCGTCGTCGTCGTCATCGTTGTCGTCGTCGTCGGTGTCGTCGTCGTCGTCGTTGTCGTCGTCGAAGTCGTCGGAGACGTCGTCGGTGTCGTCGTAGTCGGTGTCGGCGTCGCCGTCGTCGTCGTTGTCGCTGTCGTCGTCGGCGTCGGCGTCGTGGCCAAATGCCATGTGGTTTCTACCGTCACGGTCTTGTCTTAAGAGGTCTTGCGACCAAGTTGCGGTTGGGAGGGTGGGATGTTTGCACGAGCAGTGGAGAGGACAACTTCAAGACGGTCAAAGTGGATTGCACCGCATACATTGCACCGCATACATTGCATTCCATAGGTTGCAGCGCGTAAATTGCACCATATAGGTTGCACCGCATAGATTTCATTTCAAAGGTTGCACCGCGTAGATTGCACCACATAGATTGCACCGCATATTTTGCATTACATAAATTGTATCGCATACATTGCACCACATGGATTGCACCGCATAGACTGCACGAACGTACTGTTTGGGGCCCACGCTGGCTAACATTTGAATTCTGGGGTAACTCAATTCTGTAGTCGTTCTCCTACTCGAGTCTAGAACTACTTGGGGGTGGGCGGGCCCTGGCGGTGAACAAGGCGCCACGCGATGGCCGCCTTTGCAGCCTCGCTCCCTGCGGAGCCCTGCTGCCGGCGCGCGATCCGCAGTGTAGCGGCCCGAAAATCCGCAGGATATGTGGCGCCCAAACGGGATTCAGTCAACGTCCACCGGTTTGGAGACGTTCACCCGGGAATCTCGCGGAGCGCTGAGTTAGGACAATTCCCACCCTCAAGAGACGAGACCCTCGCGGGCACGTCTCCAAATTGGTCGACATGAGTAAACCCCTGACGTGGACGGAGAAAGGCTCGGGGTGACCGAGGTGCGGCAACATCGATATAGCAGAGCACCACAATGCTCCGTCCTCGGCCTCCTCTTCTCTTCCTTCTGCTCTTCCCCATCCTCCATCCCTCTTCCTTGTAAAGAACTCCTCCCTGTCGCACCCCGGGGACGGGTCGGTAGGGCGGCCCCGGCATTTCGACTGAGACTTTCTCACAATTCTGATCCTCACGCTTGACATTTACATTAGCTTCAAGAATCGAGGGCCGGTCGTTCTCTAAGTGTGGCTCTCGCCTAAGGGCCGCGTGCAGTCGTCTTCAAATATCGCGCAATAACTTCACGGATACAGGGTGGGGCGTTTTCAAAATACGGGTTTCGCATTAGCTCTGCGTGCATTCGTCTTAGAAGTTTGAAAGAATTTCGCGGATGGAGGGCGGGTTGTTTTCAGTATCTGGCTCTCGCCATGGCGCCGCGCACATTCGTCTTAAACGTTTGCAAGAGCTTCACGGATGGAGGGCGGCTCCTTTTAAGATTGTGGCAATCGCCTTCGCGCCGTGGACATTCGTTTTGGCAGTCTGCAGCATCTTCAAATATTCTTATGGTTGACGACCCAGAGATGATGTCCTGGTACGATTTAGGATTGACAAAGCGCGACGAGCACGTTGAGTCTTGGTGTTGGCGTCCCGGAAGTGTTGTTCTGGCTGGATTTAGTAAGCGTTGATTCGCGGCGTGGAAGTCTCAGGGTTGGTGCTCTGGCACGGTTGAATGTTTTCATCTTCCCGCAATGGAGATCAATCCGTGTATGAGCCTATGAAAAGGGAACGTGGAGGGAGGGTCGGTTGTACTTTTGTTGATGAGTCGTGGGTTTGCACTGGTCCTCCTCTTCCTCTTCCCTCCTCCTCTGCCCTCCACCTCGCCACCTCCTTCTCCACCTTGTCCCCTCCTCCTCCTCCTCCTCCTCCTCCTCCTCCTCCTCGTGCCCATCGTTGATGTCCTTCCCCCATCACGTTCCCCCTTCTCCTCCTCTCCATCTGCTCCTCTTCCTCTTTCCCCTCAGCCTCCTCCTCTTCCCCCACTTCATAAAATCATCTTCCCTCCCTCCCAGAAAGCTTTCCTGATCCCTTCACACATTCCTCCTCCTCCTTCTCCTCCTCGTTTCCCATTCCCTCTTCCTCTTCTTCTGTTTTTTTTTCCTTCTCCTCCTCCTCCTCCTCCTCATTTCCCTTCCTCCTCCTCCCCACCCAACCGCTGCTCTTCATTAGCCTGTTCCGTCCATCCTCTCCTGCCGCTGATGCTGCTACTCGCCTTCCCCTGCACCCTCTCCCTTCCTCTACCGCTGCTCTTGCTGCTGCTGCTGCTCAAGCGCATCCGCATCCGCTTCCTCCGCAGCCTCCCTCCTCGCGTTCTCTTCCCCAGGAGGGCCCGCGCGGCAAGAGACCCAGACCTCTGGCGACCTGACTTTGTTGCGGCGACTCCCTCGGGACCAGCTTATCATCCGGGGTCGTTCTGGTGTTGCCAAGCGCGTCCCAGCCCCAAGGTGTCCCCAAGACTTCCGCTGAGGCCCAGATGGCCACCAGAGCACCCCTCAAGAGGCCCAGAGAACCCCGGCTCCAGAACGGCGGGAAACACCGTGTGACCGTTCTTCCAGGCACACCTTTGGCAACACACGGGCCGCTGGCGGCGCGCACAGGGGGGGTAGGGGAAAAGGGGAAGGCTTCTTAGAAGGAGCCTGCTTCTTAGAAGGCGCGGGCGTGACATCTACATGCAAGGCCCACGTCTTATGAGAAGCAGGGGTGCTTCGAAGACGCCTGCCCCCTCCCCCTACCCCCCTTTGCGCGTGGCCGACAGGCACACCTTTGGCAACCCACGAGACGTCTTTGACGGACCTGGGACTCAGAGACTGCCCCGAAGAAATCTGGAGGTAGGAAAGGGGTGTGGCACAAGGGGTGTGGTGCCAATCGTGGAAATGGAGATGTCAGCATTGGCACCGCACCCCTTTATGCCACACCCCTTTCTCCGACCTTCAGAAGAAACGGAACGTGGCGAGGAGCCTCCCAGTGCGGCTGGGGGCGCCTTCGACGTGCCGACGAGCTCGCCGCCCTCCTTGATCTGGGGGCAGGTGGACTTCGTGTGTCCTCCCCGCCGCCAGTTCTCGCTGCTCGCCGCGGCCTGCTCCACTTCCACCTCTCCCTCCTCCAGTTGGTGACCACATGCGAGCCCTACCCCCGCCCCCCACGATTTCTGGGGGGGGGGTCATTTCGCTCGGGAGCTCACGAACGAAGTGAACCCCCACCCCCGCTTAGAGATAGTATGTGGTCACCGGTCCATCCACCTAAGCCCCCTCCTTCTTTTCATCCCCAACTCCTCCTCCTCCGCTTCCTCCTCCTCCTGCCAACAACAACACGGCGAAGCGAGGGCTGCATCCCGTCCGTAAACAAGAATCGCTGGTTCCAGAATCGCAGCTTGCCCATGGTTGCAAAACGAACACATCACATTGGAGCACATCGATTTCAGACTGCACAACATAGATTGCATCACAATTGAACCAAATGGGTTGGGCCTAAATATTGCACCACATTGAGTGCACCACATAAATTCCTGCTACTGAAGAGGATTAGACAAGATCTCCATGCCGAGGCCGGACTTAACCGCCCCCCTCTGGATCCCTCTTGGACGCCTGTTGGTTTCAAGGTGTACCTCGGGTCTCCGGCGGCCGTTCGGAACGAACCGGGCAATCCGGGAATACTCTCGACGAGGCGCAGCCGCTGGAAAGCATCCCGAGGCGAGAAAGGACGCAAAACAACACAAAACAACGAAGGCTTTCCCGCCCCCTGATCCTCACACCAGCTCGGCTCGTGGGCACCTCCCCGAGAGAGGGGGGGCGAGCCACGACCTGCAGGCACGGGCTGGCCACGCAGAGGAAGGGCAACGCCACAGCATCATGCTAGAGCTGGCCTGGCGTCAAACGGTCGCCGTGCCTTCTGGGGCCGAGACCGTCGCGGTCGGCGTGACCGTGGTCGCCGCTGCTGCCGTGGTCGCGGTCGTCGTCGGGAGTCGTCGCCGAGGTCGGGGCCCGTCCGGCAGCTGCTGCGATGGCTTCGGTCGCAATGACTGTGGCGGCTGCCCCCCCCCTTCTGAACGACTGCAGCACGGTGCATGTCCCCTCCCTGCCTCCCACCCCATTCCCCTCCTATTCTGATTGCTTCTTGGAGTATACTCCCACTCTGCAACGACACCGGCCGATAGCAACTCAATATGGGTGGTCCCATCCTATATGTTAGAATCCATGCGCAAGCAATGAATTTCGCTTCAACGTGGACGTCTGTCGTTCACGTTGCCAAACGCGTGGCAAGGACGGGACGGAACGCACATCCCGCGCGAACAAAAACAACGTCGCTCTCGCCTCGGCGCCGCGCTCATTTTTCAGGAAGATTGGGCTCCCGCCCGAGCACGGCGACATCCTTCGCGAGCATCTTCGTCGACGCGCGAGCGGGCGAAAATGGCGCTCCCGCCTCGGCGGGGCGCATGGGTTTCACTCGCCAATGATCTGGGGCCCGCGCGGATGGGCGATTTGCCGCCCTCGCGATAAAGCCCCGTGTGCATTTTGCTCGGAGGTGGCATCCTGCGCGGGCGCAGTGCGTCTCATATGCTTCGTCTTCGCCGCACCCGTCGGAAGTTTTGCCGCCTCCGCCCCTGCGCGGCCCGCGAGCTTTCCCCTCCGCCAAGTCGTCGGAAGCGGGGCCGCGCGCGAGCGCCTTCAGCTTGCGAGGTGCGAGCGCGCTCCAACCCAATGTGAAGCTGTGCCACACTTGATTTTTATGTTGCAGGGGTGAGGGTGGGAATGGGAGAGGCCGTCTGACTCGCTCGACCTGGCTAATTTCTAATTTGACTCCTACTCCTTCTCCTGTTCCTGTTCCCCTCCTCCTGCTCCTCCTCCTCCTGCTCCTTCTGTGCATCATCAATTCCTCGAACCCAAGCCGGCGTCCCAACTGTTGGCACCGGTCGCACTTCATGAGGACCGGGGCCCGGCAGTCTGGGTGAGCGAATATGCAGTCGGGCATGATGCAGTCCTCAGGCAGGCGCAGGAGTAGAAGGAGAATGCGGGGGAGGATGAGAAGAAGGATGAAGGAGGAGAAGGACGGGGAGAATGAGGATAAGGAGTATGATGAAGATAAGGATGATAAGGTAAGGATGGAGAGGGAAGGGGATACAAAGAGGGGAGAGGGAAGAGAACGTCCCTCCTTGTCCTCCTCCACCTCATCCTTCCTGCCTCTTCCTGCCTCTTCATCCTCTTTCCTTTCGCGCTCCCGAGCGCGGGGAGGGGGGGGGGGGGGCAGGAGAGGGAAGCAGGGAGAGGACGAAGCAGGAAAAATGAGAGGTCGGGAGAATTTGGAAGGATTCGCCTTCTCTGTGGTCCTGGAGAGGGGCTCCAGCGACTGAAGAACACGTGCGGAAGGAGGGCAACGACGAGGGAAGCAGGGGGAAGGGAGGAGGAGGACCGATGGTGATGAGAAGGGGAGGACCACCACTGGAGGAAGAAGACACGTGTCGAGGAAGAACCAAATGGCGAGCTCATTCCCCTCCCACTTATTCCCTCACTCCCTCCCTCCCTCTTCCCTGGATGTTAGCCACCGTGGATCCCAAAGAGTGTTTTAGCGTACTTGGTGCTGCAACCTATGTGGTGCATGCAACCTATGTGGCGCAAAGTGTGAGGTGGAAGCTGTGGTACAGTCTACGTGGTCCAAGCTATGTGGTCTAAGCAAAGTGGTGCGTGCTACGAAATCCAGAATATGTGGCGTGAGCTATGTGGTGCAAGCTGTACGGTGCAGTGCATGTAGTCGTAGCTAACGCTCTCATCGCCGCCGTGCAACTTATGTATGTGGTGCGACCTATGGGGTATGAGGTATGTAGTGGCATCCCGGTGGTGTAATAGATGTGTTGCAGGCTAGGTGATGCCACCCATGTAATGCCATCGCTGGCGTGCGAGCCACGCGGCGCAATCTACGTGATGAGAGCTACCGTGGTACAGTAGATGCCGTGCGATATGTGTGGTGTGAGTTGCGTGGTGTAAGCCACGTGGTGTAAAAGATGTGGCGCAAGCTATGTGATGCAATTCATCACGCCGGAATTGAAATTGTCGATTTCGCTTCTCGCACAGTCAGCTCACCCACCAACACCGAAGCCCAGGTTTGCAAAACCCGTGCGGCGGCGATTGCGATGACCGCTTGGCGCTAGCTGGCGCGTCGCTGCTGCCGTGCTATCGTGCGCAGGTTCGCGCGCAGAGCGGCCAACTCGTCTTGCGCGACCGACTCGGCCGCGGTGGCGGCGCTGAACGCAGGGCACATGCCAGCACGTCTCGCAGGCCGCGCTGACGCTCGGGCACCTCAGTACGAGTCGGTGGCTCGGGCGGGCGCAATATCATGGCGACGCAATAATCGTGGTGACAGTGGTGGCGATCATGGCCATTACGGCGGCATTGCCAACAACGGCGCCGATGTTGATCACGCCTATGACGATGATGGTGTCCACGTCTCGGTGAGGATGGTTTTGGGAGGAGTTCGGGAAGCGCGTCTGGCTGACGGTGGTGAATGGCCCGCATGGTTTTGCGTCACTCACTGCGCCGCTGGGCTCTTCGGCCTCGGTTCAATTCCACCCGTCGCCCCTTCCGAACGAAAGGGCCCGTGCAAATTGGCGCGGGCTACGCACAGAAGCATCAGAAACCCTGTGCAACAGACAGCCTCTGACAGTAGTGCGAGATGGCACACAACACATAAGTTTCAGAAAGGACAAAGCGGGAACCGACGGAAGAGGAGGGTGAAGGAAGGGAACCTCTGAACCGCCCGAAACATAGGAAAACATCGCTGTCGACGTGGCTCTCGGAGTCGCCACAACCGTTGCCAGCCCAGACCACGGTCCCGAGAGAAGCGGGAACTACATCTGCGCCACGATAGTGACGTGCCGAGACGCGGAGGGAGTGACCCTGAGCAGGAGAAGCGGAGAAGGGAACCAAAGCTGAAACTACTGCTGGCAACGAGGTCGCAATGTGCCGGCCGCCCTCGCGCACGGGCGGCCTCGAGGGTCGCACCGAGCACGGAGGGCAACGGCAACCACCTGCAACAATTCCTGCCCGACACCCCGCCGGAGGAGGAGGAGGAGGAGGAGGAGGAGGAGAAGGAGGAGGAGGAGAAGGAGGAGGGAGGAGGAGGAGGGAACAGGAGGAGGAGAAGGAGGAGGAGGAGGAGGAGGAGGAGGTGCCCGGGGAACAGGGGGGAGAGGGCCGCGGGGCGAGGCCGAGGGTGGCAAGGCTGGCAAGCCGAAGAGAAAGGGCCCCAGGGCGTTCCTTTGTGCCGAGCAGCGGCGCGCCTGGACCAGGGGGCAGCTCGCCGCGGCGGCAAACCGCGGCAGCGGGAGCGGAGAAGCGGGTCTGAACTCCGAGTCTTGAACATCGAGCGCTAGCGTGCGTCTCAGCACGAGGAAGCGCCGCTCAGCTCAGAAGCGGTGAAGTGAAGGGCGCGGGGGGAAAGAAAGGGGAGCGGAAAAGGTCGTGCGCCTGAAAATGCCCCGCCAAGGAGGAGGATCAAGAGGGACCGGGAACGCGCCCTACGCAGGGCTGGCCCAGCCAGGCTCCGTGCTGGAGATTCATTCGGCGATGTCTGCAGCCTTCAGGAATGGTCGCTTCCAGGCTGTGGTCGTCCTCGCCAAACAAGCCTCCGACAGAGAACCCGGCTTGGTTCAAGTGTTTCGCGTTGGCGCTGAGGTAGCGGATCCCCTCCAGCGTACGTCCGCGCACGGTTTTGAAGTCCACCCTCCCAAACTGCATCCATGTGGGATCCTCCGTGACGGCCTCTGCGGCGCGGCACTGGAGACCGCCAGCCTGCTTCTTGTCCGCCCACTTTCCCGTCAAGTTCAGCTCCTGGAAATAGATGTCCGCGCGCCCCTCGCCGAGCCTCTGTGCCTCCACCTCCACGCGCAGCAGGGAGACCGCGGTGCGCGCGCCCCTCGGGATCTGGACCAAGAGGTGCCTGCCAGCCTGCATGAGGTCGAAACGCCCGCCGAAGATGTTCTGCAAATGCGGGTCGCCGGTGCCCGCGACGGCGCC
This sequence comes from Prorocentrum cordatum, assembly GCA_963575745.1. Classification (NCBI taxonomy): domain Eukaryota; class Dinophyceae; order Prorocentrales; family Prorocentraceae; genus Prorocentrum; species Prorocentrum cordatum. The sequence continues at coordinate 246,952 of CAUYUJ010014287.1, forward strand.
CATGCTGGCCCCAATGATGACGGGAACAGGCGTGGGAGCAATGGTAACGCCCGCTGTCGAAGCAGCTGCGCACACGGAAGGAGCCGTCAGCGTACGGGCCACAGCGATGACCGGCTCAGTACTCCAGTCAGAAGCAGCCATAGCTTCGTTCGTCTCGGCCAGGGGGCAGGCTGCAACTGAGTCGTACTGCCAGCGTGCAAATATGCACGGCGTCGGAAGCGCCAGGTAGTCAGGAAGAACGACGACCAGGGACAGAAGCTGGGTGATTAAAGCAAGGGCGCGAGACCCCGGACAACTGCGAGAGTACCAGGGTGGCCGCAACCAAGAGGACCGACAGTCGGAGGTCGAATTGATGCCGGGGTGGGCGCAAGCGTCGGCAGGCTGCGAGAACCCAGGGTGGCCGAAGCCGCACAGCCCCACGGCAGCAGAGCTGATGGGGATACTTTTTTTTCACGGCCGCAGGCGAACGCGCCAGCGGCGGGCGAAGTAGGTCGGGCCGCGACCGGCTTAAATTACCGACGGCTAACGCGCGCGACTAGGCGGCCGCGGCGGCGCCGGATGCAGCAAGCAGCAACTGCGGCGAGGGCGAGGCTGATCCCAGGGAGAGCTGAACCCAGGACAGAGCTGCAAGGTGGGTGACCCAGGGAAGCCCAGGGAGCACCAAATTAGCCAAACCTGACACGCGCTGCCAAAATGGCGCGAAATCTGAAGAGGCGCCAGCCAAAGCGTCGCACACCGACAGATCAAGCAATGACCGCTCAAAGGTAGGTAAACCTGCGTCCCAGGAGCAATCATGTGCACCGTGGTCCATGCATAGCATAGCAAGACCTGTGAATACATAGCAATGCAACCGAGCAGGATGGACCACACCCAATGCCAAATATGTACCCAGGGTGCTCGTGCGCAGCCAATGGCGAGAGACACCGGGACAATGAAGGCGGCGCCAGCGGATGCGACGCACGACCAACAGTCATCCGAAGTGCGCCACCTGTGACACCTGTGGACCTGTTGGCGACACCATGAGCCAAGTAAGATAGACCACACCCGACCCTGTCGCGACCGTACAGGACCTAAGCTGCATAAGGCTGCCCGCTGGAAGGCCGGGTCACGGCCACACCCAGGAGAAGCCAGAGTGAATTAGGGTGAAACAAGGGCGGGCGCGCCCGCGGCTTTAGGTGACGACATTCCACTGTTTCTGGTCCTTCCTGGGTGCGCGGCGATCAGCATGGCCCTTCGCCGCCTGGCGCCCCCTTCCCGCGCCGCCACTTCCACCCAGGTACCGAAGCCGCAACTGCGCCCAGTCAACGCCGAGGTCCAGCGCGTCGCCCATGGCCCGCGCGTCGCAGTTATGGCTGCGGAAGGAGGACAGGAAATTGACGCGCGTTTGCTGGTCGTGCCGCCGCGGGTCGAGCGCGCCTTTGCTGCCGGGCATGGCGCGCTGCTGGGCGGACGCGTGCCAGGCGCCTGTGAACCTCGCCCCCAGGGTGACCTGAAGCCGCTTTATCGTCTCGCCAAGTGTCTCCCCGGGGGGGTCCCACTGGATGCCGCCGATCGTCGCTTTATATAGCTGCTGTCCCGTGTCTGGGTCTAAAAGGTTCTGGACAGTGACGCGCGGCGGGGCCCGCTACCAGGGGCGGGGTGGTCAGCGGCAGGTCCTCGGCGCGGCGCCTGCTGCTGCTTCTGCGGCTGCTGCTGCTGCGTCCGCCGCCTGCCGTCTGCCGCCCGCCAGACCCGCCAGCGCGGTCGGCGTCGCCACGGGCCAGGTTTCGGCCCAGGGGCGGCGGGGAGACTGGAAGGTCGCCAGTCACAGAGGCTAGGCAGAGCGTCCACCTGCTGCCACGAAGACGCGCTGGGGGAACGTTCCGGCCGCGCTGCCGCTGTTCCTCGGCGCTCGAGCTCGCGCCATTGCCAGGGAGGGAGGGGCCAGGGCAAGTAGTGTCAGCCAGGGGAGTGTGGCGGTGGGTGGTTGCCTGTTCCTGTTCTTGCCCATGCTCCCATTCCCCCGCTGGCGCCACTTCCGCGCCCTCCCCGTGGGCCGCCGGCAGGTCCTGCTCATCGGGCTCTTCCCGCTCCTGCTCCACATGCTGCCCGCGTTCGCTGCTCTGCGACTGTTCCGACAGGTTGGGCCCGCCGCCGGAATCGTCTATGGCTTCGCGGGGCGCGGCGGCTACTGGGGCACGGAAGCCTGGCGGGGACTTGCGGGTTGGCGCGGGCCGCGCGGTTGGCCGCCAGGTAACGGCCGAGTCGCCTCCAGCAGCTGGGGCGGAGAGGAACGCTGCACTGTGGTAAGCGGGGGCAGGCCCCTCCCGTCGGCGCTCGCCTTCAGACCCGCGCCCGCCCTCGTCCACGAGCGCGCCCCCATCTGTCGCAGCGTGACTTTCGCCATGTGTGGGAGTGCTGCGGGTCGCACCTGGCCCAGGCGCGTGGTCAGACACCGTTTCTTTCGCCAGGATGGGAGTCGCCTTCGTCGGCGTGGCCCGGCCTTCGAGAGGGAGCGGCTGCGGTTCGCTGTCCGTTCGGGCGGATTCGCTGACCAGGGAACGAGGGCGAATGGGCGCGAAGGGACTTCTCTCGACAAGCTGGCGGATGGCCTCGATGTCCTGCCTCTGCAAGGCACGTTCGTGGTTCCCCAGCGAGGGGTCTTCGAAAATGCCAGGGGCGGAGGCGGGCGGAGTCGCAGCGGGGCGTTGTTGGGTCTCGCCGCCAACCAGATGCATCGACAGCCCCAGGCTTTGCAAGTAATGGGCTCCGCATCGGCCGTCGGCCACGGGGATGGCCTCGGAGGCGTTGGCTGGAGGGTCTGTGCCGATCGCAACACGCGCGCCCGTCTGTGGCCCGCACGCACCTCCAGGATTCAAGCGAAACCTCCAATCGCGAGCGCCCAAGGCCGCTGTCAGTCACACTTTCGCGCACCCCCACGACGCGAGAACTGTGGCAACTGACGGCCGCGCTTGGATTTACGACCTCCTGGCTGTCCGTTGCGCGCGGAATGTATCCGATTTCCGCAGCGCCGTCCGCAGCATTCCGAACTGCCGTCGCGATGCGGTTGCCAGGAGATTGCGCAAATTCGGGCGCATATTCGACGTCCGCAAAGACTCTGCTCCCAGGGCGCTGGTAGGAATGAGGGGGCGCAATTTCGGCCGCACCTTCCGCCTCAACCACGAGACCGCCCCCGGGACGCTGATAGGAGTGAGGGGTTGTAGGAACGCCTGCTTGGTCATTTCTTGGAGGGGAAAGCACCGGCGCGCTGTGGCTGACGACCGCCTGTTCGGTCTGTAGCACTCCCAGGGGACTACTGCAGCTGAAGGCCGCGCGTTCCAGCGTGAACTCCTGACTCTCTATGCTGCGAGGAGGCTCGAGATATCCCCCACCATCCGCTCGGGGGAGCGTCGTGGACCTCCTCTCGGGAGGAGGCTGGTCTCCGAGCGCAGGCGCGCCCTCTGCGGCATTCCCGACTGTCGCCACGATGCTGTTGCCAGGGGGGCACGCAATTTCGGCCGCATCTTCCGCCTCAACAACGAGACCGCCCCCGGGATGCTGATAGAAGTGAGGGGTTGTAGGAACGCCTGCTTGGTTGTCTCCTGGAGGGGAAGGCGCCGGCGCGCCGTGGCTGACGACCGCCCGTTCGGTCTGTAGCTCTCCCAGGGGGCTACTGCAGCTGAAGGCCGCTCGTTCCAGCGCGGAGTCCTGACTCTCTATGCTGCGAGGAAGCTCGAGATATCCTCCATCATCCGCTCGGGGAGGCGTCGTGGACCTCCATTCGGGAGGAGGCCGGTCTCCGAGCGCACGCGCGCCCTCTGCGGCATTCCCGACTGTCGCCACGATACTGTTGCCAGGGGGGGGGCGCAATTTCGGCCACATCTTCCGCCTCAACAACGAGACCGCCCCCGGGGCGCTGATAGGAGTGAGGGGTTGTAGGAACGCCTGCTTGGTTGTCTCCTGGAGGGGAAGGCGCCGGCGCGCTGTGGCTGACGACCACCTGTTCGGTTTGTGGCTCCCCCAAGGGACTATTGCAGCTGACGGCCGCACGTTCCAGCGTGAACTCCTGACTCTCTACGCTGCGAGGAGGCTCGAGATATCCTCCATCATCCGCTCGGGGAGGCGTCGTGGACCTCCTTTCGGGAGCAGGCCGGTCTCCGAGCGCAGGCGCGCCCTCTGCGGCATTCCCGACTGTCGCCACGATGCTGTTGCCAGGGGGGCGCGCAATTTCGGCCGCATCTTCCGCCTCAACAACGAGACCGTCCCCGGGGCGCTGATAGGAGTGAGGGGTCGTAGGAGCGCCTGCTCGGTTGTCTCCTGGACGGGCAGGCACCGGCGCGCAGTGGCTGACGACCGCCTGTTCGGGCCGTAGCACTCCCAGGGGACTACTGCAGCTGAAGGCCGCACGTTCCAGCGTGGAGTCCTGACTTTCTATGCTGCGAGGAGGCTCGAGATATCCTCCATCGTCCGCTCGGGGAGGCGTCGCGGACCTCCTTTCGGGAGCAGGCCGGTCTCCGAGCGCGGGCGCGCCCTCTGCGGCATTCCCGACTGTCGCCACGATTCTGATGCCAGAAGGGAACGCAATTTCGGCCGCATCTTCCGCCTCAACAACGAGACCGCCCCCGGGACGCTGATAGGAGTGAGGGGTTGTAGGAACGCCTGCTTGGTTGTCTCCTGGACGGGAAGGCACCGGCGCGCCGTCGCCGATGACCGCCTGTTCGGTCTGTAGCTCTCCCAGGGGACTACTGCAGCTGAAGGCCGCGCGTTCCAGTGTGAACTCCTGACTCTCTATGCTGCGAGGAACCTCGAGATACCCTCCATCATCCGCTCCAGGAGGCGTCGTGGACCTCCCTTCGGGAGGAGGCCGGTCTCCGAGCGCAGGCGCGCCCTCTGCGGCATCCCCGCCTGTCGCCGCGATACTGCTGCCAGGGGGGGGGCGGAATTTCGGCCGCATCTCCCGCCTCAACAACGAGACCGCCCCCGGGGCGCCGATAGGAGTGAGGGGCTGTAGGAACTCCTGCTTGGTCATTTCCTGGAGGGGAAGGCGCCGGCGCGCTGTGGCTGACGACCGCCTGTTCGGTCCGTGGCACTCCCGGGGGACTACTGCAGCTGATGGCCGCGCGTTCCAGTGCGAACTCCTGACTCTCTATGCTGCAGGGGGCCACCACCTGTCACCGTGACACTGCTACTAGGAATGGGCGCGCTGTCGGGGGCATATTCGGCCTCCACCAAGACTCTGTGCCTGGGGCGCTGATAGGAATGAGGAGCTGTAGGAACGCCTGTCTGCCTGTCTCTGACAGAAGGAAGAACCGACCCGCTGCGGCTGACCACCGCGTGCTCTGTCTGCAACTCTCCCTGGCGACTTATGCAGCTAACGGCCGCTGGTTGGCGACTGTCTTCAGGCGAAACGCCACCTCCAGATTTGCAGCAAGCGTCAACCACATATTTACGATTGTCTTCAAGCGGGTCGGTTCTGCGCCCAGGGAGCGCGCTCGCGACGGCGTCCGCCGCGCGCCCAGCAGCCTGGGCCAGGGCCGCGACGGCCGCCCAGAGGGGGGCCTGTGCCCCTGTGCAGCCTTTGCGGCGGCAGCGGCGCAGGCGCACGCGGCGGCGGCGGCGGCGGCTGCGTCGGGCGCAGCACTGGCGCCGACTGCGCGGACGCTTGGGGCGCCAGCAGCGTCGGCGGCGAAGGCGGCGCGGAGCGCGGGCCGCCGGACACGGACGGCGCCAACTCGCCCGAGGGCGTCGGCTGCGTCCGCGGCCCTGGTTGGCGCGCGCGCGCGGGCCGCCGTAGCCACGTCGGCCCCCCGGCAGGCGCTGGCGGCGGAGGCCGCGGCGGGGCAGCCATCGCCAGCGGCGCCAGCGGCGTTGGCGGCGCAAACGGCGGCGGGCGCGCCCGTCGGAGAGGACGCCTCCGACGCGTTGGCAGCGCCAACCGCGTTGGCCGCGCTGGCGAGCCCAGGGGGGCGGCCGCCGGCCGCGGCAGCAGCGCCCAGGCGGCGCTGATTCGCAGCACGCCCTTGTCGGCGCCGCCGCGCCGCCGCAGTCTCCATCGCCCGGGGCTGAGCGCCAAACGCGCATGGGGGGAGCGCGCCGTCTTGACTGCCAGCATTACCAGGGTTGCGACTGAAGGTCGCCCCTTCGCTCTGCACTGCCAAGCATTTGCTTGGGACCCCGCTACTTCCTCGGCTGAAGGCCGAATTCTTACTCGTACTGGCGCCGGGAAACACGGGATTAATCGGCGAATCCGAAGTGGGATTGATCGGCATGCTGGGGACTGGATCTGCCTGAGATGCTGGCTGCGCTGCGCGGCAACGACCCAGGGGGCAGCTGAAGGCTGCACTTCCAGTGAAAGAATCCTCCAGATAGTCATCAGTCGCCCTGGTCACCACGGCTGGAGCCGCCTCGAAATTCTGAGTTCCTGGTCCCCTTGCAGCTGCTTCGGCTGCTGTTGCTGCCGCTGCTGGTGCGTCTGCCCGCTGGGGGCCTGTTGGTGCTGCAGCGGCGCGGCCGCGGCGGCGCCAGCTACGGCGGGCCCAAACGCGGCAGCGCGGGCCACGGCGGCCGCGGCGCCGGCCGCGTGGCCCGCGGCCGGCGGCGGCCGCCTCCGCCACGGCCGCGGCGGCGGCGGCGGCGGCCGCCGCTGCGGCGCTGGCGGCCGCAGGGGCGGCGGCGGCGGCACCGGCCGCCGGGCCCGCGGAGCAGGCCCCAGCGGCGCCCGCGGCGCCGGCGGCGCCCGCGGAGCCAGCGGCCTCGCCGGCGGCGGCGGCGCCAGCGCCGCGCCCGGCGCCAGCGGCGCCTGCGGCGCCAGCGGCGTCGGCGGCGCCCGCGCGCCACAGGCGGCGGCGGCGCCCGCGGAGCCGACGGCGCCGCCGGCGCAGGGGCCGCCAACGGCGCCAGCGGCGCCCGGCGGCCGCAGAGGCGGCCGCGGCGGCCGCCGCCGCGGCCGTGGCGGCAGCGCCGCGGCGGCGGCGGCCGCGGCGGCGGCGGGGGCGGCAGCGCCGGCGGCACTAGCCGCAGCAGAGGGCGGCCCGCGGCGGGCCGCGCAGCCAGGCTGCCAGCAGGGGGCGGCAGCCTCGGCGGCGGCGGCGGCGAGCCGCGCAGCCGCGCTGTCAGCAGGGGCCGCGGCGGCGGCCGCGGCGGCGGCCCCGGCCGAGCAGCCGGCCGCCGCGGCGGGGGCGGCGCAGGCGGCAGCCAAGTGCAGCGGCAGGCCAGGAGGCGGCGCCGCGGCGGCCACGGCAGCCGCGCCGGCGGTGCCAGCTCGGCGTGCGGCCGCCGCCCGCCGCTGCTGCCGCCGGCAAGCCGTGCGCGCCGACGGCGACATCAAAGCGGGGCTTGCGACACAGAGACCCACGGCCGCGGCAGGGCTCACCGTGGGGATCGTGCGAGAAGAAAGAAAGCCTGCTGCAGGCGCGCACGCCTCGGGCCAGCCCCTCGGCAGCAAACAAGCACGAAGCCGCAGGGCGACGGTTTCGTACTTGAGCCAGAGGGGCTACGGACTGGTGGGGATACGCGAAGCGTCTAGAATTCATGTGTCAAGATCTCCACCATCTCCACAGATTCTGCCAGGGACTTCCCGAACGTCAGAAACTCGATAACATATCGCAGTATTGCCAGGCGCCCACGGTCAGTGTCCAGAAGCACGCCGTGCTGCCCGAGCCTGACTTTCCATCGCCTCATCACAGACTCGATAGCGGAATCGAAAAACATGGGGTTCAGCACGTCCCCTTGCCGGACTCTTCGAATCGGAAACAGATCGTCTCCATCTCTGCCTGTCTGCTGCGCGTACAGGCGCTGCAGGAGGATTCTGCACTTGTGTTCGATGCCCTGCTCCTCGAGCGCCGTGAGAAAGGTACTGTACTCGACCTTGTCGCACGCCTTCTTCAAATCAATGCAGTTTTCTCCTAAATGGGACGTTCCACTCGAAAGGTTTGCTGATTATTGACTCAAGAAGGAGCAGCGCGTCCGCTGTGCCCTTTTTCTGCTCGCTCTCCAGCGACGGGCCCAGACGGTTTCGCAACATCTTCGCACAAAAATGATACGACACGTCTAACACTGCAATCGGTCTCCCATTGTTAGGGGTCGATGGGTTTCCCCGTCTTGGGTAACATGATGAAGAGGGGTTCCCCAGAGCTCAGGATGCGGTTGAAGATGGCAAGGAAGATGTCCTTCGTGGCGCGGCTGCTGTTCTTGAGCATCTCCAATACCACCCCGTGCCTGTTGTCCGACTTCCCGGCGGCCATCTGTCGGAGAGCCAAACCAAGTTCCTCGATCGAGAAAGCTGGAATGCTGCCACTGAAGACAGGTCGTCAGCTGCAGTATCACACGTGTCCGACGCGGAATGGGCCCCCGTCTGCGTAATCAGGAGGCCACTCCGCAGGATCCCCCAGAGGCCCTCGAAAGTGTCGAACGTGTTGCAGATCGCAGCCCCCCTCAGGGATTGTTAGGTCTCATCTGAGTCTTCGTAGGGCGTCACTCTGCGGAACACCGGGACACCCCAGAAACACTGCGAAAGTGGCAACAATTTCGGAGACCGCAGCCCTCCGTGGATGGCGAGGTCTCATTTAGGTCTGCGTAGGGCGTCACTCCGCTGGAACTCCCAGCAACACTCGAAAGTGGCGACAGTTTCGCAGATCGCAGCCCCCAAAAGAAAGAGATGTCCAAACTGAATCTGCGTCGAGCGTCACTCCACTAGACCTCCCAGCACCACTCGAACGTGGCGACGGTTTCGCAGATCGCGGCCCCCACGGATGGTGAGGTCTGACCTGAATCTGCGTAGCGCGGCACTGCGCTGGACTTCCACGCAGCCCTCGAATGTGGCGACAGTTTCGCAGATCGCAGCCCCCCCTGGGAAGGCGGGGTCTAATCTGAATCTGCGTAGCCCTGCACTCCGCTGGACCCACCAGCAGCCATCGAAAGTGGAGACAGTTTCAAATATCGAAACCACCCAGAGATGGCGAGGTCTAGTCTGAATCTGCGTAGTGCGTCACTGCGCTGGACCTCCCCGCAGCCATCGAAAATGGCGACAGTTTCACAGAGCGCAGCCCTCAAGGATGGCGAGGTCTAATCTCGATATGCGTAGCGCGGCACTCCGCTGGACCTCACAGCAGCTCTCGAAAGTTGCGACACCTTCGCAGAGCGCAGCCCACCAGTGATGGCGAGGTCTACTCTGAATTTGCGTAGCGCGTCACTCCGCTGGACCTCACAGCACCACTCGAAAGTGGCGACAGCTTCGCAGATCGCAGCCCCCGAGGAAAGGCGAGGTCTAACCTGAACCTGCTCAGCGCGTCACTTCGCTGGACCTCCCAGCAGCCCTCGAAAGTGGCGACAATTTCACGGAGCGCAGCTCCCCACGGATGGCGAGGGCAAGCAAGAGAAACGACAAGGGAGGAGAGGACGAGGGAAGAGAGGAGAAGAGAAGAGAAGAGACAAGGAGGGAGAAATGTGGAAGGATGCGACCGCAGTGCTCCATTCAAAACGAGAGCCCAACGCATGAGGGTTGGGACATAACGGCGAGGAGAGGGGAGGGGGGCAGACACAACAAGACGAGAAAAAGAAGGACGAGGAAGGCTCGAGGATGTCCCGTGACTGCCGACGCTCCTCCTTGCCCCCCCACCATATTGCGCCGCAAGGCGCTAGTCCTTGCCCTGCCTGCACACACCGAGCGACGGGCTCTCGTCTATCTCGCGGCCTCCCGACGAGAGAGATGGGGGCAGAAGGTCGTTGCTCTTGCCCGGGAGGAGATGTGGGGTGCTCTCCACGCGTGGTCGAGCAACCCACATCATCCCCTGGGAGAGGCAGGCATCGCAATGAGCGCAACCGGGCGCGCCTCCACAACGGACAAAACATACCAAATTGCAATTGGGTATCTACGCGCAAAGCGCGACTCGGCATGAAAGGGACTGCTGTAAGTCTGGCAAGACATTGAGGTTCCAGAGGTTTGCGTCTAGGACGAGGGCGCCAAAAAGGCCGGGACCCCGGGCCCGAGCCGCTGGGCAATCGTTGCCACATAGTATCCAGCCGGCTGCGGGGGGACGACGCACATACTAGCCATGACAATCCTGGCTCCCTGGGCGTTGTCCCAAGAACACGAGCCGCACACACGCACAAGACAAACGGCCCCACCTGCAAGAGGCGATGCCCGACACACACACACACACACAAACACACACACACACAAACATACACGCCTATATCGAACAGATTGCAAGGTTTCGGTATCCACAACAAGCCTGAGACACCGTGCACATCGCATTCGACCCTTGCTATGGGCCAGACCGTGCACACACACACACACCTGCATCGAACGCGTCTCAAGGTTTCGGTATCCACAGCAACCCGCAGGTGAGCCCAGAATCGAATCGATAAGTCGGATCGGCGATCGAAATGAATCGGATCGACGGGAATCGGCAGCCGAATCGAGAATGGTCGAATCGGCAGACATCGGCTGTGGCCTCGATTGATAAATCGGATTTCAAATCGGAATCCAGACTCGAATCGAATCGGAATCGGAATCCATCGAAATCGAATCGAATGGAATCGGAGGAATTGAAATGAGCCTTGAACCCGGAGACACCGTGCACATCGCATTCGGCCCCTGCTACGGGACAGACCGTGCTCGTCCCGCTCGGGCTCGCAGCATGCCGCGGGCCACGGGGGATTCCGCCGCCTGCCCTCGCGCGCCACACCGCGACTGGAGGGCAAAGGGTAGCTGGAGGGCCCATATAGCCCTCAAAGCCCGAGCAACATACTTACGTACTCATGCAATGAACAAGACTGGCTGAGCGGGCGACACGTCCATCAGCTGCCTGGTCCTGGGGATGCATGGCCGCTCCCACATCGGCAGCCTGGTCAGCAAAACCCGCCCGTCGCCCAGGCGTGGGACACGAGCATCGTCCGAAAGGTGGTCTTCCCGCCCTAGCGCGTGCCCTTTTTGACTTCCATGTCCGACTGAAATGTCCCCGCCTCGTCCACCCGAACCCACGGCCTCTGCCGCAAAACATCACACGTGCACGGACTGTCTGTTACGGCCTCTCGGACATTCCGGAACAGTGAACCCACCCATTCGCAATTATGCATGGACGGGAAGTGATCGATACCAACATGGGAGAGGTACATGAGGATCCCGAAAACTTCGGCAACTTCGGAGTCCTGATGAAGCCCGATATGGGCCAGCCCGCTGCCACTCGTCTGAATCATAAGCCAGCCCGTCATCTTGTGGCGAGGCTCGCACGCGAGGATGGGCCACATGCCCCTTCTCTAAAAGCCTCCCTCTCCAGGTGGCCCCCTGGAGACCACGCACGCCGTCACACCTCGACCCCCACGGCTTAGAGGGGACACCATACAACAGGATCGGACAAGAGGCAGATGCTTCAGAGGGCCAGTCTTCCCGAGCGCGCGCGCCTGCTCGGAGGGAGAGGGGCACGAGGTAGTCCCATCGATAACCCCACGTGCTCGGACACTCTCCCCCAAAGCAAGTGCCCTACCCTCATCCTACCTCCCCTCCCCCCGACCCACCGTTCGGGTGCACGTAGAAGCAGCCCTGGCGCTTGCACGAGCGCTGAAACCTCCCCTGTGCGTGGAGGTGGCTCAGCCTGCGCACTGACCCCGATCTCTGAATTTGACCCAAGATTACCCAAGAGGACCAGGACCTGCGATGCCCAAGAAGCAACTACAAAAAAGTGATTCAATGTTTCAGAGAGTGGAACTGCGAAGATCCGTTCATCCCAAACTACAGGAGGATGCAATCGACCCCCCCACCTTGTGTAGACCCTCGCGGCCAACCCGCCTAACAGGTAGCCAGATGGAGAGGATGAGAGAACCAATGATTGGTATGACAACTTGCTTTGTCTTTGTGCGTACCCCTGCCTCCGATGACTGGCATCGGTCCTGATGGGCTCGTGGGAATTCACAAAGCGTCCATACTTAACACAGAACAACCACCAACGCTCAAAACAGAGGGGTACCTTGTCATCGCCTCTCAACGCATATCACAAAAAAACAATCAGAACCACACCGCCCCTCCCAATGGCTTACGGCAACAGAAAAGATATTGTTTGTGGATCTGTAGAGCGGAACCTAGAGGATGTGTCCGAGGAAGTTTGCAGTGCATTCTCGAGTGCTTCGGAGGGGTTATTTCAACCACGGGTGCGTGTGGCATGCAGTCATAGTACATCCATTCTCACTTCAGGTGAGTGTGTGCGCGCGTGTGTACCAAAGTTGGCCTACAACTCGATGTAATGCTTCTTTCCACGCGTACCTCCTGGAACCTATAGTGAAACAAATGCTGCAATTCACGACGGAATCTGGGGACCGCTTAAATGGTTGCGCAATGAATACGGGAAGGAACGCAGTCACGCATGCGGGGAAGGAGGCCTGAAAATGTCTGAAGCCCTTCAATACCGCCCCGTTCGGGGCTGGAGGGGGGAGGGTCAGGATGGGTTAGAGCGCCAAACAAGGCGTCAGTGAAAATGCGAACATCATTGATGTTCCTTCGGTGCGGGGCTAGTTTGGGCCCTCTGGAGAGGTCAAGGTTAATTCACGCCACCCCTTTTTCTTCGTTGGACTCCAAAATGACACCAAAACTGCCTGGAAAACATCCAAGAGAGTCCGAACTGGACCCTACAAGGCGCCCAAGAGATCCCAACAGGCCCGCAAGATGCCCCCAAACCGCCTAGAGAGACCTCCAAAAGAGACTACCAAGAGACACCCCAAGCGACTCTGAGAGACATCCCAAATGCCTCCGGTTCACTGAGGCTCCCCGCAATATCACGATGATGCCACGCTTCCCCCGGTAACGGCAATTCCCTTAGGCATCGTTCCTGCATGGGCTGCAGCTGGTGGGGTGGCACGCTAACTGCCTATGAATGATGCTCAACATAACAATGAATACAGAAACTTGTATACAGGTATCATGTAAACGTAATTCAACAATTCCCCAAACGGTGTTTGAACGCAGGGGTTCTTACCTGCCTTCAGAAAAGGACTGGGCCTGTTGCTGCCCCTGAGGCTTCGTTCCCGTCTGTCGCCACACCATTCGTCAAAAAAACTGCCCGTTTGCCAACCCGACGGCCCAGTTCCCGACCTTCGATTGCAATCGCATTGCATTGAAATCGCATTGCAATGCAAGGCAATCGCACTGCATTGCTGTGCATGTCTTCGAGTTGCGTTGCGATGCATTGCTGTGCATTGCTTCGCATCACTTGGACAACCCCCCCAATAGGGGGGACCTCATTCTTTTCCGGCGACGTCATTGAAGGACTGGGGTCCCACCAAGAGAGTGTAACTAACTATCTGTTTCTGCGGCACCCGCTGTGCAACAACGACGACGACAGCCGCGACTAAGATTGCGACTGCGACTACGACGACCACTATTACGAAGCTCGATCCTCAGAAACTCGATCCTAAGAAACTCTACTCCTCGTGTCACTCCTAAGGAAGAGGAGGAAGAGGAGGAGGAGGGGGAGAGGATGAGGAAGGAGGAGGTTTCAGGACCAGTCCTATTCTCCTTCGAGAGACATGGGGGGGGGACCCAAAACTAAAGACCTCCTGAGGTTATCCGCGACCGTGCCTACACGGAGTGAGCGGGAACGGAAAGAGCGTTTCGTCATGCGGGGCGGCTCCGATACAGCACAAGATGGCTCTCGGGAGTCTTGGCATTCCGAACTTTTTGTGGCGCTGTGAGCACTTGGGGGCCTTGGTGATCAGAGCTTTTTATATTACCGTTCGCTCTTGGGAGCATTGGCGTTCAATATTTTGTTGCGTCACTGTTCGCTCAATGAGGGTCTCTTGAGAGGCTCGTAGAAGCATCTTGAGGACCTCTTGAGGGTCTGATGGACCGGTTTGAGGCCGTCTTGGGCCATGCCGGGGCCCTCTTGGACCGTCTCGGGAGCTTCGGCCGGCTTGCAATGTTTGTTACGTCACTGTGCCCTCTTGGGGGGCCTCTTGAGAAGCTGCTGGAGGCATCTTGAGGGCCTCTTGGGGGCCTCGTGGGGGTCTTGTGGGCCGTTTTGGAACCCTCGTGGGCCATCTTGGGCCGTCTTGGGGTGCTCTTGGGCCGTCTTGGGGTGCTCTTGGGGCCCTCTTGGGGGCCTCTTGTGGCCCCCTTGGGGCTCTCCTGGGAGCCGCTTGGGGCTCTGTGGGGCCCTTCTCGTGCCGTCTTGTGGCTCTCCTGGGCCGTCTTGAGGCGCTCGTGGGCCGTTTGGAGGCCCTCTTGGGAGCCTCTGGGGACGCTTTGGGGCGATGTCGGAGGCCTCCAGGGCCGTCTTTGGCCATTCTGGGCCCCACCAAGCGAGAACCCCCGAATCCTTCGAACACCTGAAGGAAATCCATGGTTTTTCCCTCCTGGGTCCCTGGAGGTCCTCGTGGGGTCCGTCGGTCCTGTGGGGTCCTTGGGTGGGCCATCGTGGGGTCCTTGGGTGGGCCGTCTTGAGACCTCCTGGGCCGAAAAAGCCGCCAGCATGGCCCCCAAATGGCGCGTTAGAACATCTGCCCCGGCCAGCCACCCATGGGGGCTAAAGCTTGTGCCAAACTTCTCTCGCTAGCGCTCTTTCCGTCATGCGTCGTGTTGCCTGGTGGGAGGTTCTGTCAAGTTTTATGGACCCCCCCGGCCGGCGCGCCCCCCTCGAAAACAGCCCCCCTCTGAAATTGCTGTCTGGCGGCCTCTTCGGCCTTCAGACGGCCAAGATGGCCTCCACAAGGGCTTCCAAGACAGCCAAGACGACAACACAACTCCTCAATATGGCGCAAGACAGCTCAAGAGTCTCTCAAGAGAGCTTCAAGACGGCTCAAGATAGCCTGAGAGGGCCTCAAGACGGCCCAAGATCCCCCCAAGACGGCCCGAAAGGTCTCCAAGAGTCCTTCCTGGAGAGCCCGAGGAAACCTAAACCATTGTCGTCCCGCAAGTTGTTGAAAGATTTTGAGGTTCTCGCCTGTTCGGGTTTCCGACTGCCCAAGACGGCGGCTTCCAAGATGCCTCGAAGATAATTCTAAGACAGCCGAAGAGACCTCCAAGACGAACCCCCAACGGACCACGAGGACCCAAAAATAGCCCAATGAGCCCCCCAAGACGGCTCCAAGACGGCCTTGAAGCGCTCCAAGATCGGGGATGGACAGACCTCCCTTTAGTGAAACGTGGTTTAGTGAAAACGACTTCGGGCCTAAACCTGGCGGGCGCAAGCCTGGAAATTAGCCTGGCGAAGGACCCAACCATATGCAGCTGCGAGTACCGCAAGGATATGAGACGAAGGAAGGGGCACGCAAACTAGGCCCCTCTTCTCATAGGCACCGCGCCACTGGGGCCTTCGGTGGAGCTCCCTATGGGGCCACGAAACGTGTGAAAGGTGTGCCGAAACAGGTGGTGGGGAGGCATGCGGACCCTGCCACTGGGGCCTTCGGTGGAGCTCCCTATGGGGCCACGAAACGTGTGAGGGGTGTGCCGAAATGGGTGGTGGGGGGGCATGCGAACGCAGTCACTGGGGCCTTCGGTGGAGCTCCCTATGGGGCCACGAAACGTGTGAGGGGTGTGCCGAAATGGGTGGTGGGGAGCCACTGGGGCCTTCGTGGAGCTCCCTATGGGGCCACGAAACGTGTGAGGGGTGTGCCGAAATGGGTGGTGGGGAGGCATGCGAACGCAGCCACTGGGGCCTTCGGTGGAGCTCCCTATGGGGCCACCCGAAATGGGTGGTGGGGAGGCATGCGGCCAGCCACTGGGGCCCGGTGAGTGTTGTGAGGGGTGTGCCGAAATGGGTGGTGGGGAGGCATGCGAACGCAGCCACTGGGGCCTTCGGTGGAGCTCCCTATGGGGCCACGAAACGTGTGAGGGGTGTGCCGAAATGGGTGGTGGGGAGGCATGCGAACGCAGCCACTGGGGCCTTCGGTGGAGCTCCCTATGGGGCCACGAAACGTGTGAGGGGTGTGCCGAAATGGGTGGTGGGGAGGCATGCGAACGCAGCCACTGGGGCCTTCGGTGGAGCTCCCTATGGGGCCACGAAACGTGTGAGGGGTGTGCCGAAATGGGTGGTGGGGAGGCATGCGAACGCAGCCACTGGGGCCTTCGGTGGAGCTCCCTATGGGGCCACGAAACGTGTGAGGGGTGTGCCGAAATGGTGGTGGGGAGGCATGCGAACGCAGCCACTGGGGCCTTCGGTGGAGCTCCCTATGGGGCCACGAAACGTGTGAGGGGTGTGCCGAAATGGGTGGTGGGGAGGCATGCGAACGCAGCCACTGGGGCCTTCGGTGGAGCTCCCTATGGGGCCACGAAACGTGTGAGGGGTGTGCCGAAATGGGTGGTGGGGAGGCATGCGGACCCTGCCACTGGGGCCTTCGGTGGAGCTCCCTATGGGGCCGCGAAACGTATGAGGGGTGTACCGAAATGGGTGGTGGGGAGGCATGCGAAGGCAACCACTGGGGCCTTCGGTGGAGCTCCTTATGGGGCCACGAAACGTGTGAGGGGTGTGCCGAAATGAGTGGTGGGGAGGCATGCGAACGCAGCCACTGGGGCCTTCGGTGGAGCTCCCTATGGGGCCACGAAACGTGTGAGGGGTGTGCCGAAATGGGTGGTGGGGAGGCATGCGAACGCAGCCATTGGGGCCTTCGGTGGAGCTCCCTATGGGGCCGCGAAACGTGTGAGGGGTGTGCCGAAATGGGTGGTGGGGAGGCATGCGAACCCTGGAGGGAGGAGGGCGAGGAGAAGGAGGAGGAGGAGGAGGAGAAGGAACGCGGGGACCGTTTCTTCAAAACGCACCACAGGATGGTTGGGAAATAACAGCCACGGAGCCATCTCGAGACAATTCACTAATCGACGTGTCACTGTTGGGGGTTCTGTCCACCCCCGACAAGACAGCAACAACACGGCCCAGAGAGGCCGCTTGGGCTGTCTCCGGCGGTAGGAACTCCAAACATGCCAGAACCTCAAATTCCTTCAAACACCCCAAAACCATAAATTGTTTGGTCTCCTCAGACTTTCCTAGAGGGACTCCTGGAGCCCGTATGGGTTGGCCTGTAGCCTCTTGATATGTGGTGAGGCCTTCTTCGGAGCCTCATGGCCTCCAGGACGGCTTTCAGGGCAACCAAGATTACGCCAAAATGGCCCAAGACGGCTCAAGAGACGCCCAAAAGATCCTCAAGACAGATCCAGAAGCCCCAAAGACGGCCCAAGAGGTCTCCAAGAGGCCCTCCTGGAGAGCCCGAGGAGGCCACACACGGAGTTTGTCATATGTAATTTGGAAGATGTTCAAGTTCTTACCTGCTCGGATTTCCGACCGCCCAAGACGGCCCAAGAAGCCTCCCTGAAGCGTTTATGATACGAAGACAACCCCAAAAGGGCAAGCAGGCGGCCCAACAAGACCCACGGTCGCCCAAGTTCGCCCAAAGGGTGCCCAAGGGGGCCCCAAGACGTCCGTGAACCGCTCCATGAGGGCACCAACGCGGCCTAGAGAGGCCCCCAAGGCGGCCTCCATAGGCGCCAGACGGGCCGAGAGACCCCGAAGACGGCCCAAGAGGCCCCAACAGGCCCACAAGAGGCCCCATGAACCCCCGCAAAAAGTCTTCCAATAATCAGGAGGATCCCAAGAGGTCCCCAGGAAACCGCAAAAAGGCCACAATTAGCCGTCTCCTTTTTCATCCTCATGTTATACTTTTCCTCTTTCTGATATTCCTCATCCTCCTCTCCCTCCTTGTCCTCCTCCTCCACCTCCTCCTCATCCTGCTCCCCTTTTTCCTCCTCCTCCTCCTCCTCCTCCTCTCCACCGCGCGGACGAAGACGAAAAAAAAATCACGACCCGCCCCAATGCAGACTACCCGTCGGAATTGCGATATTGGTACACTCAGCCCCCTTTACTGCTTTGCTCTCGCACAGGCGCGGTGGCGTGGTTTGCCGCAAGCAGCCGGATATGTTTTCGCATTGCTTCGTATTGTTTCGCATGTTTGCACATGGCTTCACACTGCCCCACGTTGATTCGCATTGCGTTGCATTGCGCTCCATGGTGTTGCGTTGCGTTGCGTCGCGTCGCGTCGCATTGTTTCCCATTGTTGTGAGTTGTTTCGCGTGGATTAATAATGTTTCGCGTTGGTTTGCATTGTGTCGGGTTGCTTTGCAATGCTCAATGCGCTGCGCTGCTTTGCATCGGTTGTCCTTTACGAAAATGCGTTATACCACCACCCCCCGGGCTGATCGACTCCCCGAGGAACGATGCAAAACACATATGGTTCTGATCAAATGTTCATCCTACCTGTGAACACATACTATTCCGGCCAAGCTGGTATCGCCCCCTTGTTTTTGCTTGCATCCTATACTATGCGCGCACATTTGTTTATCACAAATCATACGTGTTCAAGAATCCTTTGCAACAGACGAAAAGACGAAATGTGCACGCGCGCATCGTCGCGTGCACACGCCGCAATCCTTCAAAACCTCCGGTGTCGGAGGGATACCAAAATCAAGCGTCCAGGTAACATGGGAAAACACATGGTTTCGAGGCACGGATTTTCAAACAACAAACACGCGCGCGTGCTATTGCGAATGCTTATGGACACCATAGGTTTTTCAAACTTCTCATAAAATGCTAGCAAACGGGCTTCGCGCGCGCATGTCGAAATCGTTCGAACGCCCTTGCGCGCGTGCTGGGGTGGCACGATCCGTGCCAAATGATACCATGCGAGCCACTGTCGCGCGTTTGCGGCGCGCGGATTTCGAATTACTTCCGACACCGTCATCACCGAAGACGCCGTCATCGTCGCCGGCGTGATCAGCATCGGCGCCGTCGCTGGCTGCCCCGTCGTCGCTGTCAACATTATCGCCAGCATCACTGCTATCATCAGCTTGTTTACCGTTGAGACGTTGCCATGACACCGCGCCCGCCCACGTCGCCGAGTCGCGCTGACATGCGCGCTGGGATGTGCCGAGCGGTCAGCGCCAGGGCGTTCGCGTCAGTTGCGCCAAACTAGCTGGCCGCTGCGCGCGCAAGCATGCGCGGGCTAGCGCGGCCGCGGAGATGCACCAACCAACGCCCAGCACTCATCACAATCGCTCCCGCATGGGTTCTGAAAAACCTAGATGCGGGTGGGCGGGAGGGATGAATGCGCGAGCAGTGGAGTTGTCAACGTTAAGTTCGGCAAGTGAGTTGCGCCGCGCGTAGATTGCGCCGCGTTGGGCTGTACTACCTAGATTGCACCACTTTAGTTGCGCACCTTCGCTCCGCGAAGATTGCGAGATATCAGTGTTTGGGGTCCACGCTGGTTATCGCGGTTAATGGGTCGTGCGGGCGCGCTGTAAAGCGCCCATCTTACATGGCGCATGAACAGGTATACTATTCTAGAGCTTGTAGCATGGATCTTCGAGCTTGCCATCGGACAGGAATGGGCGACGGAGGAGGAATCAGGGGGGGTGGTCGAGGGGCGGAAGGGGGGGGGAGACGAAGAAGTCACGTTGAGGAGAAGCCGACGACTGCGCGCATGGGAGGCACGCGCGCGGCAGCGTCACAATGCCCAGACGCTGTGGCGCTGCGGCGCCGTGGAAAGGGCGCGGCGCAAGGGCGACGCAGCGCCGCAAACCCATGCATGGCTGCGCGCGCAATGGCGCTGCAGCGCCGTGGAACGAGTCGCGAGAACGTGAATCTCTGACTCCGCATGCCCTCCAGCAGAGCCGGGCGCGCGCCAGGCGCGAGACGCGTCTCTCACGACGCGCGCCCGCCCACGTGGGCGAGCAACAAGTGGGCGAGGCATGCGCCCATGAAGCGTCCTCAGGGCCACTGACACGCGCGCAGAACACTTGGGGTGCTGGTCACAATTCAGCTAACGCTGCTTTCGCAGGCTCAAAACCATAACCAATTGCGCCACTCTCTCGGCAACCACGTGCAGATCGCGCTCGGCCTTGCAAAGGACGAGGTCACCTTGCGCCACGAAGTGGGATAATCACTCCGCTGGAATTGTAGGTAGCTACAAAACCAATGCTTCCATGTATGAACTACTTGAACGGCTCGGACGCTTGCCTGCTCAGCCGGGCGCCTGACTTTGAACGCGTCGCCGTCGTCGAATTGCCGCGCGTGCGCATCGGTGATGTCATTCAAAACGCTGGCGCCCAAACCATCAGAAGCTGCAGCCCAAACTTGAAGCGCGTTGGCGAAGCGCTTGTCATTCTTGCGAGCGCGCCCCGCTGTCCAGCGCGAAGGCAGCGCTGCGCGGCCCCAGCACCGCGCTGTCTCCGACGTGGTGGACGCAGCGCACTTTTTTTGAATCTTGCCATCAAGACTGGGCACCGAGCGATAGGAAATTCACGTTAAGCGGCCGCGCGCGGGCTGTCCACCGGGGCCTGTCGCCAGGAGACCCGCTGACTCTCGTCCAGTGCGAACGCGCGCGCCTCGGTCACCGCGCAGGCTGGCCGCGCGGGCGCCGCAGCGCCGCGGTGGCCGACGCCCCCGGAGAAACGCGACACCCCGCGCGCGCACGCACAAGCGCGCGCGAGCATCGCAAGCCCTGTAGCGCATCACCCCCCTGCGCTCACCCCGCCCAAATATTTCGGCCTCGCGCGCGAGGTGCGTTGCGCGCGATTCAACCCCCATGGCCTCCAAGAGCGCGCCCGTCCCCAGTGCATCTTCGCGGCGCGCATCTCCCTGACTATAGCGCGCGTGACGGGGCTGCGCGCCGCGCGCCCAATTGAACTGCAACCCCTGGCCCGCGCGTCGGCGCGCGCCAGCGCGACGCCGAGCCCGTCTCAAAATCCATCTTCGCGGCTGGTGGGGGGTGGGGCTGCGGCGCCTCAGCCGGCGGCGGCGATGGCTTTCCTGTTTTTCCTGCCCCCCCCCCTCTGTCCCTTCTCTCCCGAGCAAGCGCCGGCCCAGACAGTTGCCAGGCAGCAAGCGAACCAGGTTCGGAGTGTTCAGCGACGTGTGCTTGTTGCACTGCGTCGGCGGACGAGACGCAGCTCGCTCGCCGCCGCGCGGCGCGAAGGCGGGCCACGCCTTCCCCCCTGTGCTCAACGCAGAAAAAACCCTGGAGCGCTTCGGCCAGGCCGGGTCGCCAGGGCGGCGCTCCCGACGTCCGCGAGCTCAACGTCAGACTTCGGGGCGCTCGGGAACTTTCCTTGTTTGGGACCCAATCGCGCCAGCGCGCCACGAGGGCGCTATCGCGCGCGCCCGCTCGAACGCCGAGCTCACAGGCGCGCCCTGAAGGCGCTTCCACGCGCGCCCCATCACACGCGGCGCTCGCTGGCGTGCCCCGAGGGCGCTGGCGTGCCTCGAGGGCGCTCTCGCGCGCGCCCGTTCGCACGCGGCGCTCTCCGGCGCGCCCCAAGCGCCCTTTCGTGCGCGCCCGCTCGCGCGCGACGCTCATTGGCACGCCCCGAGGGCGCTCTCGCGCGCGCCCGCTCGCGCGCGGCGTTCTCTGGCGCGCCCCGAGGGCGCATTTGCGCGCGCCCGCTCGCGGGCAAGCGTAGAGGGCGCTCTCGCGCGCGCCCGCTGGCACGCGGTGCTCACCGGCGCGCCCCGGGGGCGATCTCGCGCGCGGCGCTCTGTGGCGCGCCCCGAGCGCGCTGCCGTCCGTCCTCGCTGGCGCTCGGCTCGCTCCGGCGCGCCGCAAGGGCGCTCAGTCTTGTGCGTGCCCGCTCGCGCGCGCGCTGGCGCGCCTCGAACGCGCCCTCGCGCGCGCCCGCTCGCACGCGGCGCTCTCCGGCGCGCCCCAAGAGCCCTTTCGCGCGTGCCCGCTCGCGCGAGACAATCACTGGCACGCACCGAGGGCGCTCTCGCGCGCGCCCGCTCGCGCGCGGCGTTCTCTGGCGCGCCCCGAAGCGCATTTGCGCGCGCCCGCTCGCGCGCGGTGCTCGCGGGCGAGCGTGGATAGAGGTCGCTCTCGCGCATGCCCACGGGCGCGCGGTGCTCTCTGGCGCGCCCCGGGGCGATCTCGCGCGCGGCGCTCTCTGGCGCGCCCCGAGCGCGCTTCCGTCCGTCCTCGCTCGCGTTCGGCTCGCTCCGGCGCGCCACAAGGGCGTTCAGTCCTGTGCGCGCCCGCTCGCGCGCGGCGCGCGCTTGCGCGCCCCGAGAGCGCCCTCGCGCGCGCCCGCTCGAGTGCGGCGCGCTCTGGCCCGAGGGCGCTTCCGCGCGCGCCCGCTCGCGCGCGGCGCAGCCTGGCGCTTCCCGAAGGCATCTCCGTGACCCGAAGACGCTTTCGCGCGGGCCCGCTCGCGCGCGGCGCGCTCTGGCGCGCCGAAATTGCAATTCCGCGAGCGCCCGCTCGGGCGCGGCGCTCTTTGGCGCGCGGCGAGGGCGCTTCCGCGCGCGCCCGCTCGCACTCTGGCGCTCCCTGCTGACGCCCCTCATGCAGGCCCCTCCCATCCCGCGTAGCGTTTGCGTAAATTTGCAACAGACTTCTTCTCGCGCAACCCCACCTCCGCAGGTGCGACGCTGCGGCGCGGCGACCGCATGGGCGACCGCGCGCGCTCGCGCGTTGACTGCGCGCGCTGCGCCGCCCTGCCTGGCGCCACGCGCCGATCACCTTGCGAACGCCGCTCGCCAATAACGCTGCCGATGCGACGCGTCGCGCCTTCCCGCGCGCGGTCGAGCGCTGTCCAGTCGCGAAAAGGATCCAAGTGGCGCCGCGCGCAGGCCTCTGCGCGAGACGTCGGATTGGCACCGCGCGGCGACCTCCGCGCAACGCATTGCTGTTCAAGATTGGGCCAAACATTCGACGCGCGAATCGCCCAATGCGCCCGCAGGCGCTAAAACAGCTGAGCAGGGAAGCTGCCTGGCGCCGCGCGCCGACCCCAGCGCGGACAACTCGGATGCAGCTGACGTCTTCTCATGCAGCCGTTCCTCGCGCGGTGGTGGAGCTACGATGAGCTTGCATTTGCTACGCCGCTGCGACGCCGCGTGCGCGCGAGCGCTGGCCAGTCGCGCGCGGAATGTGATTGGCGCCTCGCGCCGACCCCGGCGCGACGCATTGCGTTCCAAGATCGGGCCTCCCGTGCGACGCGTGGAGTCTTCGCCTGCGCGCGCGAGTGCTGTCCAGGCTAGCAGCGAAACTGCTTGGCACCGCGTGCCGGCCCCAGCGCAAAAAGTCTCGTCGCCGAGCCAGTCGCCGACGCGGCGCACCCGCAGTCTACACGCGCCGACCCGAGCGCGAGCAATTTCGTCGCCGAAGTTGCGCTGCTCGGAGCGATCCCCAGCGGATGTTACGCCCGTGCGTGTGGCTGCGTGGCTGCGCGTACGCCCATTTGAGTGTGGTTGCGTGGGGGTCGCACGCGAGGGAGCTGACTCTCCAGGCACAGCCGGCGCAGGGTTGAGGACTGGGCCACGGGCATCCCGTAGCGCGCAAATCCTGTTGGGGAGGCGGTGTGCGTTCGCCGCGCACTCCACAATAGCACGCACACACACACACACACACTCTCTGTCTCTCTTTCTCGTTCTCTCTGTATCTTTATATATGTTTATCTTTCTCTCTCTTTCTCCCTTTCCCTGTCCAGCTGACAACAGCCCCCTCGCCTGCAAATGATAGTCATCGGAACGTCCTCGATCTCGCGCCCGTTCGGGTGCGTGTCCTCCGCTGCTTCGCTCAGCACTGGATGCTTCAAACTGCTGGGGTAGGACAGCCTCTGCAACTTCCCTGGTGGAAAACCGCATCTCGGAGGACTAATCGAGACAACGGCGGCCCTACCACCCCGGCCCTACTCCGCTCAGAATCACTCCCTGGTGTCCTTGAACGTCTCCCGTGCGGATCGTGGCGACGAGAAGCCTCCAAGAAAAGCCCGCAAAGGCAGCGGCAAACAACGAGCAAAACAAACACGGCAGGAAAGGCGGCCCCTGTCGTCTGGTCCTCCTCCGAGCACCCAAGGCGCCACGGCCTTGCGCCCTGCGTCACGTGAGCCGCGGTACACCCTCGCGCCTCTCGCGCGCATCAGCCTTGATAAGGGGCAGCGTCAGGGGGGACCAGTTCAGGGGGGACGCATCGACCTGGAATCGGCAATACATCGCCCATTGATCGGCGATACGCTCTCGATGGCACATCCGTGCGGTCCTGGGGGTGGGTAGGCCCATCGGGCACCTTTAGCGATAAACGGGCGATTGGGGATCAATGCACTCCCAGCGTTGCCGCTGCCTTGGAGAGGGGCCGCTTCTCGGGCGTCATGCCGCGAAGCGCGAGTTTCTTCGCTCGCCCCGCTCCGTGGGCAACCTGCATCCTGGAACGGCGGCTACATGATGGCCCCAGGTGGCCGACTCTAGAAGACCGGAACCCAAAAATGTTGATGCCTCACTCGGAGGCGACGATAGGGGCGAATAGCCCAGGGGAGACGCCTACATGTGTCCAGGGGCACCGATGGTCCATGTCTTCGGGGAGGCTCCCGGGCGAATACGTGTAATGCCCGCCCCTTGGCTGTTCGCCCCCCTCGTCGCCTCCGACTCACGTGTAGTTCTGCCGCCTTCCGCCGAGCTTCCGCCAGCGGGCCCGCCGCCGTTTCACTTCCGCAGGGCTTCCGCTGGCCTTCCGCCGAGGGTGAGCGTGCACCAGAGGCAGCGCCTTTGTCTGGAACGTCCTACAGTCGCTGCACGTCCATAAGGAATGTGTAATCATGAACAAAGGGGCCCAGGTCGCAAACAGGTTCCACGACATGAATTTAAGGAACGGCCCGAAAACCCGAGCCCGTTCCCGAGCCCAAAGCAGTCCGTGTTTCAGCGTCTTGAGTCTTGACTGTAGGTGGCTCCCACCCCAAGACGCTCGAGATACCCAAAAGGCCCCACAAAAACCTCGGAGCGCGAGGCGGTCCGGCCCGAATGCCTGGCCGCAGCCACGAGGAGTCGCGTCGCCCTGACACCAGGGCAAATCGGCGCTGAGTGGCCTCGCGACCCGGGGCCGGTAAAACAAACGCGGCACTCCTCGGCGCAAGCCCGGCCCCCGGCCTCTCCCGACGTGCCCCCCCGGCCATATGCAGGTGGCACCTGTACGCCGTCACCGTGTTGACATGGCCAGGCTCATCCTGGGCCGAGGCCAGGTCCGCAATCCGCTCCAACGCGCCAGGATGGCCCCGGCCAACCACGGTGGTGTACGGGCGTTGCGCCTCGTGCCGGATGCCGAGTCGCGCACGACGGGCGGGCCAAGCCGTGCGCGAGGGCCCGTGCATGGCCGTCAGCTCGTTCGCTGCCCCTGCACCCCTTCTGCGCCTCCGCCTCCTCCTCCTCCTCCTCCTCTTTATCCTCCTCGAAGGTCGACAACATGTGGGGCGCTTCTGGCCCTCTCTGGACCTCTTGCGACATCGGGGAACCTCCGACGTCATCGGGGGTCAGGTATTCCAAGCCGCTTGAAGTGAAACGTTCTTATGCCCCAGTACCTTACTTTGCTTTGGGGCAGAAGAGCTGATATGACAGCTGACGCGGCTCTCTACTTGTCTCTCCTTCTTTCGGCTCTCTACTTGTTTCTCCTTCTCTTTCTTTCATGGTCCCAAGAGGGCCCCTTGGGTTCCCAAGAGGGCCCCAAGAGACGCCCAACGGGCTCCAAGAAAACCCCCAAGAGGCTTCCAAAGACTCCCCAGCGGTCTCACAGAGGCCCTCAAAACGCCTCATCCCCCCAAGAGGCAGCCAAGACGGTCCAAGAGGCTCCCGGGACTGCCAAGAGACGGCCAAGACGCCCCAAGAGGCCTCCAAGAAGCGACCAAGAGGGGCCCCAGAGGGCCCCAAGAGGCGATCTTGACGGTCCCAGAGGAGGGGGCTAAAATCCCACCAGCCCTGTAGGTCGTGAGTGGTTTTGATACCCCCCTCTTCCAACCCCCTTCTACCTCTACAATTACTCAATATGAATACTACTCTCCTCCTTCCCCTGATGACGGGTTGGGAGTGTTCGCCCTCCTCCGCGTACTGTTTTTTACACAGGATTCCCCGGAGTTGGGTTTTCGCCTGCACTTTTATCAAAATGCTGCTCTCGCTGAGGCGCCGGCCTCATTTTCGGGCCCCGCTCGTTCCGAATCGTGCTCCCGCTGCAGCGCTGGCCTCATTTCCGTGCTTCCGCTCGTTCCGAATCATGCTCCCGCTGCAGCGCTGGCCTCATTTCCGCGCTTCCGCTCGTTCCGAGCGGTGCTCCCGCTGCAGCGTTGGCGTCATTTCCCGTGCCATGCCACGGCATGCAATGCAATGCTAGGTTGCGTTCCGCTGCGCGATGCCATGCCTTCAGCTGAAGCTGTGATATGCAGTGCTTAAGTGCCACGTCGTGCTATGCCATGCTACGCTTTGATCTTGAACGCCATGCTATGCAATGTTATGTTCGGGGCCGCTGTGCGATGCCATGCTTTGCGTTGCAAAGCTTTGTGATGCAAAATTTCACTACGCCACGCCACGCCATGCTGTGACATACCACGCTTTGCGGTACTCTTCTACGCCATGCCATGCCGTGCTCTACAATGCATCGCGTATGGGATCATTGCCCTGCTCGACATCCGACTGTGCGAGTAGAGAGGGGATCTACGCGATGGTCAGGGATGGGAGGGAGGGGTAGGATGTCAGATATGACGCGAGCGCACCTAGCTTGTCGGTACCCCCTCCCCCTGGACCTGGACGGGGCCTTTCGCGAGCGGTCAGAGCCAGAGCGTCCAAGATGGCCCAAGATGACTCCAAGAAGGCCCCAAAGAGCAAAAGATAGCCTCCAAGATCGCTGAAGATAGCCCAAAATGGCCAAAGATAGCTTGCAACAGACCTCCAAGAAGCTTCAAGACCCCTCCAAGACGGCTCTAAATTGCCAAAGGGCCTCCAAGGACGCCCTGAAGAGGCCAACAACCGTCCAAAACCTAATAGAAATCAATGCTTTTGTTTGCCTTCTCGCCTTTTCGCTTCCGATGAGCTTCTGAAGTCTCGAGATGGCTCCGGGATGGACCCAGGGATCTTCAAGAGGGGTCCAAGAGAGGCCCAAGACGGCCCCAAGAGCGCCCAAGATCGCCCCAAGAGCGTCCCGAGAGAGCTCCAAGATGCGATTTTGAGGGTTCCGACGGTGGGATCCAAATTGACGCCGCCTTCTTTGTTGGTCGATGGCTTCCGAGATGGCCCAAGAGAGGCCCAAGAGGGGTCCAAGATGACTCCAAGATGGCTGCAAGAGCGCCCCGAGAGGCCTCCAAGAGGCCGAAACCCTTCTAAAACCTTAATTCGCCGGCCCATGGGCCAGAAGCGTGCTAAAATCTCCGGTAACCGGTAAACGATATGTCTAGTTCGCGCGCGCGGGCTGGCCCCTGAAGTCCCTGGACGATGAGTACCCTGGCAAGGTCCCCGCAAGATCCGCCCAAGGATGCTGGAACTCCACTGGGCGGTTCCCCAGACCCCCAGAGCGCTCCAAGACGGCCTCAATCGGCCCCTAAGATGGTCCAAGAGGGCTCCGACCGATCGGTCCAAGGCGCCCAAGGTAGCGTCCAGACGGCCGCAGACGCCTCCAAGACGCCCAAAGAGGTCTCCAAGAAGAGTTTTCAAGAGGGCCCCAGGAGGCACAATGCATCGACTTCCTTTTGGCGTTTGAAAAGAATGACGTTCTCACCTGTTCGGCTTCCCGACGCTGAAACACGGCCAAAGAGGCCCAAAATATCGCTCCAAGACGGCCGAAGAGGCCTCCAAGAGGGCTCCAAGACGGCTCCAAGAGGGGGCCCAGACGGGGAACCCGGACGGACATTTCGAGCCCTCGGCACCAAGAGGCGCGCAGGAGGCTCCAAGCAGCCCCCCAAGAGGCTCCAAGACGCCCCCCAAAGGCCCTAAGACAACCCAAACAGGCCCCCAAGAAGCCCCCAGGAGGCCTCAAAGAAGCGCCCAAACGGCCTAAACGCCAACGGTGGCACAATACGGGCTGGTGGAATGAGCGAAGCGATTCAATTAAATCAATGATGTTTGCTTGTGGGCTCAAGATGGCCCCAAGATAACCGAAGAAAGGTCCCAAGAGGGGCCCAGGAGGGCCCCAAGACAGCTCCAAGAGTGCCCCAAGCGGGGCCCGAAAAGCGATTTTGGGTGCCCTGACGTGGGGGCGGAGAAAAGTACCTTCCCTTCTTTCATCGATGACTTCGAAGATGGCTCCAAGATGACCCAAGAGAGGCCCAAGAGGTGCCCAAGAAGGCCCCTAAGGCGGCCCCAAGTGCGCTCCAGGAAGGCCCAAGATCGCCCCAAGAACGCGCCAAGAGGGCCCGAAGGGCTTCACTTGAAGGCCCACAGAAGCTTCCAAGAGGCTCCCACAGCCAAATATGTCGTCGCCGTCGTCGTTATCGCCATCGTCGTGGTTGTTGTCGTCGCCTTCGGCGTCGTCCACTCTGGATGCTGTTATCATGCGGAGTTACTCCTACCTCTTTCTGCAAGTGTTGCCACATTGTGCTAGAACGGCAAAGCTGCAATGCACAAACAACTGCAATGCAGACCGTTTCAATGTAAAACGGAACTGCAATGCAAAAAGCTGTAATTCTGATCATGGTCGTCGTCGCCGTGGGCTTCTGACCCTCCCTGGACCTCCCCAAACTGCTCTCGCCTAGCACGCGGAATCCAAAGCTGAAGCTAGAACGGCAAAGATGCAATGCCGAAACAAGCCTGCGACGTACCCTGCGACGTACCCAACCCGTTCTATACATGTGGTGAGTATACTCAGGACCACTCAATGCTGACTGGCATTCTGAAGGACTCGCAGTGCGCAAGAAGAGCACCTAACAATAATTTCAGAAGGGCGCAGCAAGGAGAGCAGCAGCAAACATATAAAACGGACATGATATAGTGGTGATCTGCATATAACGTGCCTCCGCTGGGCCTCCCAGGAGCCCACGAAAGTGGCGACAATTCTTCAGATCGCAAGCCCCCGTGGGGCGGCGAGGTCCCGAGGTGGTCTGCGTGGGACCCACCTCCGCTGGGCCTTCCAGGAGCCCACGAAAGTGGCGACAATTGCGCATATCACCAGCCCCCCAGGGGGCGGCGAGGTCCCGAGGTGGTCCGCGTGGGACCTTCTCCGCTGGGCCTCCCAGGAACCCACGAACGTCGCGACAATTGCGCAGAAAACAAGCCCCCCAAGGAGCGGCGAGGTCCCGAGGTGGTCCGCGTGGGATGTACCTCCGCTAGGCCTTCCAGGAACCCACGAACGTTGCGACAATTGCGCAGACCGCAAGCCCCCCAAGGAGCGGCGAAATCCCGATGTGCTCCGCGTGGGACCCACCTCCGCTGGGCCTCCCGGGAGCCCACGAACGTGGCGACAATTGCGCAGATCGCAAGCCCCCCAGGAGGCGGCGAGGTCCCGAGGTGGTCCGCGTGGGACCTTCCTCCGCTGGGCCCCCCAGGAACCCACGAACGTTGCGACAATTGCGCAGACCGCAAGCCCCCCAAGGAGCGGCGAAATCCCGATGTGCTCCGCGTGGGACCCACCTCCGCTGGGCCTCCCGGGAGCCCACGAACGTGGCGACAATTGCGCAGATCGCAAGCCCCCCAGGAGGCGGCGAGGTCCCGAGGTGGTCCGCGTGGGACCTTCCTCCGCTGGGCCCCCCAGGAACCCACGAACGTTGCGACAATTGCGCAGACCGCAAGCCCCCCAAGGAGCGGCGAAATCCCGATGTGCTCCGCGTGGGACCCACCTCCGCTGGGCCTCCCGGGAGCCCACGAACGTGGCGACAATTGCGCAGATCGCAAGCCCCCCAGGAGGCGGCGAGGTCCCGAGGTGGTCCGCGTGGGACCTTCCTCCGCTGGGCCCCCCAGGAGCCCACGAACGTGGCGACAATTGTGCAGATCGCAAGCCTCCCAGGGGGCGGCGAGGTCCCGAGGTGGTCCACGTGGGACTTTCTCCGCTGGGCCTCCCAGGAGCCCACGAACGTTGCGACAATTGCGCAGATCGCAAGCCTCCCAGGGGGCGGCGAGGTCCCGAGGTGGTCCGCGTGGGACCTTCCTCCGCTGGGCCCCCCAGGAGACCACGAACGTGGCGACAATTGTGCAGATCGCAAGCCTCCCAGGGGGCGGCGAGGTCCCGAGGTGGTCCACGTGGGACTTTCTCCGCTGGGCCTCCCAGGAGCCCACGAACGTTGCGACAATTGCGCAGATCGCAAGCCTCCCAGGGGGCGGCGAGGACCCGATGTGGTCCGCGTGGGATCAACCTCCGCTGGGCCTCCCAGGAGCCCACGAACGTGGCGACAATTGCGCAGATCACCAGCCCCCCAGGGGGCGGCGAGGTCCCGAGGTGGTCCGCATGGGATCCACCTCTGCTGGGCCTCCCAAGAGCCCACGAAAATGGCGACAGATCTCCCCAGAGGGCGGCGAGGTCCCGAGGTGGTCCGCGTGGGACGTACCTCCGCTGGGCCTTCCAGGAGCCCGCGAAAGTGGCGACAGTTGCGCAGGTCGCAGATGTCACGAAAGAAGAGGAGAAGGGAACACAGGAAACAGGAGAGGAGGAGGAGAGGAGGAGAGGAGGAGGAGGAAGTGGAGACCACACTGCTCTATTTTAAACGAGTATCCGACACAGGAGGGCTGGGGAAAAGCTGCACTGCAAACAACACTGCAATCCACAACATCTGACATTCTGAGCATGGTCGTTGGCGCCGTGGGCTTCAAGCGCTCTCACCTCGCATGCGGAATCCAAAGCTGAAGCTACAACGACAAAACTGCAAATAAACAAAAACTGCAATGATACAACAACAACAATGCAAAACACACTGCAATTCTGATCATGGTCGTTGGTGCCGTGGGCTTCTGACCCTCCCTGGACCTCCCCAAACCGCTCTCGCCTCGCACGCGGAATCCAAAGCTGAAGCTGGAACGGCAAAGCTGCAATGTAGAGCGCTGACATGCAACACGAACATGCAATGCAAAACAACTGTAATTCTGATCGTGGTCGTTGGCGCCGTGGGCTTCAAACCCTCCCTGGACCTCCCCGAACCACTTTCGCCTCGCACGCTGAATCCAAAGCTGAAACTAACAAGGTAACACTGAAATGAAACAAACACTGCAAAATCAAAACAACTGCAATGCGAACAACATGGTAATTCCGATCATGGTCGGTGGCGCCGTGGGCTTCAAAGCCTCTCTGGACCTCCCAGAATTGTTCTCGCCTCGCACGCGGAATCCAAAACTGAAGCTAGAACGGCAAAGATGCAATGCCGAAGCAATTGAAATGCAACAGGGACCTTCAATGCAAAACAAGTGTAATTCTGATCGTGGTCGTTGGCGCCGTGGGCTTCAGACCCTTCCTGGACCTCCCCAAACCGCTCTCGCCTCGCACGGGGAATACAGAACTGAAGCTAGAACGGCAAAACTGAAATGCACACAAAACTGCAACGCTACAAAAACTGAAATGCAAAACGCACTGTAATTCTGATCATGGTCGCTGGCGCCGTGGGCTTCAGACCCTCCCTGGACCTCCGAAAACTGCTCTCGCCTCGCACGGGGAACCCGAAGCTGAAACTAAAACGGCAAAACCACAAATAAACAAAAACTGTCATGCAAAAATACAATGCAAAACACACGGTAATTCTGATGATGGTCGTTGGCGCCGTGGGCTTCAGACACTCCCTGGACCTCTCCAAAGCACTCTCGCCTAGCACGCGGAATCCAAAGCTGAAGCTAAAACGGCAAAGCTGCAATGCAAAAAACTGAAATGCAACGCGAACATGCAATACAAAACAACTGTAATTCTGATCATGGTCGTTGGCGCCGTGGGCTTCAGACCCTTCCTGGACCTCCCCAAACCGCTCTCGCCTCGCACGCGGAATCCAAAGCTGAAGCTAGAACGGCAAAGCTGCAATGCAAAAAAACTGCAGAGCAAAACATCTGAAATACAAACAAAAACTACAATTCGGTCGTCGTCGCGGTGGTTGACGCTGCCTCGCCGGACTTCCCCTAAACCACTCTCTCCCGGATCGTTTTTTCAAGCTTCCCCAGTTGAAGGGTTCATGTTCGAAACGTTTGGAGCGCTGGGGGGGACCCAGCGGCCTCTTGGAGTCCCAGGGGCCCTAGGAGGCACGGCGACATCGGTAGACTCCACTCGCAGACGTCTGCGCACCGCGAGCCGTCTCACAATGGCGGACGGGCGGTCAGACCAGGCATCTGACAGCGAGCGGTGTCGACGTGACGTGACACGCAAACGAGCTTCAAACAACTCCGCGGGAGTTCCCATAGCACTGTAACGCCGTGCGTTCAGCGCCGCCAGAAAAAAAAGGCATCACAACACGCAGCACGCAACAGCAAAACATCGATCGGTGCAGAGAAGAGGGGGGGGAGACAAAACCAGTACGGCTGTCGACGGGACTCACTGGAAATATCGACGCGAAACCCAATCCAACCACACATCAGTTTCTCCAAAATAGGGCCGCGATAGCAATGATGAACATCGTCCAGGTCACGAGAATCATCCGCGACACAACCGAAAAGGCAGCCCCTAGGGCTCGTGTGGAACCGAGAGGATGTGTTAATCGAGTTCGTGGTGAGGCGAAGGGGAGCGACGGCCATGCACATGGAGGTGCACTTCGCTACCTCGCGCAAGCTCTGGCAGAAAGTCTCGATGACCCGAACGTCTATCTCGGCGCACAGGCTGCGGGCGCGGCGGAGTAAAATCCCTCTCGCACCCTCCATCTGGTCATGTTTGCGAGCGAGGCGATAGAGCTTAGTCTGGAAAAATTCCGCTGCGGTGTCCAGATCATTGGGGAAGGAGCGGTACCATCCCGACAGCGACCGAAGGTGAGAGACGAGGGAAGCCGCATGCCAACCTCGATGCCAGCGAAAAGGAATATGCTCTAGGGTCTCACGATCCGCTTGGAGTTGCGCAAGGGATTCTGAAACGACAGCTGAGCGAATGACAAATCTAGCACCCGTGGCCTTCTCGACTGCATGAATATCGAGGAATTCCACTCCAAGCCCGATCGCAGTAAGCTGGGTGGCCAGCTCATACGAGATAGCGTGCCGCGGACCGATCGTCAGAAGGCGCACGCCTTCCTTGAAGCATTGTATCAGTTCCTGGGAGGCGGGGTACATTTGGAGACGGCATTGAAGTAGGGCGACGCACATGGCACGAAACGACATGGCAGACAGCGCCAGACTAAGCACAAGAGCACGTGTCTGCCGAATCCTGTTCCGAAATTTGACAATGACCGAGTCCCAAACGTGAAGATTACCATCTGGCCCGATTGGAATCCCCAGATAAATCGCCCAAGGGCCCACCAGTAGCTTGTTAACTGGATCCCCATACTGGTCTAGCGTCTTTTTAAGGATGCTCAGGTCCAACTCCCCGCAACCTATGACCTGGCACTTCTTCAAATGCAACCTGAGGTTCTCAACCTCAGCGAACATCTGGAGGCCGTGCAACACAGGGCCAAGATCGCGCAAGGTGTTCACAAGCTCGAACATAAGGTCGTCTGCGTAAGCAAGGTCGATAGAGATGCGGGGGGAATAGGAATGACGAAGCCAACGAAGAAGAGGGTCGGTAGCAACAACATACAAGAACATGGATGCAGGACAGCCTTGCTTGACTCCCGACTGGACGTCTATCGTGCCATACTTCTGACCAGCGAGCATCATCACACCACTGTTGTCACGATACACCATGCGAAAAAGTTCACGACGACGGCAGGCAGGTTCATGCGAGACAGCACACAGAGGAGCCACTCAAAAGAGAGCGAAAGGAGGGCGGCAGAAGTCGGTGAGGAAATTGGAAGCGTACTGTTGCGCGCACATGTGCTGACGAATGCCCCAGGTTTCCGCTCGTTGATATGCGCTGTCATATCCCGTCCCCGCAAGCAAGCTTGGTCACTGAGGTTCAAAGTTAAGGCAATCGTCATCGCGTTCGCTAACAACTTTATGTCAGTGTTGCTCATGCTGAGAGGGCGGGTGCAAGATGGGTGCCGAACGAGTGCCGTGCCGTCCGCAGGATCCTGCGGGCCCGTGCCCTTGGGAAGAAACACCGCCAACCTCTCCAACATAGATCGCGGGAGAGAGTCGGTGTCAGACGTGAAAAGCAGGCTGCACACGTCATATAAGATACGGGCGGCCGACTCGTTGCGCCAGGTCGAGTACGGGATTCCGTCAGGCCCTGGCATACAGTTGGGTCTATCCAATAGGGCGTCACACCATCTGCTGCGTGGGATCCGCCAATGAATCTCCAAAAGGCCCTCGAAGCGTTGGATGTGGGGCTCGATTTGGGGCCATAGGCCAGATCGTACCTGGACAACGAAACGCACCTCCCCAATAAACCTCGAGAGCCACCGCAGAGGCCTCCATCGTCTCAATCGCGTCACCGTCGTCATCGATGATGCCAGCCAGATACGCGCGTCGTCGAAATCGGCGCCAGAGCCCCTTCTGGCGGGCATTGCGTGCAAGGACCTTTTCCGTTCCTCTTCTACCACCGATTTACGAATGTCCTGCTCCTCCTCCTCCAGAATCTTGTAATATAAGGCTTGCGCGTGCTGGCGGAGGCCGCCGAGGTTGCGGCGCTGCTCTAGGTCCTGGCTGAAGTGCGCCCCCAGGCGCGGGCAGCAGCCCACTGCCTGCTGCAAACGGCGGCGCTGGCCGAGGCGAACAGAACGCAGGGCGCCAAGAGCGTGATAATGTCGCCCCTGCAGAGCGCTGGCCTTGCGAGGGCGGATGGCATGGCGAGCTGTAGTGGTCGCCTCGTAGAAGCAATCTTCGGCATGCTCAAGTTTGCGCCACGGGCCCCATGCCGCGGGAATCTGAGCGAGGAGGGCACCCAATGCATCTTGAAATTCTGGAGCCCGAGAGATCCCCGCGGGGATTTGTTTATTGTCCGAGGAGGGGCAGGAGGGCGATAGGGAGGCGACCACAGGGATATGATCACTGCAAGCCCGTCCCTGAAGTGCGCCAATGGCATAGGCATGGGTAGTTAGACCCCGTAGAAGTCCAGGAGGAAGGGAGGTGCAGATCCGATCGATTCGCGAAGTGGGCGAAACAGCGTCGCCCCGAGTCCCACGGCGAGTGTCCTGGTCCTAGTGAAGTTCCGTCAGCACAAGGAAAACTGCGTCGAAAAGCCTCGAGCGAGCAGAACCCCCAGGGCGAAAAGCCCCAGACGCACCGCACAGACGCCCTTCGTCTTCGAGAACAAAGATGAAATCACCAAGCGCCAGACAATGTGCATGCTGCCCGTCTCCACCAGGAAGGTGAAGTCGCATGTCATTCGCAAGTGCTGCCAGGACTCCTCCGAACAGCGGCATGGGGTCGCAAGTGTTCGGGAGGTGAACACTGTAGATAACCAACTTCCCATGGGCACCCTGAAGGGGCGTTTTCAGGGCGCGCCCCTGAATGATCTCCTCATGTCGTACTTCAGTAAACTAGGAAGCCAGCCTAGGAGAGGTAGAAATGATGACACCGCCTTCCCTGCAACTGTCGAGGAAGGAGGCGCCGGACTGGTGCCCTCGGAGCTCGCGCTCCAACTCGTTGAGGTCGCCGATATGGCCGTGTGCCTTGTGTGCGCATACTATGTCATGTTTCTTGATAAGGTTGAGGTATGCGTGATAATGTGTAGAAGCGTCTTACTCGAGGTACGTAATGAAGTCATCAAAGCCTGGCAGTTCCACGCGCAGATGGTAAGAGGAGAACTTGGAATATAAAAACAAATAGAAGAAAGTTGGCAAGCAGGCGGGGGGGGGGGCAGACGCTCTGCGCGCGCAGTCCTCTTCAGCGGCGAAAGTGCCGCTGAAGCTGCACCTGCGCTGCTGCTTCAATAGACGCTGCGTGTTGAGAGAGGCCAAACTCAAGTAGGGCGTCACGGTCGAGGTAACAGTCGATGGCCCCTCGGCTGTCAGCCGTTACTGCTGCGACTTGCACAGGATCATGCGGGCCGCGAAGCATATAGACACTGCCCCCGAAACCTGACGAGCCTACTTCGAGTCCCTCGTCACGCACAAGGCCCGTGACGCGGTTGCGGACCTTGCCATGGGATGGAACGAGCTGGCGACTATTCAAATTCATGTCACGCCGAAGCCTGAGCGACAGGCTAGTGGACGGATTGAGCGGATCAGGAAACTCCCCAACTTTGTTCCGAGTCAGGAAGTTGTCCATGAATGAGCTGGCTGCCAATGGCGTCTCGAAGTGAAGCGTGATCTTTTTGCTCATGTCGAGGGCGCGCACAATCGCACGATCTGCTGTAGACGGGGGCGCAAAGGTAGTACACCTCGCGAAATGGTTAGTTAAGAAATCATGAGTTAAGAAATCCATGGTCTCGCGCCGGCTGGTTTCTTAAACATCATTAAGAAGTGTCCAGGTCTGGCCCAGGGGCTCGGCATGTACATGAAAACATGCGACCGTGCACGATTGCGCGACGTGCTGCGTATGATAATGTAATGTGCACGGAGGCTGCGTTGGCAAATGCGCTACGCGCATCTCCTGTCTGTCCCTAATCCGCATCGCGGGGCCCAAGTGGGGCCCGAGCCAAATCCAAGCGGGGCCCAGCCGACTCCAAGTGGGGCCCAAGTGGGGCCCGAGCCCAACCCAAGCTGGGCCCAGCCGAATCCAAGTGAAGCCCGAGCCAAATCCAAGTGGGGCCCGAGCCGAACCCAAGCGGGGCCCAAGTGGGGCCCGAGCCCAACCCAAGTGGGGCCCAGCCGAATCTAAGTGGGGCCCAAAGTGGGGCCCGAGCCAAATCCCAGCGGGGCCCAAGCAAGTGGGGCAAGAGCCCAACCCAAGTGGGGCCCGAGCCCAACCCAAGTGGGGCCCAGCTGAATCCAAGTGGGGCCTAGCCAAATTCAAGTGGGGCCCGAGCCCAAGCCGAATCCAAGTGGGGCCCGGCCGAATCCGAGTGGGGCCCGAGCCAAATCCAAGTGGGGCCCAGCCGAATCCAAATGGTGCCCAAGTGGGGCCCGAGCCCGACCCGAGTGGGGCCCAGCCGAATTCAAGTGGGGCCCGAGTGGGGCCCAATTGGGGCCCGAGCCAAATCCAAGTGGGGCCCAGCCGAGTCCAAGTGGGGCCCAGATGGGGCCTGAGCCCAACCCAAGTGGGGCCCAGCCGAACCCAAGTGGGGCCCAAGTGGGCGCCCACACGACCCCAGGAAAACATCAAGTTGAAGAATTGTCCCCAGGGTCTGGCCAGCGCCGGTGGTGTCTTCAGCCGCTTGTCTAGGACAAGAAATTCCGAGACTCTGGCTGCAAAACTGCATTTTGTTCAGCATCGAGCGAGGTGTACGGCATTGATCTCCAATCATACGCAAGTCCTTGACCAGCATCTTCCTCGGGTGCCGCAATAGCACCAATTTGCGCGTCTGATCCTGCAACTGCCCTTTGTCTTGTGCGGGAGTGGCTCGGGCAGTCCTTGGCGAGGTCGAGCCTGGCGTCGAAGTGGACTGGAGTTCGGCACACCGCCGTTCTGTAGACATCTGGCGGGAGAGAAGACCCACAAGGGAGGCCTCTATCTTGTCAAACTTAGTCTGCATTGTTGTGGAGACGGAGTCCGTGTCCATGGGGATCTCTGACGAGGGCGATTGCGAGCTCGATGTCACGCCCGTCTGGAGCAGGGCGACCTTCTGGTCCATCTCCTTGAGTGCACAAGCTACGTGATTCTGCAGATCCTCATGCGTTCTCTTGACGTCCTGACCGAGCAACACCACTTGATCCGACAACTGCGAGCATCTGGTGAAACTGTTTTGGACATTGGTCCTTAAATGGTTCATGTCCTGCGAATTTTGCATCATCATCTGGTGCATCGAGGGGAGCGTTCCTGTCACGTCGCGAAGCTGTCGGGCCAGCGAGATCTCGTCACGGTCCTCAGCACGGCCAGGACTGCGGCCGGCGGAGCGGCGAGTGCAAGAGGCGGAAGTCGACGAGGGAGAGGGTGAGCGAGCATCCGATCGTCGAGCACCTCGACGGGTATGACGTTCTGCAGTGCGCGACTTCCCCATCGCGGCAACAGAACAGGTGTGCGAGCTGCAAAGTGCACAGAATCAAAAGCGGAGCAGCCTCTGCCTCGTTGTGGGCTGCAGGTGGCTGTCCACGGCGCCGCTGAGCCAGACAGGCGACGGCGCTCAAGCCCCCTTTGGCCCCCGAGCGGGGGCCAAGTGAGACTTGAGCCAAAATGGCTACGGAACCACTCTCGCCCGGATCCTGAGCTAAGGCTGCAAGAGGAAGCTCAAACCAGACCAATCAGACCAAGCCAGACCAGATGCAATGCAAAAACACTGCAAAGCAAACAACAGCAATGCAAACACAACTGCATTTCGTCGTCGTCGTGGTCGTTGGCGCCGCCTCGCCGGACCTCCCCTAAATCACTCTCGCTCGGATCCTGAGCTAAGGCTGCAAGACGAAGCTCAAACCAGACCAACCAGACCAGCCAGATCAGATGCAAAAAAAAACTGCAATGCAAAAACACTGCAAAGCAACAAAAAACAACAATGCAAACAAAACTGTATTTCGGTCGTCGTGGTGGTTGGCACTGCCTCCCCG
Source organism: Prorocentrum cordatum (assembly GCA_963575745.1). NCBI lineage: Eukaryota > Dinophyceae > Prorocentrales > Prorocentraceae > Prorocentrum > Prorocentrum cordatum. The sequence continues at coordinate 285,266 of CAUYUJ010014287.1, forward strand.
GAACTCCCTAAACCACTCTCGCCCAGATCCGCAAGACGAAGCTCAAACCAGACCAACCAGACGAGCCAGACCAGAGCCAGAATTGCTCTTTGTAAGCTTGGCGCCCCGCTGTGCGCTACAACGGTTAAGAACTTTATCAACCTCATACTCGTCCTTCCCGACTTCAGGGTCGATCAACTTCGCGCTGCACGATACGTGGTCTCGCGCTTCCCCCTGTTGAGAAGGAGGGCTCTCTGAACCAGGCCGCGATGCGCACTTGCCCTCACGCGTAAACTGGCCTTGCCCTGCCATTTTGGGATCTCTTCTTATGAGCTCTGATGTTTACCTTTAAGGTCTCCCTCAAGGTCAGTGTGCTCGCACCTGGGAACATAATCGAGCTGCCCACACACTCCTCCAGGGGGTGGGCGAGGCCCCCACCAGGGGGGGGAATAGCAGCGAAGCCGAGGATAACGTAAGTAAGAAACTCCTCCTACGCAGAAAACGAGTCACATTAACCTCCGCTCGTCGGTGGGCGCTTCTGCTGCCGCTGCTCCTCCTGCTCATGCCAGTAACGCTGAGCCAAGACATCCGCGCGGACCTCCGAAAGTCAGACCCTATATGCTGATGACGTTTTTTGCTCTTCGAGGAATTCGACGGGACGGCAACGGGATCGGGGACGACAAAGCGAGGAGGGGAGGAGGGAGGAGGAGAAGAGGGGGTGAGAAGGGAGGAGGGAGGAGAAGCGAGGGGAGCCGAGAAGAGAGGGCAGGAGAAGGGAGTAGGAGGGAGAAGTGGGAGGAGAGGGGGGAAAGGGGGGGGAGGAGGAGGGAGGAGGGAGGAGGAGGGAGGAGGAGAGGAGGAGGGAGGAGGGAGGGAGGAGAGGAGGAGGGAGGGAGGAGGAGGGAGGAGGGAGGAGGAGGGAGGAGGGAGGGAGGAGGGAGGGGGGGAGGGAAAAGGGGAGGAGGAGGGAGGAGGGAGGGAGAATGGGGGGGCAGAGAAGAGAGGAGGAGGGAGAAGGAGGGGAGGAGAAGGGAGGAGGAGGGAGAAGGGGGGAGCAGAAGGGAGGGCACAGAAGGGACGCGAGGCGATGAGGGAGGAGGGAGGAGGAGAAGGGCTTGGGCTGGTGCTGACCCCCCCTCCCCACGGCGCGCCGAATGCGCCAGCGGCATCGGAGGCGCCATCGGGGCTGCGAGGATGGGGGGGCTGAACCAACCCGTACGGGCCTCCGACCATTGATGTTTGCCCCCCATTCGCGGAGGAAGCGGGCAGAACCACGAGACTGATGGCGACGAGAACACCAATGGGGCTCTGGCCCGCCCGCGAATTTCTCGAAACGAGGTGACCGGGCTAAATGTCCGTGTCGCTAACGAAGCAGCCTTCTGTTCTTAAATGGACAACTCGAGAGCTCCGTCGCCTCTGAGGCTCGCAAAGACCGAATCGAGATATCTGCGAGAAAGCAGCAGACAAGACGCTGTTGAAGGCTGCAATGGATACCGAATATACCTCGTTACTGCGCACCAAGGTCGTGAGGATCCAAAGCCGTCGGGGAATCGACTCCGCCAAACTTCTCAAGTACAAGGCATTGTCCTGACAAGGAAGACCGATGAATTGAGCAAGGTCAGCAAGGGAAAGGCAAGGCTCGTGGCGCCCAGCTTCAACGACCCAGTTCTTCTACGGCTTCGTCTAGTCTCCAGTCGGCTCACGGCGAACTCGCTAACTACTGCTCGCCATGGCGGCACGCCACATGTGGAAGCTGGACGCAGCCGCCGCATCCCCTCTTTCCTGCCAGACGAGACCGAAAAGGAAATGAGTCACATCTACGCCGACACACCGCATGAGAGACGACGACGCGCGCACTCCTTCAAGCCCATGTACGGTTTCGCATGCGCGCCTCGCAAGCGGTGGCTACGTTTCAGCCAGACCCTACGGAAGCCTCAACCTCGAGGTCGACTAATGTGAGGTGGGGGTCTGGAAGATCGGGATGGCGATCATCGGCTTGGCATGATGATTTTTCACGTCGACGGCTGGACGATATGACGAGGGCCGGAAACCATGCCAACAAAGCATCCGAGAAGAAGCGCCGCGAAATTCCAGGCAGCCTTCCAGAAGGCGCTCTGGGAGCGCAAGGCCTTCGTGCAGTGCTGCGCCAGTATCAAGCAGCACGACGACTTCATATGCATGGGAGAGGCGGTGTGTCGAGATGCTGCCCCTCCAGGAGCTCACTGAAAGACGGATGCTACTGCTGGCGCGGCCCAACCCTCACTCTGCCAGGGACTGACTTGGCGAAGCACGAACGCAAGCCGGTGAACAGCGGTGCCCACTGGGTCTTCAGCGAATCTGAAACTATTGAGCTAAAGTGGCTATGGAGAACGAGGCGGGAGGAGGAGGTCAAAGAGGGAGAAGAGGACGTTACGAGGACGACGAAGACGAAGGTGGTGGAGATATGAGCAGGAGGCGGACTGGCCAAGCATGCGGGGGCGCCCCTTGGGACCCCTGGCCAGCCAATGTCGCCATGACGCTGCAATTCGAGGAAGATGGCAACAGAAACAATCCATCACACTACGATTCGAGGAGGTCCAGTCGAGACGACGGCAGCCCTCCCCAGCGTTTGTCGTCCTCTCTGAGGCTCCTGGGGATTTTTCGTTGCCACGGCTGGGTCCGGGGACCGGTTTTGAGCAGAGCTGGGCCAGGCAGGGGAGCCGCCGTTGTCTCAACTGGCTCCCCTTCCGAGCCTCCAGAGTGTGGTGGGTTCCTCCTTGTCCTCCCATATCCGCCTGTCTTCCAACCGCACCCCAGCATGCTGCAGAGTCTGTCCGTACAATTCAAGGACTTGCAGTCGCGGTCGTACTTGCAGACCTTCGAGGATGTGCCGCTGGTCTCCTTCATCTGATCGACCAGCTGATCCTGCCACGACTCTCTCTCTCTCTCCACCCGCCTTTGAACTTACGAAATCGGAGGCACCACCCCCGTGTAAAGCAGCTTGGAACTCATTTGGAAAAGTATGTTGTATGTCTCGACCAAAACCCTGGCGTGGAGCACGCCTGCAATGGTGCCACGCAGACCGCGCATTCACTCCTGGCTGCCAACATGCGTGAAACTTTCAGTATCTCCGCGCCTTTCACTCATCGATTACGTGTTTGCCCCCCTCCGCGGTTGAGGTCACTGCTATTCTGGCAATACGCCCACGGCGGCGCCGAGTTAAAGACTGACTTCTTTCAAGAACGAATATCGACATGAAGGGCCAAATTTGGAAGAGCACATCTTTATTAACATAAGCACTCATGACATTCTTCACGCAGGAAGCGAATCGTGTATTAAACATTCGAAAGTGCGTGCGCGCGGAACTCGCAAAGGGGGGGACCCCCCTTAGCTACCCCCTCCCCCCTTGGCCCCCCTCTGCTGGAAGCTACCCCCCCCTCTCCCCCTTTTTGGTCCACCCCGGAAGCTACCCTACCCCTCCCCCCCTCCTCCCCTTCTGCCGCTCCGGAAGCTATCGCCCCCCTCCCCCCCTTTCAAAAAGGGGGAGGGGGGGAGCTTAGCTACCCCCCCCCCCTTGGACCATCCCAGCTGGAAGCTACCCCCCCCCTTTCTTGTCCCCCCCCGGGCCCGGTTGGTTTGACGCGGTTGGTTTGGGAGGACCCGGGCCTCGTGGTTCGGAAAGACGCAGTTGGTTTGGGAAGACGCGGTTGGTCTGGGAAGATCCGCTTGGTCTGGTCTGGGAAGACCCGGTTGGTTTGGGAAGACCCGGCCGTTGCGGTTTGGAAGAACACCCGGGTGGTTTGGGAAGACCCAGCCGTTGTGGTTTGGGAGGACCCAGTTGGTTTGGGAAGACTCGGACGTTGTGGTTTGGGAAGACACGCGTGGTGGTTTGGGAAGACCCGTGGTGGTTTGGGAAGGCCCGGCCTGCTCTCGTGGTTTGGGAAGGCACCCAGTTGGTATGGAAAAATCCAGACCTTCGGTTTGGGAAGACCTGGGCTTCGGTTTGAGAAAACTCGGTTGGTTTGGGAAGACCCAGCCGCTGTGGTTTGGGAAGACCCGGCCGTTGTGGTTTGGGAAGACCCAAATGGTTTGGGAAGGCCCGTTCGGTTTGGGAAGACCTGGATGATTTGGGAAAGCCCGGCCGTTGTGGTTTGGGAAGACTCGGGTGGTTCGGGAAGGCCCGTTCGGATTGAGAAGACCAGGTTGGTTTGGGAAGACCCGGCCGTTGTGGTTTGGGAAGACCCGGGTGGTTTGGGAAGGCCCGTTTGGTTTGGGAAAGCCCGGTCAATTTGGGAAGACCCGGCCGTTGTGGTTTGGGAAGACCCGGGTGGTTTGGGAAGGCCCGTTTAAACAGGTATTCCCAAACCAATTGGTTTGGGAATACCCGGTTGGTTTGGTCAGCCGCGTTCCTGGCGGTCTGCCGTGTTCCCGCATGTTCTGCCGTGCTGCTGCGTGGTCTGCTGTGGTCCTCTGTGCTCTGCCGTGCTGCTTTGTGCTCTGCCCTGTTCCTTCTTGATCAGCCGTGTTCCTGCGTGCTCCGCCGTGCCCCTGCATCGTCAGTCGTGTTTCTGCTTGGTCGGCCGCGAATATGTTTGGTCTGCCGTGCGTCTGCGTGCTCAGCCGTGCTCCTGCGTAATCTGCCACGTTCCGTGCGACCCAGGAAGCGAACGCACCCGCGGAGCAACGAAAAGGAAACGAAGGCGAAAACAACATCGAGAATGCTGTCGGAAACGACAGCGGAACGAAACCGAAAGGAAGGCGAGAACGAAAACGATAACGCGAACGAAAGCGAAACGAAGACGAAACCAAATGCGAGAACAAAGGCGAAACGAAAGCGAGAACGAAGGCGAACACGACAGCGGAGACAAAGGCGAGAGGAAGGCAACAACGCGGCCGGGAACGAGAGCGGAAACAACAGGAGGAAAAGGATAACGACGTCGCCGGCGACGGGCACGTCGGGTCGGGTCGGGCTGGCGGACCCTAACGGGCGGGTCGGGTCGAGCGGGCAAGACACTAAAGTGTGGTACATGATCGAGTTCAAACGCGAAAACCCTGACGGGCGGGTATGGCCGAGTCGGGCGGGCCCCAACGGGCGGGTCGGGTCGGGTCGGGCGGGCGGACCCTATCGGGCGGGTCGGGTCGGGCGGGCGGGACATTAAAATGTGGTGCATGATCCAGTTCACACGCGAGAGCCCGAACGGGCGGGTCGGGTCGGGTCGGGCCGGGCGGACCCTACCGGGCGGGTCGGGTCGGGTCGGGCGGGCGGACCCTAGAGGGCGGGTCGGGTCGGGCGTGTGGGACATTATCGAGCTCACGCGCGAATGCCCTAACGGGCGGGTCGGATCGGGTCGGGCGGGCGGACCCTAACGGGCGGGTCGGTCGGGTCGGGCGGACCCTACTGGGCGTGTCGGGTCGGGCGGGCGGGACATTAAAGTGTGGTGCATGATCGGTCGGGCTCATATCCGGGAACCCTAACGAGATCGGGTCGGGCTGGGTCGGGAGGGCGGGCCCTATCGGGCGGGTCGGGTCGGGCCGGGCGGGCGGACCCTAACGGGCGGGTCGGGTCGGTAGGGCGGGACACTAAATTGCGGTGCGCGATCGAATTGACACGCGAATACCCTAACGGGCGGGTCGTGTCGGGTCGGGCGGGCGGACCCTAACGGGCGGGTCGGGTCGGGTCGGACCCTATGTGGATCGGGTCGGGCGGGCGGGACATTAAAATGTGGTGCATGATCGAATTCACACGCGAGAGCCCAAACGGGCGGGTCGGGTCTGGTCGGGCGGGATGATCCCTAACAGGCGGGTCGGGTCGGGTCGGGCGGGCGGACCCTAACGGGCGGGCCGGGTCGGGCGGGAGGGACATTCAATTGCGGTGCGTGATCGAACTGACACGCGAATACCCTAACGGGCGGGTCGCGTCGGGTCGGGTCGGGCGGACCCTAATGGGCGGGTCGGGACGGGCGGGCGGGACATGTGTGGTGCGTGATCGAGCTCACGGGCGAGTGCCCTAACGGGCGGGTCGGGTCGGGTCGGGCGGGCGGACCCTAACGGGCGGGTCGGGTCGGGTCGGGCGGGCGGGCCCTAACGGGCGGGTCGGGTTGGGCGGGCGGGACATTACAGTGTGGTGCGTGATCCAGTTCACACGCGAGAGCCCTAATGGGCGGGTCGGGTCGGGTCGGGCGGGCGGGACCTATCGTGCGGGTCGGGTCGGGTCGGGCGGACGGACCCTAGCGGGCGGGTCGGGTCGGGCGGGTGGGACCTTATCGAGTTCACACGCGAGAACCCTACCGGAGGGGTCGGGTCGGGTCGGGCGGGCGGACCCTAACGGGCGGGTGGGGTCGGGTCAGGCGGGCGGACCCTAACGGGCGGGTCGGGTCGGGAGGGCGGGGCATTAAAGTGTGGTGCATGATCGAGTTCACGCGCGAATGCCCTAACGGGCGGGTCGGATCGGGTCGGGCGGGCGGACCCTAACGGTCGGGTCGGGTCGGGTCGGGCGGGCGGACCCTATCGGGCGGGTCGGGTCGGGCGGGCGGGACATTAAAGCACGGTGCATGATCGAACTCACGCGCGAAGGCCCTATCGGGCGGGTCGGGTCGGGTCGGGCGGGCGGACCCTAACGGGCGGGTCGGGTCGGGCGGGTGGGACATTATCGAATTCACACGTGGGGGCCCTGGCGGGCGGGTCGGGTCGGGTCGGGCGGGCGGGCCCTATCGGGCGGGTCGGGTCGGGTCGGGCGGGCGGACCCTAACTGGCGGGTCGGGTCGGGCGGGCGGGACATTAAAGTGTGGTGCATGATCGAATTCACAGGCGAGGACACTAACGGGCGGGTCGGGTCGGGTCGGGTCGGCCGGGCGGGCCCGATCGGGCTGATCGGGTCGGGTCGCACGGCAGACCCTAACAAGCAGGTCGGGTCGGGCGGGCGGGACTTTAACGCGAATACCCTAACGGGCGGGTCGGGTCGGGCCAGGTCGGGCGGGACGATCCCAAAGGGCGGGTCGGGTCGGGTCGGGTCGGGCGGGCCCTAACGGGTGGATCGGGTCGGGCGGGCGAGACATTAAAGTGTGGAGCGTGATCGAATTCATACGCGAGAATCCTAACGGCGGGTCGGGTCGGGTCGGGCGGGCGGGCCCTCACGGGCGGGTCGGGTCGGGCCAGGCGGGCGGACCCAAGCAAGCTGGTCGGGTCGGGCGTAACATTAAATTGCGGTGCGTGATCGAATTGACACGCGAGTACCCTAACGGGCGGGTTGGGTCGGGTCGGGTCGGGTCGGGTCGGGCGGGTCGGGCGGGTCGGGTCGGGTCGGGCGGGCGGACCCTAACGAGCGGTCGGGTCGGGCAGGTAGGGTAGGCCTAAGGGGAAGACCCAGGGGCCGAGAACACAAAAAACAAACCAGGGTCAGAGAAAACGAGACCACGACCCAGGGGCCGAGAACACGATAAAACGAGAAAACGAACAAGGGCCCGAGGAAAATGACACCACGACCCAGGGACCGAGAAAACATGACAACGAGATCAAGAACCAGGGCACGAAAAACAAAAAAACTAAAGCAGAGAAAACGAGAATCAAAACAACGAACCAGAGTCCGAAGGCCTGCCCACTGGCCCGCACCCACAACGCGCGCCGCGCCGCGCGCGCGACCCCGATAGCGAGCCCCCGCGTGAGCCCGGCTGCAAAAGAAGGGGGGGTATAGCAGCTACCCCCCCTTCCGTTGCAGCCGGAAGCTAAGCTTCCGACCCCCCCCTAGAAAGGGGAGCCCGGGCTTACCTCTGGCCCCGAAAAGGGGGGAAGGGGGGTTAGCTTCGAAGCCCCCCTTCCCTTTAGCCAGGGTCCCCCCAGCTCAAAAATGCTTCCAAAAGGGGGGGAGGAGGGTAGTTTCGGAAGCCCCCCCCCTTATAAAGGAGAGCCCGGGCTTACCTCTGGCCCCGAAAAAGGAGGAAAGGGGGGATAGCTTCGAAGCCCCCCCATATAGCCAGGGCCCCCCCCCAGCTCAAAAATGCTTCCAAAAAGGAAGGGGGAGGGGGGTAGCTTCGGAAGCTCCACCCCCCTTTTCGAAGCAAGGGGGGGTAGCTTGAAGCAGGGTCCCCCGTTTAGTATTGAGTTCCGTGCGGGCGCGCTCTTTCAAACATTCGGTTCCGAAACAAAGAAATATTCACTGCGTGGAGCTCCCCATATGTGCATCTATTCGCATGGACCTGTCCGCCGTGAATGTCTAGGCGCAAGAGTTTTCGAATCTAAACGGGATTGAGGTGTGACGGTCTGGTCATGAATTTAACTGCGAACGGATTGAAGTGTGAATGAGCCTCAGTAATACGAGCGCGTCTCTGCGCATGGGCCTGGGGCCTCCTGGGGCCTTCTGAAACCTACTGAGGCTTCCTGGGGCCTCCAGGAGCCTCTTGGGGCCTCCTAGGGAGGATTCGTGCCCCAATCTATAGCAACAGACGTACATAACATATTGCGGATTGGAGCCGCAGGAGAAGGGCAATCTATAGGAACACACGTAAAACACCAAGGACTCGTGCCCCAGGAGATGCCCAATCTATAGGAACATACATAAAGCAGTTAGGATTGTGTACACAGGAGAAGGACAATCGATCGAAACATACGTATAAAATCAAGGATTCGTGCTCCAGGTGAGGCCCAATCTACAGAGCAGACGTAAAACACATGGGATTGGAGCCACTCCTGTTGCCTTCTGAGGCCTCCTGCTCCTGGGGCCTCTCGGGGCCTCCTGTTGCCTTCCGAAGCCTCCTGGCGCTTTCTGTGGCCTCCTGGGGCCTCCTGTCCTCCTGGAGCTTCCCAGGGCCTCCTGGAGTCCTTGGGACGTCATGTGGCCTCTTGAATCTTTCTGTGGCCTCCTGATGCCTCCTGGGACCTCATGTGGCCTCCTGGGGCATCCTGGAGCCTGTTGGAGCCTCCTGTGGCATCCTGAGGGGAATATGTGCCCACGAGTCTGGCCACCAAAACAAACAAACCGATCGAGACATCCCCAAACATGTGGCCCAACTGGGGGGTGAAACTGAGCGCCTCGCTTGAGACATCCTCCACATCTGCTCCGAAAACGGAAGATGTTGAAGACCAATACAGGCAAACCGCTCGAGACATCCCCGCCAGTTTGGCGCGAACGGAGCTAGCGCCCCCCCCTCAGGAGGCGCCTCGCGCGAGACATCCTCAAAATCTGCTCCGAAAACTGAGGATGTTGAGGACAAAAACAGGCAAATCGCCTGAGACATCCCCGCCATCTGGGCGCGAACGGAAGCCTTGCAATACCCCTGGCGGCCCCCCTTAGGAGTGCTAAAACCAGCAAGCCGCTCGAGACATCCTCCTCATCTGCTCATCGTCATCGTCATCGTCATCGTCATCGTCATCGTCATCATCGTCATCATCATCATCATCATCATCATCATCATCATCATCATCATCATCATCATCATACTCATCCATCATTCACCAACACCATCATACTCACATCATGCTCTCACCATACCATGGTCATCATCATGACAATCATCATCATTGTATAGTGCAGAGAAGTAGGAGGGGAGGGATGGTCCGGCGCGGTCGGGGAAAAATTCCACGGTGACACAAGCTCTGCGCCAGCAACACCTGGTCACTCCTCCTTGACCGCCGTACGCAACGAGGAGAGCCACTCGGGACACAACGCAAAAACAGAAAACAGGCAAACCGCTAGAGACATCCCCACAGAACGGCGACGAACGGAGCCGTGAAAGCACCCTTGGCGGCTCCCCTTAGGTAGCTGAAACCAGCGCCCCGCCTGAGACATCCTCACAATCTGCTCTCCAAGCGAAAGATGTTGAGACAAAAAACATGCAAACCGCTTGAGACATCCCCACAAAACGGCCGCGAACGGGACAGTGCCATACCCCTCGGCAGCTCCCCTTAGGGGTGCTGAAACCAGCGCCCCGCCTGAGACATCCTCACAATCTGCTCTCCAAGCGAAGAATGTTGGGACAGAAAACAAGCAAACCGCTTGAGACATCCCCACAAAACGGCCGCGAACGGGACCGTGTCATACTCCTTGGCGACTCCCCTTAGGGGTGCTGAAACCAGCGCCCCGCCTGAGACATCCTCACAATCTGCTGTGTGTTGAATAAGTCAAACAATGAGAAGGTCTGAGTATGAGTAAGTCTGATTATGAGTGAGTCTCAGCATGAGTAACTCTGAGTATGAGTAGGTCTGAGTATGAGTAGGTCTGAATATGAGTAAGTTGATAAGATCAGGTCTGAGTATGAGTCTGTGTATGAGTAAGTCTAGGCATGAGGAGGAGGAAAGGAGGAGGAGAAGGGGAAAGAGGAGTAGGAGGCGTCCAAGTAATAACAAGAACCCCATCTTAGGAGATGGGGGAACAACGAATTTCAAATGCATGTTTACAATTTTATGGGACATCTCGTTTGTTTCCTCTCCTCGACCGTCTTTGTTCGGAACCCTGGAAGAGCAACGCGCGCAGCGGCGGCTTTTATATCCGCCGACGCTCAACTAGGTCGAACTACAATGAGGTCCGCTCGCAATATCACCTGGGACTTGCGGACGAAAGTCAAGACACGAGCAGCGAAAAGCACAAGGTGCTCCGCTTCCGAATCAAGAGACGACCTGAATATAAATGGGGCGATCTGCTTCAAAACTCTCAGAAGGCGGGGGATGGGCCTCGGATTCGACTGGCGAGTAGAAACGAGAGACAACGTAGAGATCTCGACGAGAAGGGCTGGTACATTGTTCCCGAGAAGGTCGGCTATCGAGATTGCTTTTGCCGAGGGGTCTTCACTCAGGGGGCTTGAGGTGTGATAAGACGACGTGGGTGGATCGGAGGAGGGCAAGTCGAGACAACGACGGCCTTTCCTGCTGTTTCTCCCCACATCCAAAATGGAATTCTTGTTTTCTCTGGACACACCGCGCAGGAACACACAGGAACACACACTCGCCTATACTCACATTTACTCACACACAGACCATCTTGTTCACCTTGACCATCACTCGATCACACACTCACTCACCCACTCACTCATTATCTACATCATCCTCATCATCATCACTCATTCAGTCATTCACTCACTCACTCACTCATTCGCTAGCTTGAATCTGGGGGGAGTATCAGGCGGGAGGCTCGTCTGTGAGTGAACTGTGAGGAAGTCTCAGGCGGGAGCCCCCTCCCAATGGGACCCGCACTCCATGTGTTTAATCCGAGCGGGTCATCCTCATCCTTGTAACTGTCACTTTTGGGCTCCTGAGGCCTGAATATGGGGGACGTATCAGGCGGAAGCCTCGCCTGTGAGTGAACTGTAAGGAAATCTCGGGCGGGAGCCCCCTCCCTATGGGGCCCGCACTTCATGTTTTCAATCCGGGCAGGTCGTGCTCGTCCCTGTAACTGCCCTCACTTTGGGGCTCCCGAGGCCTCAATATGGGTGGGAGTATCAGGCGGGGAGCCTCGTCTGTGAGTGAACTGTGAGGAAGTCTCAAGTGGGAGCCTCCTCCCAATGGAACCCGCACTCCATGAGTTTAATCCGAGCGGGCCATCCTCATCCTTGTAAGTGTCGTCACTTTTGGGCTTCTGAGGCCTGGGTGTGGGGGAAGTATCAGGCGGGAGCCTCGCCTGCGTGTGAACTGTAAGGAAATCTCGGGCGGGAGCCTCCTCCCTATGGGGCCCGCACTTCATGTTATTTAATCCGCGCAGGTCATCCTCATCCCTGTAACTGTCCTCACGTTGGGGCTCCCGAGGCCTGACTATGGAGGAAGTCTTAGGCGGGAGCCCCCTCCGTATACGCTCTTCAGAGGACGATTCGCCCGACCCATCAGGTGAGGAGGAAGAGGAGGAACAGGGCGTAATTCTGCCGTTTTGGTGTCCCCTGGAGGCCTCTCGTCCCCGCGGCTGGATCCACCTCCAAAAATGCGTAAAGCATGGACCCCAGGAGGGGCTGGGGATCGATTTTGAGCGTTGGGCGGGGCGGGAGAGCCGCCGTTGTCTCAACTGGCCCACCTGAGACTCACGCGTGGCAGCAATGTTGCTGCTGGCGCCCTGCTCTGACGACGAAGGGGGGCCTGCCCGCGGAGATCCTAATCGTTGTTCGCTTTTGTGTGTTCCCTCATATCCTAAGATGGGGATCGTTGTTTCGCACATCCTGCGACGAAATCGTTGTTATTCGTGTGACGCCTCCGCCTCCTCATACTCCCGCGTCTTCCCTCCCACGCTCAGACTGACTCATACACAGGCTCACTGACACTCAGACCCACGAACACTCGTACTTCCTGATGCTCATAGTCCGGCTCGCTGGCGGGCTCACTCACGCTCAAACTCATTCACACTCAGACTCCCCCACACTCAAACTCACGCATACTCAGACTCGTCATGCCCAGACCACACATACACACTGCGACACACTCAGATCCACATGTATTCAGACCCACGCATACGCCCACCCATACTCAGACCACCCAAGCTCAGGTCCACTCATACTCAGATACATCATACCTGTGCTCATAGACACAGACCGCTCACACTCTGAGTCACTCGGATTCTAACTCACACTCAGACCTAACCATACTCTGTCACTCACGCTGGGAGCGAAGTAGCAGTCATAGCATTTGGGCACCCCAAAGAGGTAGGGCATTTCCCCGTTCGCACCTAGATCGTGGAGATGTCTCGAGCGAGGCGCTCCCTTGGAACCCCCGAATCCTTAATGTTCAAAGCACCCAGAATACCGCGATGCCGAGGTCGTAACATCTGGGGCACCATGAAAGGGTATAACACTTGTCCGTGCCAGCCCAGGTTGTGCAAGATCTCTCGAGCGAGGCGATTCGTTTAGAATCAAGGCTCTTCTGCTTTGACCAACGCGATGTAGCAGGCGTGGCTCAGAGGCACTCCACGAAGGAACAGCCAGGCCATATGACACTCGCCCGTTCGCGGCCAGATTCCAGGGATGTCTTGGACATGGCGCTTGTTTGGAGTCCCCGATTTCTCTGGCTTAGAAGCCTCACGATCACCACGATGAGGCAATCAGAACACGAAATGCATCTCAAGGAGGAGCCGCCAGGGGGTGTGGACACTCGCCGGTTCGCGCCTACATTGTGGGTATGTTTCGAGCGAGGCATTGTTCTTGAAATCCGACTCCTGTCTTTTCAAGGCCCTACGATCACCCGATGTAGCGGGCAACGCGCTCAGATACCTCACGGGGAAGCCGCCACAGGGCATGACATTTGACCCGTGCGCGCCCAAACTGTAGGGATGTCTCGAGCGAGGTCATTGCGTTGCACCTCCGACTCCTGTCTTTTCCAGGGTTCCAATGCCATCCCGCACTAGCACGCATAACATTGGGACCCTCCAAGGAACGGCCGCCAAGGAGTGCTCAGCTGCCACAAACTAGTATTCTCTCACTCGGACATTCACGGGAGAACAACAGGACATGATATGCATACATTGGGATCTCCCGACGAATAATTATCAATGTGCCGCGCACGCCTCCTTCTCCTTCTCCTTCCCGCCTCACTCTCCTCCCCGTACTCACACGCTCAACTCTCATATTCACTGATGCTCAGGCTACTTGTTCTCAGGCTCACTTACACGCAGACCCACTCGCATATGGACTCTTACGACCTACCATACTCGCTCATTATCAGTCGCCTCACTCACACTCATACTCATCCACTCTAAGATCCACTCGTACGCTGATGACTCATACTCAGACGACTTGATAGATAATCGCACCCACTTATACTCATATTCACTCGTCATCAGACCATCCACATTCAGGTCCACTCATGCTCAGCCCACACATATCCACACTCATACGCTCAGACCGCTCACATTATGATTCCCTCATATCCCAACTCACTCTCAAACGCCACTCACACTCTGTCGCCAACGCTCGGAGCGGCTCAATTAGCAAACATAGCTCATTTAGTCATACTCAGACTCATACGCATAATCCCCTCATACTCGGATCAGTCACGCCCAGAATAACTCATACACACACTGACGCTCAGACTTACCCATACTTAATCACTCACACGTAGACCAATTCAGATCCACTCCTCATACTTAGAAACGTCATGCCCGCCAAAACAAAGCACGCATCGCACTGGAGCAACCCAAGGGGGGCCACCAGGAAACATGACAGGGGATATCGGCGCTTGCCTGGAGTCCCCAGCCCTTTTCTTTTGGGAGCCTCATGATATATAGCACACGTAGTACTTGTGAGGAGAATGCGGCGGCAGACAGAAGGCCTCATACGGCGGCAGCGAGAAACAGAGAGGAACGCTCACACTCGGACCTGCGCATACGTAGTCGTACGCGCGCTTGAATTTCACGCTCTGGTACTCACTCACACTGAAGACAGTGACGGGCAAATCGTTGCGCATAAGGGCATGTGAGGATCCCCACGTCGAAACTTTTTCGGATACTCGAGACACAAGTCGCAAGGGGACGGACTGTGACGCTCACAAATGCACAAGTGCGCGTGGTAGAAACTGAGAAATTCGGCTCCAAGCAAGACCAGTCAAACGTCCAGTTCAGGACAAGATGCTTCAAACATCGATTGTTCATGGGTGTTTTGGCCAATCGCCATTCGCCCCGCAATTCTCATTGCTATGCGACATGATTCGCAACATGCCGAGCTCGACGCTCGACTGTCGCCGCTTAACCGAACAGACGGCACGTTGTCACGTTACTCCAGCATTGTTCCCACTGCACTTTACTGAAGAAAATCAATATCCTTCTCCAGATGCCCTTCTCTACACCCGTCCCACTGAATAGATGTTTGTGTGTGTGTGTGCACGTAACCGCTGGCCCCCTTTGCGAGGCCATCAGGCTGCGAGGATTAGGCTTGCTGCTCCCTGCTCCAGATCCAGTGTCCAATCTCTGCTGTACCCTGCACCAATTCCAATTTCCAGTTTCCAACGTTACAATCTTGATTTCTGCTTCATACTGTACATTGTTACTGGCCGCGCGAGGGGGGGGGGAGCCGAAAACTGCCTTGGTTACCACTACCAGCCAGGAGGGTTCTCAGAATTTATGGGGGGGGGACCCTGGGTCACGTAAAAAAACGTAATGCTCGCGCCTCCGAGGCCACGACCCCCAGTGAATTACACAATCTTCGCGTCCCTGGGGCCATAAACCTTTGTAAGTTATGCAATACCTGCGCCCACCGAGGCCATAAGCCCTCTTAGATTATGCAAGGTTTGCGTCCCCGAAACCATCAACATTTGGAAAGTCCGCAAGATTTGCGCCCCCGAGGCCATCAACCCTCGTAAATTCCGCGATGCTCGCGTCCCTGAAGTCATATCTCATGGTAAGTTACATGATGTTCGCGCCACCGAAACTTTACACCGTTTTACATGACACACTATTCGCGTCCCCGGCGCCATAAACCAAATTGATCACACAAGATTCGCGTCAACGAGGCTACAAACCGTCGTACGTTGAACAATAGTTGCGTCCCCGATGCCATAAACCTATTGTAACTTTCATCAGGCTCGCGCCCCCCAGGCCCAGATTCCTTGTAATTTACAACGCAGTCGCGCCCCCCCGAGGCTTCAGTCCCTTACAGCAGACGCCGAGGAGCCCGAAGATCGCCCCAACCGCGCGATTTTGTCCAATCTAGCCTCAAGCAACCCCCAGTGTTTCCAAGAGGGCCCCCCATGCACAGCATGCGGGGGCAAGTCCAAAACGCAACACCGAACTCAACCACAATATCTGATTCTACATGTTTGCCGATTCTCTATCGTCTTCGCATGAGTTTCCGACAGTGGTTTAAGACGGCGCCAAGACCTCGCGACGTAGCTCTTGCATGATCCAGTATCCCAGGGAGGGGGCTGGCGGCAGGGGGCGAAGCCCTTACGGATGTAATTATAGTTTTCGGTCGCGGCGCGGGAGAGGTGATCCGCTCGCGCGTCGAGCAGCCTGGGCTACGGCGTTGCGAATTGTCCCGCGTGCAGAAAGGGGAAGGAAAAGGAAGAGAGAGCGCCGCGAAAGGCGCGCGGGACGGCCAAGTTGCGGCGGTCCAACCCCTGGCAGCGGCGCGGGGCGGCGTTACGGGCAAACCCAGGGGAGGGGCCAGCAGGCGCACTGCGAGCGGGGCCCAGCAAGTGGGGGCAGGGGCGGCAGGCGGCAAGCGGACCGGAAGCGCCCGCACGAGGGGGGGCTGGGAGCGGCACCCGGGGCGGGCGGCGGCGGGCTGGCCAGGCCCAGCCAGGCGGCGCGGGCCCAGGCAGAAGAGCGGAGAAGCAGGGGGGCGGAGAAGCAAAACCCTGCCCACGGCCAGTTCACGCATCAAAGCCAAGGACAGGGCAACCGCAACGCCCAATGCAAAAAAAAACTGGGCGTGGGCTCCCCACGGGCGGGGAGGCAAAAACGGGGGGAGAGCCCTACCGGCGGTGCCCCCAAGTACGGCAGCGCGAGCTGCCGGCGTGGGCGGCGGCCAGCCTGCAAGGCCGAGGGACGGGCGGGCAGCGACCGCACCGCACCGCTGGGCGAGGCCCGGGGCGGCGCCGCTTGGCGGCGACCGCCAGCGAGCGGGGGGGAGCGCCTCCCCCCCCACACGTATATACACAAGCGTGTGAAAACGTAACAGGCCCTTCGACGCCCAAGGAATTCTAAATTTTGCAGGATTTCGGGGCGCGCGCGTGCGCTCCACCTACTTTACTGCACGGGGATTTCGCGGCAGCACGCGCGCAAGGGCGTTCAAGTGATTTCGACATGCGCACGCTAGGGAACACGTGTTGTCGCGTTCGGTGAAAATTGCGAAACACCGATGGCAGGGGCGCGAGCGCAAGCCTTTGACATGTCTGGTCGCGAAACAACTGGCGGTATACATTGCGTCATGGGCGCTCGGCTCCGGCGTCCTCGCGCATCGGGAAGCGCCTGCGACGGCCCGCGCGCGCACTTCGCCCCTTCTTGCGCATGGAATTCCAGAACCAACTCTTTGATGATGAAGACGCGCGCGCGCATAGTAGTTAAAAAACACGGGATGAAATAGGGCGGGGGAAATGCCGGTTTGTCTGGGATCACCTGAATTCATTTAGAATGAGCAAAAGGGCAGAAGCGAACGTCAATCGCACATCCCCGGGGGGGCGCGGGCAATCCCAGGGGAGGTAGACCCGAATTTTGTTTAAGAAAGCAGCAGTTCACCCTGGCAAATTTGAAGCTGCCATCTCCACTGCTCGCGCAATGATCCCAACCGCCGATGAGCAACGGTAAGCAAGACCCCTGCGGCAACGATTGCGTTGACTGTTTCGCGCTGGCTGGCGCGTCGCCGCGGCCAGGCTAGCGCGCGCAGGCCCGCGCGCGGAGCGACCAGCTCGTCTGGCGTGACCGACTCGGCTGCAATGGCGCTGACCGTTAAGGACTTCCTAACGCGACTCGCAAGCCGGGCTGACGCGCGGGCACGCCAGTGCGCGTCGGCGGCCCGGGCGGGTGCAGCGTCATGGCGGCGTCGACAGCGGCGGACGCGATGATGACTGTAGCGGTGCTGATGACGACGATGACGATAACGGTGGCGAGGCCGACGACAGCGCCGATGCTGATCGCGTCGGCGACGATTATGGCGCACACGCATGTGCGATTAAGGTTGCGCAGAATTTTCGACGAGCGCGCGCGGTCGGCGGGCGCGAGTGGCCCGGATGGAAGTATTCGACGGGGATCGCGCCTCCGCCCCCCCCCCCCCAGGACGCGTGCAAGTGCGATCGAATGATTCGGGCATGAGTGCGCGAGAGGAACTATTGGTCGGTGTTGTCTATGTGCATGCATTGTCTGTCTAGATGCACAGCAGAGCCGATGGCTTTCTTGAGCATTCGCAAAACGCGAAGACCTTGTTTGAAAGTAAATGTTACAATACCAAATTCGTTTTGAACGGTGTCGGGGCACTTGATGTTGAAAACCCCACGGGACCTGGTTTTGTTTGAAGGATTTCGGCATGCGCGCGACGACGAGCGCGCGTGCGCTTCGCCCCATTTGTCGCAAGGGACTATCGCGACAGCGCGAGCGCTGGTTCCCCCAAGAACTCGCAAGAGCGCGAGCGAATTTCTTTTTACATTCCTGCTGCGGTATCAGTGTGCTCTGCTACTGGTAAGATTGTGGTTGATGATGTTGCTGCTGTTGTTGCGTTTGTTGTTAAACATTTTGTTATGGACACTTAAACCGAGATTAATTGAAGGATTTCGGCATGATTGCGGCCCGCGTGTTGTAAGGGATTTGAACGACAGTACGCGCGCAAAGGCGTTCGAACGATTTCGACATGCGCGCGCGAATGTCTTAAGAATTCGCAAGAGAACGAGCTCATGTTTGCTGAACACCTCATGATGCGACACCGTTAGTCTTTACATGTTTTCGGGGCACTCGATTTTGAATATGTGCAAAATTTAAGGTTTTGGAAGATTTCAGCGCGCGCGTGCGACATCGCGCGCGTGCGCACGTCGTCCCGACTTTTGCAAGGGATTGCTTAAAAAGAAAAGGAAATATACGCGATGCAATCGATGTTGTGCAACGTAGGGCGACGACGAGGAGGCGACGACGCGGCGGCATCGACCATCGAGCCGTCAGACCAGCACCCAGGCCCAGCCGACGGGCGGCGACGAGGCGGCCACGGGGCGGCGACGGTGACCGCGGAGCCGCCAGACTGGCACCCAAACTCAGACGACGGACTGTGCCGAGGCAACGACGCGGCGGTGACTGCGACCACCGAGCCGCCAGACCGGCACCCGGGGGCGGCGACGAAGCGGCCACGGGGTGGCGACGGCGATCACGGAGCCGCCAGGCCAGCACCCAAGCAAAGACCAGGGGCGGCGACGGAGCGGCCACGGGGCGGCTGCGGCGACCTCGGAACCGCCAGACCAGAATCCAAGCCCAGACGACGGGCGGAGCCGCCAAACCGGCACCCAGGCTGTCCCCTTGGACCACGAAGTAAGAGACTCTAAGTGCAAGCGCTGTTTGGGAAATGTGGCAGCGTTTGCCTCTTGTTACCATTCTGAGGAATCCACTTGGAGCCGTCTCGGCGCGTCTTGGGGGCCTCTTGAGCTGTCTTGAAGCCATGTTGGGCGTCTTGCAACGCTCCTGGGCCGTCTCGAGGGCCTCTTGGACGTCTTGGAATATGATTGGGACTCTCACGGCCCGTCTGGACATTCCCAGGGGAGCCCCAAAGCCCCAGACCCAAATCAGGAGTTCGAAATTCTTGCTCGTGGTCCCCAAAACCCTTCCCCATCCATGCCTCTCTCTTTACGTCCCTGTCTGTTGTCACTGTGAGGGATATCTGACCGCCCACATGACATCCGACTTTTGCAAGCGACTGTTGCAGACGAAGAACGGGGAGATGCAAAGAGGAGGTCTAACGTCACAGCCCAGGAGCGACCTTCAGAGCCTAGACCCCAACACTGCCTCCCCATCTGCATCCCGCCGCCCGAGTACCGACTAGCCACGTATGAGTGAATATGCTAGCAACGACAATTGCTTTATCCGCCACTGTGTTTGAACGATAATTGAATGGAAAACCGCTTGATCTTTTCGGACAGAACTTCCAGAATACAAGGGAAGTAACTATACGACTGCCATACCCTTGCATCGCGAGTCGATCAGAAGGCAAGGCAGGAACAAATCATCCCAGAGGAACTCGACGGAACACGTGCCCACCCGGTACCCTTTCGCATCTCTCCTCGTTGCTCTCTTCTTCCTCCTCCTCTCCTCCCCTCATCCTTCTCTCTCATCCATCCTCCTAGGGAAACGAAAAGTGACATAAACATAACAACTCGGAGGTCCGCGCGGATTTCTTGGATCCGCGCTGGACGCCCCTCCCTGGCGCGCGGAGCGCGCCAGGGGCGGCGCCGGAGGCGCCGCCAGGGGGCCCCAGCGCCGATCCGAGAAATCCGCGCGGACCTCCGAGTTTTTACGTTTATGCCACTTTTTGTTCCCCTATTTTTCTTTCATCCATCCTCCTTCCTTCTTCCCAAGATCCGTCCCTCCTCGTCCGTCGTCGTCCTCATCCCTCCTTCCCATGTCCCTTCTAAGTGGCCCCCGACCTGCGAAGAGCTGCATGGTTGAAGGGGCCCTGGGACACACAAAGAAATACACACACGCATAAAAGGATTCCCTATATTTTCCCACTATTTCCTGGGTTTTCGTCTTCCCCCCCCCACTTCCCACAGTTTCCCATATTTTCTGGGGAATCGACGATCAATTGTGTCTGTGTGTTTCTTCTCCTCCTGAATGGTTGACCCGCCGATCTGCTCAGGCAAATCCCGATCTTCGGTGGCTGCCCCCACCTCCATATTTCAATGTACGTTGCTTGCTGCCAGATGTTCTGAACCATGCTACTCGACTGTGAAGCGTCTCTAGATGGGGCCGGGGGGAACACGCGAATAGTCAAGAAATCGATCCATATCTTAAGCTGGTTCCCGGCCCCTATCTCTCGGCTGGACCCAATAATATGTATTGTGCAGGGCGGAACAGGCAAACGACGGAGACGCAAAGAGCGCCGTCGGAAAAATGCAGAGCAATCGACCTTCTAAGGTACATCGGGCAGGCCGCATTGCCGCCAAGCCTGGCGGCAATGCCCGAGCCACCCAGGGGGGCCCCAAAAGGAAGAGGGGGCGGGAAGAGGGGGGACCCGCAAGAGAAGCAGCTGCACGCCACCACCCTGCGCGGCAGGGGCCAGGCACGGTGGTGGTGCACGGGTGCATCCTGGGGGAATGGACGAGTCGAGTGCGCTCGAGACAGCACACAGAGGCGGCACCCTGCACCGGGCGTGATGGCTGGAAGGCAGGCCTCCGAGGGGGAAAAAAAAAACGCTCCGCAAGCAGGCACCGCTCCTCTACCTGGTCGTGCACTGCCTGCTCGAAAACACTGCGCCGGACACTCCCGGCCGGCACCGGCGACCCGCCCACGGCGTAGCTCCCAAAGCCGTGTGGCGGCGAGCTGAGACGTCACCAGGCCGCAGGGCTTCTGCGGCTCCGCCGTGGCTCGGCAAGGCCCCGCGGCAGCGCGGGGCAGAAGCCGCTTGCCCCCGCTCCACGCTGCCGACCGTCTGGCCAAGAAGGACAAGGGGAAGGTGCTGAGGGTGGCCTCGGCACAGAGGGCGGAGCATCGTCATCGGGCGTGGGAGCATCCACGGGCGAGAAATTGCAAGCACACGCGGCCCTATGGAGCACCGAAACCCCAAAAGAGAAACTCGTCTTCGAAGAGCTTCTCCTCAAGTTGATGACTGGCTGGCCAACGCACGGCGCTGCAGTCAAGCGCACCCAATCGAGCGTGCGACTGGCAAATCCTACGACAACTTATCACATCGGAATAGCCCCTGGCCTTCGGCTTCGGACCCGTAAACATCGCTGCTTGTCTCACATTGCCGTTGTTCCTTGCGGATGCGCGCGCCAAATAAAAGCGCAATCCATTATATTTATGTGGGGCATGCCAGGGGCGCCAAGAGGCCCCCAAGAGGCACCCAGGCGGTGCCGAAGAGGCCCCCAGAAGGACGGAAGACGCTCCAAGAGGCCTCCCAAGAGCCAACAATGACCCCCAAGGCGCCCAAAACAACTTATAAGAGATCAGGGCAGCTGCGCTTGGCATCGTGTCTAGATGGACTGGTGGGGTACGCAAAGCATTATGGATACTTTGGGAACGCGAGGATTGGAGTTCATTTCAAAGGGGCCTGGACCCCGATTCGCGGGCCTTGTCGGGCGCTCCTGCGCGCTTGCGGGGCTCCCCGCGTGAATCTCCCCAAGGCATGGGTTGACGTCCAGGCCTCCAGCATGTGCAAAAATGGCTCCATCCAATCCGCCGACCCCTTGTGGGTATCTAGGCGTGTGAGATTATCCCCCACATAGAATCCCCCCCCCAGGGACCCCAAACCGGCAATTTGACCCCCCCTCCATTGGCCCAGCGCGACCCCAGACCGAACGCGTGACGGGGGAGCGGAGGGCTTCAGAACTGGCCAAGAAGACACCAAAACGCTCCCCAGACGGTCCCAGGGGGCCACGATTCGCCGAAATATCGCCCCTGGACGCCCACGATGGCCTCCAGGCGGCCTCCGAAGCTGCCAAGACGCCCCAAAAGGCCACCAAGATGCGCCCCGAGAGGGAACACAGGAATCGTCCTATTCCCTCCGAAAAAACAAAAACAAGCATAGTATGTATGCTCGCCTAGTCGGTTTTCACAACGTCCCAGACGGACAAAGAAACCTTCAATATCGCCCCCAGACGGCCAAAGGAGCCCCCAAGAAGGTCCAACAACAGCCCACGAAGCCCCCAAGACAGCCTAAGAGGGCCCCCAGACGGCTCCAAGACAGAGTCCAGGGGGCACCTTTTCGAGCCTTCGGCCCCAAGACACCCCCAGCCTGCCCCAAGAACACCACAAGAGATCCTGAGGGACCCCAAGACAACCTCAAAGCCCGCCAAGAAGCCCCCAGGAAGCCCCCGAGAGGCCCCAAAACTTGGCCCAAGATGTTTCGAGGCGGCCCGATATGGCCTGCAGACAGGCCAAGATGCAACCAAAAGGCCACAACAGAACACCAAGAGGTACGATAACAGCAACGAAGCAACAGGAACGATGTCGAGCGCCGTGTCATGATTCGGACAAGCCTCGTGAAATGCAGTCCTGGATGCATCATAGTTTATATAGGGGTCGGCGGATGTGGCGTCAGCCTTAGAATCGTCTCGGGACCCTCTTGGGAGTCAATGGGGCCGTCTTGAGCGCCCTGAGGGTCGGATCGAGAATACAGAACGTCAAGACACTTACGAATCTACGATCTTGTGAGACACATCGCACGGCAATAACATTCTCGCCTGTTCGGTCTCAACAAGGCCAAGACTGCCGAAGAGGATCTGGATGTAGCCTGAAACTGGCTCCCGAGGCCCCCAAGGGGAGCCGAAAACGGCTCCGAGAGGGAAGGGGGTCTCGAACAGACCCTCAGGGTCATCGTTGGGAACCCGATCCGAAGATTACTGCAATACCCCCAGATATCCCTGCGAGGAGGCCACCAAGAAGCAGCCAAATGGACCCCACGAGACCTCCAAGAGGCTCACATCCACAAGCCCGCAACATCCCGCCGACAACCAACCTGGGCACAATGACGGGATGGGCCGACGGCGACTAGATCCGCCGCCCCCTGTGGTCTTGCCACAGGGGTGCCCGGTGTGCTGAACCCTACTGGTTTGGTTTTGATTCTTTTTCCAAAAGGACTTTCCCCTCGGGCTTCGGCGCGTCCCGCCGGCCACCCGGAAAACATGGTTGCCAAAAGTCTTCCGGTCCAGATGGCTAAAATATGGCCCAAGATGGCCTCCAAGACGGCTAAGATGGCCTCCAAGTTCGCCCAAGATGGTCAAAGAGGGTCTCGAATACGGCCTGAGAGAGTCCAACATAACTCCAAGTTCGCCCAAGAAGCCTCCTAGACGGCCCAAGGCGGCCTCAAGATGACGGCAGACGGCCCAGAGGGCCCCAAGAGGCCTCCAAAACGGCCCAAGAGACCTCCAAGATGTCCTCCAGGAGGCCCCGACGAGGCCAAAATCATTGACGTTCCTTAGGTCTTGGAAAGATGTTGGCATTTGCTTCTTTTCGGCCCGAGACGGTCCAAGAGACCCTAAAAATCGCCCCAAGATGGCCCAAGACAGCCCAAAGAGGGCCCCAAAACTGCCCCAGGGGCCCCCAAGACGGCCCAAGGGGGGCTCAAGACGGCCCTGGACCTGGAGCCCCCGAAGAGGGCCTCAAAACGGCCCAGAGAGGCCCCCAAGACGGCTTCTGACGGCGCAGAGACGGCCCCGAGAGGCCTCAAAACGGCCCAGAGAGACATTAAGACGGCCCAAGATGGCTCGAAGATGGCCCAAGACGGCCCCAAGAGGGCGCCAAGAGGTCTCCAAGACGGCCCCACAGGCCTCCAAGAGGATCTCCAGAAAGGCCCGAAGAGGCCAAACTCATTGATTGTCCTTAAGTGTTCGAAAGATGTTAGCATTTGCTCTTTTTCGACCTTCCGACGGCGCGAGACGGCCCAAAAGCCCCCGAAAATCGCCCCAAGATCGCCCAAGAGGTCTCCAGGGTGGCCCCCAAACGACCCAAGAGGCCCCCAAGACGGCCACAAGAGGGCCCCAAGACGGCCCAAGATGCCTCCAAGACGCCCAAGGTGGCCTCCAAGACGATCCTGGAGCACCCCAAGAAGGCCCCAATTCGGCCTGGAGAGGCCCCCAAGACGGCTTCTGACGGCGTCAGACGGGCCAGGGGGCCACCAGCCCAAGAGGCTCCCAAGAGGTCTTCAAGACGGCCCCACAGGCCTCCAAGAGGACCTCCAGGAAGGCCAAACGAGGCCCAAATCACTGTTTTGCTTCAAGTTGTTGAAAGATTTTGGCATTTGCTTCTTTTCGGCCTTCCGACGGCCCGAGACTGCCAAATAGCCCAATTATTCACTGCGTGGGAATCCCCATATGTGCATCTCCTTGCTGGCGCTCCCTTGGTGGTGGGACTCGGTGAGGACGAATCTGGGTTTAAGTGTGACTGAGCTGCCTCTCTCTCTCTCTCTGCTCTCTCTGTCTCTCTCTCTCTCTCTCTCTGCCCTCTCTCTGTCTCTGCCTCTCTTTCCCTGCTCTCTCTCTCTCTCTCTGCCTCTCTCTCTGCTCTCTCTCTCTCTGCCTCTCTCTCTGTGCCTCTCTCTCTCTGCCTCTATCTCTGCTCTCTCTCTCTCTCTCTCTCTCTCTCCTCTCTCTCTTCTCTCTATTCTCTCTCTGCTCTCTCCTCTCTCTCTCACTCTCCCTCTCTCTCTCTCTCGCTCTCTCTCTTCTCTTCTCTTCTCTTCTCTCTCTCTCTCTCTCTCTCTCTCTCTCTCTTTCTCTCTCTCTCTCTCTCTCTTCCCTCGCTCTCTCTCTCTCTCTCTCTCTCTCTCTCTTTCGCTCTCTCGCTCTCTCTTGCTCTCTCTCGCTCTCTGTCGCTCTCTCTCGCTCTCTCTCTCTCTCTCTCGCTCTCACTCGCTCTCTCTCGCTCTCTCTCGCTCTCCCTCGCTCTCTCCCGCTCTCTCTCTCTCTCTCTCTGCTCTCTCTCTCTCTCTCGTCTCTCGCTCTCTCTCTCTCTCTCTCTCTCTCTCTCTCTCTCTCTCTCTCTCTCTCTCTCTCTCTCTCTCTCTCTCTCTCTCTCTCTCTCTCTCTCTCTCTCTCTCTCTCTCTCTCCCCCCCCCTCTCTCTCCACTTTCTCTCTCTCTCTCTCTCTCTCTCTCTCTCTCTCTCTCTCTCTCTTCTATCTCTATCTCTCTCTCTCTCTCTTCTCTCTTTCTCTCTCTCTCTCTCTCTCTCTCTCTCTCTTCTCTCTTCTCTCTTTCTCTCGCCTGTCTCCTCTCTCAACTCCCCCCCTCTCTCTCTCTCTCCGCTCTCTCTCTCTCTCTCTCCTCTCCCTCTCTCTCGCTTCCTCTCTCTCTCTCTCTTGCTCTCTCTCTCTCTCTCTCTCTCTCTCTTTCTCTCCTTCTCTCTCTCTCTCTCTCTCTCTCTCTATATTCCTCCAGTCTCGGCTCGAGAGCGCCCTGCACTCATAGCGTAGCCGCGACGCGAAGCGCCCCGCCTGGAGTCCCGACTTCAGGCCTCGCGAGACCGGAACCGCGCCAGCAGCGCGGTACTGATTTGCGTCACCTCCTCCCTCCCACCAGAGCGCCCGCCGCAATGGCCCCCGCCAAGCCGGAGCGCCGTCGCTCTTCCAAGCAGCCGCCGAGCTCACGTCCTGCAGCTGAAGGATCCCTCCTCCAACGCAAACAGGACTGCATTGCAGCCTTCAAGCAAGCGGGGTCTGACCGCCCCACAGCCGCATACAACGGGCTCGCCGAGCTGAACGCGGACGAGCTGCAGGCCACGTACGACATGCACAAGACCAACACCAAGAAGCTCGGCAGTGCCTTGATTCGCATGTGTGCCGCCAACCAGATCAGCTACACGCTGGATCACCACCAGCGCAGCAAGCCTAAGCGCAATGGTGGTGACACATCCTATCCACCAGCTGCGTCCGCACGTCTTCAGGCTGCGGACGCCAAATTTATTGCCTTGGACCCGGCCTTCTGGAAGGTCCCAGTCCTGGCCGAACCCACATCACTCGACGACGGCAAGACGTACAAGCCCAGCATCAGCCTCCACGACTACGAGAGTGGCGAGCGGCTGCTGCAGCACCATCTCGAGCAGGGTAAGCGTACCACGGGTCAGCTCGCGATCGCTGTCATGGGCCCAAAAAACGACAACTACGTCGGCACCGAGCTCGCCGTCCCCGTGCTGAAGCGCCACCCCAAGGCGCCCAATGTGGTTCACACGCACGTCCCCGTGACCGTGTACCAGCTGGGCACCAAGGAAGTCGCCTGCACGGAAAAAGTAGCCGTCGCCACCATTGATCCTGCCGACCACGTATGCTGGATTCGGGTGACCATACATGAAACCGAAGCCATCGCCGCAGTCCCCTCCATGCATCAGGCCTTCGAGGATCAGTTTTCGGGAGGCGCCCCCGTGAACGGTGGTCCACGCGCCAAGGGTCCTTTCCGAGGGGATTCCGCTCCACAGGACAAGGCGCGCCAAAACCAAAAGCACAGGGAGTCTAAGAAAGACGCTCGCCGCCAGGAGCTCGACAGTCAGCTGCAGGACACCTTCAAGGCCCTTTTCCACGGCAACTTTAAAGCCGTCACTATCCTCGAACCCTGCAAAAGTCTAGGCAGGTACGGATCTGGTGTCGGAAAAAGGTCCCTGGCTGCCACTTTCGGCGTCAGTCTTCAAGCAGTTGACAAGGTCTTGGCGGGTTCGGGGCAACTCGGCGCCACCTACGACCTCAGCAACGTAGGTGCGGACGAGCCCACGGCAGACAAGTACCAGACCGTGTGGTTCCCCGAGGACCAGCCCATCACGATGGCAGAGGCGTTCCAGAAGTCGGTGGACTTCAAAGCCCTAGGAGTCGTCAGGCACGGCAAGTCAGGCTTATTGGGGATCCGTGTTGCACGTGGGTCAGACGCCGCCAAGGCCGCTGCCGTCAGCATCCGTGGCTGCGAAGCCACTCTCGCCAAGACGCGATACCGCATCACGGGCATTGCGGCACGCCATGCCACGCTGACTCAGCTAGCCAAGACTCTCACGGGCCCGTCCGTCAAATGGGACTGTGAGGTCTACCACACCGCCTGGGACCCAGCCACTTCGGCGCAGTTTGCCTTAGTGCGCGCTCATCGTCCCCCACCCACATATACGGTACAGGTCGCAGGGTGCCCCATCCCGTGGAGCATCACCGAGGCCCCGTTGGCTGAGGTCGTGCCGAAAAGGGACAACGTTACCATTGTCACCCCTAACACTATCACAGAGCCTGTGACGCCGCCCGCCCGCGGTGGCGGCTTCAGCCCCGCCACGGGCACACTCCTAACCAAAGCGGCCCAGAGCCCCTACCTCCACGACCTCATGACTGCCACGCCCAAAGGCAAGGGCGTCGCACCGCTCCCGATCCCTAAGGAGGAGCCTTTAGCCAAGCGCCACCGATCCTCCAGCGGGAAACGTGACGCCACGCCGCACGCAAGATCACACGGCGCTCCAGGCCGCAGCTCCTCTGCTCCCCCGCACGGCACGGATGGAGCTGCCGAGCAGACGGCCGTCCAAGGACCAGGTGGGGACGGGCATGACCCGCAACCTGGCACGGGGGCGGCCGAAGGTGGGGGCCACACGGAAGGGCACGTTGACGCAGCCGCCGAGGTACCAGGCGACGTCGAGATCCTCTCATCAGAGGATGAATTCAGCGTGGCATCGCGCGAACCGAACACCCTCGGCGAACGCTTCGCTACGGCCCCTAAACTGTCAGATGCCGCTACGACCCGCATCCAACACATGGAACAACAGCACGAGCTGCTTGCCAACACGGTGGACAACATGCAGGTCCAGCTTGCGGGCGTTCTCTCATCCCAGGCCACACTCACGGAGCACGTTACAGGCTTGGAACGAGGGCTTGCCACCGTCGTCACGCAGCAACAGACGGCAACTACCGAAGCTGCTGCACTGCGCGGCGACATCCAGGCCCTCCTCGGGCACCTCACGGGGGGTACCATCCACCTGCCCCAGGTGGCCACCCTCGATACCAAAAAGGAGGAAGCTGCACCAGTTGCCGATCCCGTGGCTGTCTGCGGGTGGATCGACCAGCCAGGCCAGGTCACCCCAGGGACGGGGCCCCCAGGGGCTGACAAAGGCAAAGACAAAGGGCGGGCCACACAGGAACCCTATTGAAGGTGCCTCAGAGGGCCCGCCTCAGCCCTCCGAGGAAGCGCCTTCAGAGGCATCCCTTCTCACTTCTCGTCGTACCTCCTCCTTGCTATATCATGTCATTTTTGGCAGCAGCACGAGCAAGCTACCTGGTGTAGGGACACCTGTCATCTTGCTGTGGGTGTGTTTGTTGCAATGTACATGAGCATGCAGGGGTACCTAAAGATGCGTGCTGACATGCAGCCTTTGGCTCATCGCTCGCGCCGCCTGCCAGGCCTCGCCATCATGTGGCGCTTTGCTTTCAGCCTGGCCCTCCCCTCGCTCGCTGGAGCACACCCGTCTTCAGGCGGTGCGCCCCAGCATGGAGGTGGGTTTCTTCTGCAGCACGTCGAACGTGCGTCCCTTTTCTACCTCTACGATGACAGCATCTACAAGTACGATCACGGCACCATCTTGGACCCGATCGTCAACGGCACCGCTGCCGCGAGTCCGTGCAGTATTGGCCAGGCACACAGTGGCGGCTTCAGCCCCGCTGCTGTGCCCCGCTATTGCCCTACGGGTCCCACCACTCCCATGCGAGATAGGGGCGAACCCGAGGAAGACCCTGCTTTCTGGCACCTGATGATGATCCGCGCCCGGCTCATACCGTGTGCTGCGGCGTGGGCACCAGGTGAGGATAACCAGGACATGTTCTGGGCATGGCTCGAGGACTGCGTCCCGTACATCCTGGCGACGCTCCATCTGCCACAGTACGATCACCTCTTCCTTGAGGCGTCCGAGGACACCACCGACGCCCTACGTCATCGCACCGCGGTCGACATGTGCGAGGACATCTGGCACAGAGCGGGCCCCGACAGGCAGCGCATCAACCGCAACCTCACTCGGATCCAGAGCAGCCGCGAGTACGCCACCCGCTATTTCGGCCTCCTTCTGGAGTACCAGGGCGCTCGTGCCACGCTCGTTGGCCCTGAGGCTTTCATGGCACCTTTGCCGCCATACCTCTCACGGGCCCATGCTCTGCTGCCAAGAGGTCTCCCTCCACCCGACCATGACGCCATGGCGTACCTCGCTGATGTTATCCTGCACCAACCGCCAGACATGCTGCCGCTCGTCGAGGCGGAGCTCGCTGCGGCGCCGACGGACGGCACCGATCAGGCCGCAGAAGATCCCGTATCATGGCTGCTCCAGCACATCGCGGCCAGCGATATCGGCAATACATCCATGGACTCGTTCCACGCGTCGGAGGATAGCCAGGACGACATCGATATCCAGGATCGAGACGGCACGATACCATCAGGCGACTCGGCTCAGCGTGACCGCGACAGTGAGCCTCACTCTGGGCTCGCCCCGTGGCAACGCAGTGCGCCCCACACCTCAGATCAGGCCGACCCTTCTGCGCGGCCTAACGACGCTGAAGGCGTCACTGCCGCTGATGTGACTAGCCATTCCACTGCTTCGCCAGCTCATGCCAGGCCGTGCAGTGGCGGCTTCAGCCCCGCTGCACCACTGGCTAGACCTGGACATCCCCAGACCGCAGGAGGTGACAACGTGACTGACTCCAACCCCAGTGCCATCGACCACTGGCAGGCCGACATTGACAGCGACCCCATCGAGGATGAACACCCAGACGCCAGCGGTCCTCACGAGCCCCAGCACAGCTCAGCGGCATCACGACATTGTGGCTGCCTCATCTGCCTCCTGGTGGCCACGTACGCCATCGCGATAGCAATGCCGTACAAGGACCAGATCGATGGATACTTGCCGACCCCGAGCCGAGACCCCAGCTACCGACAACGACGACGACGCCAAGCGACCGCACCAGGCCCATCGGTGTCCACTATATTCCGACGCAAAACGACATACTATGTCACGTCCACATTGAGGGCCACTCTCAAATGGACCAGCGACAAACTCAGAGATGGTGTCTCGGGCGGAGCCACTGCAGTCGGGAGCGGCTTCGGGGGCGTCCTTAAATGGGCCAGCGGCAAGCTAGGGGCCATAGCCACGGGTGGAGTTGTGTGTGGTCTTCTACTCGTCGGTGCCAAACTCCTTGCCCAGGGAGCTGTCGGACACGTAGGCGCCCGCATATGTGCGCGGGCCCTGGACTCATCCACTGCCCACTGGTGCCTCCGCTGCTGCCAACCGAGCAGGAAGCCGAAGGACGAGGCCACACACAAAATGCCGTGCACGCTCGCCGACGAACACGACGACCAGCAGGTGCACGCACTCCGACATCCGCTGCTACAGGAACACTACGCCGCAGCTGTTGCCGCCGCAGTCGCCGACGTCACCACCGCCACTACCGCCGCCATCGCGGAAGTCACAGCCGCCGTATCGCGAGCCTCGTCGGTCACACCAAGATCGACCAGCCCGACGCCACGAGACGGCTCCAAGAACGGCACGACATTCGGCAACCTACCGACCAACGAGGATGCCACAGCACACGGTAGCGACACCGAGCCAAGGGAAACGAGAGAACGCACCCATGGCAGCCCGTGGTCCATCTTCCGACATGCTGACGCTCGTGGTTCCTCCTCCGACGCGGACACCCAACCACCACGACGGCGAGCACGCTATGCATCACCTGACAGGCCCCAGGCGCCTTCAGGCCCTGGTACGCCTTACACTGCCCTCAAGCCACCGACACGCAACCCACGCAACACCATCCAGCGTGACCCAGCGGTCCCCGAGCCGCCGAAGAGCATACTTAACGCCCTGTACCAAAACGGCTTCGCGCTAGGGAACAGTGGCGTGTCCACTGAGGACATCAAAGACGCTCTACGACTCCACGACCACCCTCGATTCACTCACGACCCAACACTCCAAGTGCTGGGGCCGTGGACGGACATCATGCAGAGGCCACCGAACCGCCTCACTTGGGTGCTGGAAGACTCGGGCGGCAACTCGGGCGAGACAATTTTCCCATACCTCACGTGGGACCTCCGTCAACCCACCACCGACGCGCCCACTGTTTTCTGGCATGGGACCCGCGGCGACCTTGCGGCCCGTCTTGCTGCCTGTGGAGGGCACCTCTTGCCAGGCCCCCGCCGTGAAACGAAGGGTCGAACTGGCACCAACGTTGGCCGCACGTACGTGAGCGTGCACCCTTCGCTGGCCGCGTGGTACGCGATACCGCCCCACCCGCCCTACAGCCTCGAAGACGACACCCTCGCGTGGGGACCCATCGCACTCTGGATGTGCGAAGCCACCCAACCACCGCGCGGGGAAAACAGGCACAACTACGTGAAAGGGGAGGCCCACGGAGCGCGCCTCATTTACCCTCGGGTCCTGAGCCTCCTCATCCGCATGGACTGGTGTGCCCCCACAGAAGCTGCTTCCAGGTGCCGTGCCCTTCCACACGCCTATGGCATGGGTGACTGCGCGCACGCCCTCCACATTGCTGGCTACGATCATCCAGATCTCCGTGAGGCGGCTGAAGCTCACGACCAGGAAGCTAGCACCAGGCGCAGATCAACCATCGCGGCAGCATGGCCACCACCGCAGGCGCTATACTCGCCAGAAGCGGCGCGAGCATGGGCCAAACAGCACTACGACACGGAAGCAGCCACCAGGGACGACCCTAATCAGCCTCGACCACGCGTCTCGCTCCACATACTCCAGCTGGACCCGAAACCACTCATCGACCTGGTGTACACGGGCTTGCAAGCTGTCCCCGTGCGGGGGCACCCTGACGCACACGGGTCGCGCCCCAGCGGCTCCAGCCCTGGGGCCGCGTCGGACCCACCACGCACGCACAAGTCAGGCACAGCCTTAGCCCACAGTCCAGACCCCTCATCGACGTCATCTGGAGTCGACGAACGCCGTACGCCATCCCTCATCAGCGCGGCTGCCGCCCTCGCCCGAGGCCGCGCCCGTGCGCGACGATCGGCCTCTCGCTCGTCACGACAGAGCGACGGGAACTCCACCTCCGACAACAGCGGCATCGAGACGTGGGAGCACATTGTGACGGAGGAGGAGCCGACTGCCTACCACGTCCTCGCCTACCACGTGCGTGATGTGCGGTCCCGTGTCAACGCCCCTGGCATCGAGGTCTGGCTCGACCCTGGTGATCACCACGATGGCGCCTACTTACCGTGGGGGACGACAGTCATGGGCTACCGCGTCATTGACCCTACGGTGGACGGGCGTGACGGCTGGGTCATCCTCCATCATGATCACGGCGACACCACTACTAAGCTCTGGGCACCGACCCAAGTCCACGTTAAGGGGGACGACTCCTGGCGCACCGTCATGGTACCAGCGGATATGGGGCCCCAGTGGATCAGGTGCCATGCCGAGGACGCACGCCTCCCCGCCGAGGTAGTCCGCACTACAGGCCAATCCTGGTTTGCTGACGTCTGGCCCTTGTGGGATCGCCCGAGACCCCACCCAGACGACCCAGGCACAAACGAGCATGCGCTACCGCCTTACCAGGACGCTGGTCTTGCCTACAGTGTCGATTCCAATGCTGCCAATATTGCGCGGCTCGCCGCAACACACAGCTTGGCACCTCGGGCCAACCAACGTGCCCAGACTGCGGCCGCAGCGGACTGCGTACACTTATGGACTGGTCCACGGACTACTCGTGCAACAGTTGGACGTGTGCATACAGCACCAATAAGAGGGACTCTGACACATGCTGCCTGTCCAGCAGGTGTCCCCACCCTCCCAGGCCACACAACCAGCTCGACGTCCGTGCCACAGGGATGCCGCCGCACATCCTTGCCCGCCAATTCGGCAACGCGCCAGCCCTCCACGACCTCAAGGAACCCCCCCGAGCGCCTTCAGGCCCCGGGGGAGAACCTCCACAACCAGGGCAAGTAGGCTACCAGGGCCAATGGTACCTCCCACCACAGCCGCGGCGTGTCCCCAGGCAGGGATTGCCTGACGGCACAACGCGGCCACCTGGATTCACAGGAACGGGGATGCCCGAAGAACCTTCCCCCGACCAACCGCTTTGGAGGGAAGGCTATGTGCTCTTCAGCCCCCATCAGGCCCTCAAGGAGGAACTCACCTTCAACAAGACGGTCCGCCGACCCTTCTCCCTAGCCATTACCAACATGTACAGGGATCGTGTCACGGTCAGGACCGTCTGCGAGTTGATCGCCGAGCGCACCCACATGACCCGCACCCGCTGGCGAGATGTGGTACTGTACTGGGACGCCGAGGGTGGTCCTGGGCCTCAAGCTCTCGACTACGATATGCGACTCTGTGACGCCATGGTGAGCCGTGCCACGACCGAAGCTGAGCTAAACCACGACCGCAGCAACCGTGGTAGTTTCTGCCTCTACGGACCAGCGCACCAGCGGGCCATCAACATTACGGCGATCTCAGAGCCGCAGAACATCGACTACACGGAGTATGTGCGACGATACTCACCCGTAGGGGAGACCTACCCTGACCACGCCTTCGAGCACGTCTATCGGGGCTGGCAGCGGCCCGACGTGCCCACCATCCTCCCCGACACCCGTCCCCTCTCGAGAGCCGACTGGCAGCGCCACCAACAGCACCAGCAGCGCATCCAGCAGCGGGACCAACGTGACGCAGGACAGCAGGGCACACCACGCTACCGCTCCCCTGCGCGAGTCCCGACAGGCGGTAACACGGCCTACGATGGGGTTGCCGCCTACCACCGTGGTCCCATAGGTGCCATGCCTGCGGCTGCTGGAGCAGCCGCCTCCAGCTACGGCCAAGCCCCCAACGCCAGGGCTCACCCAGCGGCCATCGGCTACTCGCGTGCACCCCTACATGCCCTAAGGGCCACCTCGCCAGTGCCAGGGTCCACGCGCGCCTGGGGCCTCTACTCAGGCCGACATGAGGGCCCCTCCAGCAACCAGCCTGCAGTGATAACCCCTGCGGCTTCAGCCCAGGGGGCTGCAACAAACCGTGGCAGGGCTGGGCGCCCCGAAGGATGGCGCGATGCGAACGTGCGCGCTTGGCAACCGCGCCAGCACACGCCCCCGCCAAATGTAGCTGCAGCACTGCGCCCTGCCCAGGCCAAACCTGCCCCACCTGTGCGGGAGAGGCAGCCGCTCACCCCGCTCGTCCTCACGCGCATCCAGGCGCATCGCAGCGCCTCCCCGAGGCACAGCGAGGGAAGCGCCCACCACGTCAGCCCCCGCCCTGACGTGGCCGACCCCGACCAGGCCACTGCCACGGCGGAAGGCGGCACAAGCGCCTCTCGCCAGCCCAGCCCATCACCCTGCGCGGCGCCGATCCGATCCCCGAGCAGGGCGGATTCTGAGCGCGCTAATGCCCAGGCGACTTCGCCACGCGACCGTCACACGGGCGGGCGCGTCCCGCGCAGCAGGACCTGCAGCCGCCACAGTTCACGCAAGGCCCCAGGGAGCTCCACGAGCTCGCCGCCTCGCGAGACTCAGGCCGATGCCCGACCCCCCGAAGTGGTGCCACGCTTCGGAGCCAGCGTCATCGACCCTAGCCAGGTCGACCTCGAGCCGACGCCGTCCACGGACCACGAGCCGCAGCTGCCCACCCGCGTGATCGTCCCCATCGACGAGGCGCCAACCTTCGACCCGTTCAAGAACAAGTACCGTGTCAAGAACCTTGTGGCGGGTTTTGGCGGAGGCTCACCGCTCTCACCTCAGAGTCGGGGCGGCGCCCCCGCCACCTCGGCTGCTGCCGCGGCAGCTGCGGCCCCGCGGGGAATCAGCCCTGTCCGCAACGTGGGCCTCACGGCAGCGGGCATGGACGAGGCCCAGCGTCAGGCCTCCGACCGTGCTGCTGGAGCCGTTCCACCAGATGCTGCTCATCGAGACACTGACGGGGCGGGCGTGTCACCGCAGGAGGGACCAGCGGTGGCGCGTGCGCAGTACATGCGCGTGCGTTGTGCCGCCGCCGCGCCTGGCCGCCGCCGCTGTCTCGTTTTTGTCTTTGTGTTCGGCAGGATGGATCGAGGAGTCGCCTCCCTCTCCCACTGCTGCCGTCTCACTTCTCCTCCCCTCGCCCCCTATAGTACAGGAGTGAGGAGGAATTTTCGTGACATTTTTACTAATATTTATGAACCCCCCCTGGCGCAGTGCCGACCGTGTCCCTCCTATATGGTTGGCCTGACGGCGGCTTCAGCCCCGATCAAGCTAGCCCATAGTAACGCCATGAGCTCCTACTGTGGCCAAGCCTCCTACTGGGGCGAGGGTCAAGCTGACCTTCACCGTGCGGGGCGCGCAAACCCCAGTTCCACCGATGGAGACGGGCCAGGTCGCTCCATACACCTCGTCAGCCTTAACATCACCAGTCTCTCAGCGAACTGGCCAACCATCACCGCCCTTGGTGTCGACCACAACGCCGCTGTCATAGCACTGCAGGAGACCCGACATGCCAAGCCGACTAGGCAAGCCATCGCTACCAGCGCCGCCAATCCTCTCCACGGTGGATACCACGCCAGTCTTGGGCCTGACCTTGATCTGGCGCGAGCCCAGCGCAGAGCTGCCCACGGCGGCACTGATCACACCGTTGTGGGCAACACTGGCGCCTCGGGAGGGGTCGCCATTCTCTCTAAGGATGCCATCGTCGACTCCACTGTCGACGACAATGCGCCCTGTATCGCCGCCCTCAAGGCCAAGAAAAGATGGCATGAGGTCTTTCTCCCACTCTGCACTCAACACCGCCGTAGGCGGCGACGAAATAATCATGGGCCCGCGGGGATCTACATAGCGAGCCTTTACGGGATTGCTGGAGGAGACAGCACAGCTCTCTTTCGGCTCGCTGACTGTGCCGCCGCTAGGGTCGGCTCAGCACCCTACTTCATCTGCATGGACGCCAACACGAACATTGACGACAATCCACACCTTCTGCACATGTTGCAGCACGGATGGTCCAACGTCGCTGAGGGCACACCAGATCACACCATGCACACCTATGGCAATATCCCTGATTGGGACCGCGTCACCAAGTGCCCCCGCACTTCGCGCATCGATTATATCATTGCCAACCAGGCGGCGCGATCCCTTGTCACCGACTTCTGCTACCTTCGCGACTTGCCTGCGAAGTCTCACGTTGGCCTGCAGGTCACGCTTGACCTCAGTCGCCTCGACCATACGGCCCGACGTCTTCTTGCCCCTACGCCCTACCCGCCCGACGATGGAGTTCATGAGGGGCACGAGCTGCAAGCACTTGGGACCCTCATCGCTGGGCGGTACCAGGACCGCATGGAGCAGGCCGACGCACGAGACGACGTGGAGCGCATGTTCACCCTGGCTAACGAGGCCAGTCATGAGTACCATCTCACCCGTCTACGCGATCTGCCACCTCCACCGCCCCACCAACCAAAAAAGAAGCCCCCCACCATGCACGGGCTCACGCCTACGTTCGAGGATCGACCGGTTGTCCCCCGCGCGTTCCCCACCTACGGAGCTTCCACGATTCACATGAACCGACTGCGCAAGCTCCATCGGCAACTCTGCGAGCTCCGTTTCATCGGACAGCACCACCATCTTGATTGCCGTGCTATTCCCCCGTACCTCGCGCAGCGCATCGACTGCACGTGGGCCGCGGCCCGCCTCTTATGCCACAAGCTGCGCCCCACGGTTCTCCTGGAATTCCCCGAGGCCTGGGCCCCAGACGAGCCAGTGCCGCACGGGGAGCACCTTGACGTTTTGATCCAACATCTCGACTTAGAGCTGGCGCGACGCGCGAACCGTGCCAAGGCGGAACGCATCAGGATATGGGCCGAGGGCGTCCGTGAGCCAAGCGGGCGAAAGGCGGCCATATACGCACGAGCTGCTGATAGCTCGCCCACGGCGTATCTCCGCACGCCTACCACTCCTGACGATACGCAACTCCACTGCGACACCAACGCCTTCAAACCTGACGAAGCTTGCACGGACGACAGCGACGCTGACACCGAAGCTGGCGGCTTCAGCCCCGGCGACGGTAGTTCGCCCGACACGGACAGCGACGAAGACCACACCCGTGAACCACCACCTGCGCAAGTCCCCGACATCCTCCCTGCCAACGCCATTGTTGCTAACATCAAGGACATGCTGAAGCTCATGGTCGACACCTGGGAGCCCATCTTGGGCAGGTACCGCGCACGTGCGGGACATGATGCCGAAGCCATGCCGACGTGGGCCGACTTCTACGACGAGTACCGACAGGAGCTGCCTACGCCATCACCAGCTACCCCTTTCCACCTCACCGACGACCAACTCATCCACTTCATTCGCACCCGTTCACCGAGACGCGCGGGGGGTCTGGACGGTTGGACTACTAAGGAGGCAAAGGAGCTTCCCGACGACATTCTTCGCCTCTTCGCCAGCGTTCTACGAGCTATGCAACGCACTGGCACCATCCCAGAACCCCTCCTCCACGTCCCAAACCCGTGCCTCCGAAAAGGCCGAGGCGAACTCCCAACGGACCAACGACTTCTCTCGGTGCTTTCCGTTTGGATGTACGCGTGGGAAGCACCAGCTTACCGCAGCCTCACGGACTGGCGGAAAGGATGGACCCACGCCACGAGTTTTGGCGCTGTCCCCAAAGCTACCATTGGGGACGTCAGCACTTCTCTCGCCCTTCGCATCGAACACGCCAGAGCCCTTCTCCTTCCCTTGGCTGGAGCTGCCCTGGACCGTCAGAAGTGTTTCGACTATCTCATCACGGACATATGCCTTAACCTCGCGCTTCACGCGGGGTGTCCCCAAGACATCGTTACTGTCCGCAGAAACTTCTACAGGCGCCACAAACGTTACATCCGCATGAACGGTGCGTACTCTAAGGAACTGGCCAGGACAAACGGTCACCTCCAGGGAAGCTCTTGGTCCCTGGACGACATTAAGCTGCTCATGTGCGTCTGGACCAAGAGACAGCATCGTTACGTGCCGCGGTCACTCAGCACTACTTTTGTTGACGACAGCAACTCCACTACCCACACCGCGCCCGAGTTGCAGAAATCTCTTGATGAAACCGCCAAGTTTGATCGATTTTCTGGTCAACGCATTCATCCTGGAAAAGTGGCGGGGTGGGCGCTTACTGACGAGCTTCACACCGCCGTTACCCAGCTCACCTTGGCGGAACGGCCCTTACGCGTGGTCGACTCCTTCAAGCTCGTCGGAAGTTACATCAACGCCGAGGCAGCGCCGGCTCCAGCCGCGCTCAACCTCACGGCCACCGCTGACGCCCGTGTTCGCAGGGCGACTAGTCGCCTGCCGCGTATTGGCAAGCTCCCATCTCCGATGCGTATTAAGGCGCGGCACGCCCGCTCCCTTGCTGCCAGCGTCTGTACCACGGGCACTGACATCCAAGCCCCATCAGGCCCCGTCAAAACTGCCTACAACCATGCCCTTAAGGCGGCTATCCGCCCCAAGGGAAACAGGTGGGTCGAGTTTTGGACTCTCATGGCCGTGTGCGTCCCAGGGCACGCCCTGGAGATTGACGCCATTATGCAGCGTGAAGTCTTCCTGTGCCTGCGGCGACAGGTCAACCGCGACGCCACTCTTTGCGGCCTCGTCAGGGATCTCCAACACCATGTCCAGACCCTTTTTGGCGGAGGACCTGTTGGACGACTTGTTCAGACGCTTCAGCAGCTCCGTTGGACTTGGCCCACATTTGGCACCATGTACGACGACTGGGGTTGTCAGATCAGTTGGCTGAACCTTCCCCAAAACGCCTTCCTCCACATGCTGCGCGCCTCGCAACGCAGAGCCTTTCTCAGAAAAATCAAGCCACGGCGTCATGACCTTGGTCACCTTGCTTCGGTCAGACAGGGCCTCGACCTTTTCGCCAGCACGTGGCTCGCTCGCACCAAAGGAGCTGCCAAATGCAACGCATGGCAGCTGGCGCTCCTCTTAAACTACCTGTCGGGCGGGGACCACACCCAACAGCGACGTTCTCGATCAAATACGTCCGCCGATCCCAGCCCTATTTGCCGTTACTGTGATGAGGAAGAGGAAACTCAGGAGCACACTGTGCGTGACTGCAAGTGTTGGGCCCGTGAAAGAGTCCCTCTCACCACCCTCATCAGTGACGAGCAGTGGGCACGTCTTCCTCCGCACACAAGACATTGTGGGCTCTTCGATGAGGACCCAGCCCTCCTCGATCTGCAAGCCGACCTCGCGAGGGACCCGCTACCTCAACCCATACCGCGGCCCCCGCCTGAGGGAGATCCTGCGGCTTCAGCCCAGGACTCCTACACCACTTACCTTGACCACGACACTGGTTGGACATGGGTCTACGCTGCCACGGACGGTGCATGCACCAACCAAGCCATCCCTTTGCTTGCAAGAGCGGGCTACGGCGTCTACTACGGCATCGACCACCGCATGAACTACAGTGCGCGCGTTCACGGCATCACGCAGAACGCACAGCTTGCGGAGACCCTCGCCATTGTCCACCTCACGGCATGTGCTGAACGGCCCGTACACGTCTTCGTGGACAACCAGGCGGTGGTCGACGGCTTCCAAAGGATCATCGACGGACACTCACCTCCGCAGGGCACGCACGTGGAGTTCTGGGAAAAGGTCCACCGATGTGTCATGGCCAAGCCAAACATGTTCCGCGTAGAGAAAGTCGCTAGCCACCAGGGCGACACGGGCATCGACCTCGGGCTCATCGGGCCCATCGCGGAGGAGTTCAATCGTCAGGCTGACGCCCTCGCCACTGCGGCGGCACGTACTCATAACCTCCCAGACGACATCGTTGAAGCTGCCAAAGCACGACACCGCCAAGCGACCGTGCTCCATGGAGTCGCTGTTGCCATCTACGAGCGGAGACATCGTACTCTTCCTCTCCCACACCGCAGGGCTGGGTTCACTGCTGCGGAACTAAACAAAATGGAACCAAATCCCCTGCTGTCTGACCAGGCTCCACCCGCGGCTGGACCAGACATCCCACAAAACCCCGACGAGCTCTGGGCCGAGGCCCAACGGGGGTTATTCGACGAACAGGAGGACGACCCGTTCGGCTTTGGTGGAGGTTTGGACTTCCTGGGCGACGAGTCAGCCAGCGCCAACCCTGCCCCGGCGGGCACCCGCACGGCGCCCCCGACTCCGCCATTGAGTGCGTCAGCCCACCCACATGACAACGCCGTTCCTTTTCAAGACGCTGATGAGCAGGACGATGACCTTTTCAGCCTCGGTGGGGGATCGGACGCTTTGGACGACGGACCAGCCAACGAAAACCCCGCCCCGTCGGGAAACCTCGCAAACCCTACTGCGACGCCGTCCCCAAGAGCGTTAACGCCCACATACGATGATATCGGTCACCGCCAGGACGCCGACCACGACCCGAGTGCCCCCCGAGGATTGGGTGGCATTAAGGACGCACCGCCGACACCACTCGCTGCCGACCATGCCGCCCCACCGAGCCACCAACCCTCTACGCGACCGACCTCAGCGGCCTTGCACGGCATCACGACTGGCCCCACCGCGCATACCACTTCACCTCCCCATCGTCAGCAACCCGCGGGGGCGGCTTCAGCCCCCCCGCAGGGTACTAAACCAGACAGGCCCTCGTGCCCCACCCACGCTTCCTCCGTTGCTGAGAGAGAGGAAGCGGCTCCCCTGACCTCTCGGGGCGCGGCCCTAGCGGCTCCAGCCCTGGGGTCGCGCCGGCCCCTCCAGTCACCTTTTAACGGTGACGGACGTCAGCGTTCAGGGTCCCGCACGCCGCTAGCCCACCTGGACAGGCGTACCGAGGACCTCGCCTCTGTCTCGAGATCCTCGGCGGATGTCACTGAGCAGCCACCTCTCACCGACCGCGAAACCGAGCTGTCACAGGCTATGGCTGCCCTTCAGCAGAAGTGCTTAGCTCTCGCCGCGGACCTCGCCGCTGCCCAAGCTCGTCAAGGTCCTCTACTCCAGCGCCTCCACAGCGCTGGGCGAGCCTTCGCCGAGCTGCTCACACCCTCGCCCGATGGTGTCGTGCCGTCACTCAACATCCAAGCTATGTTGTCATCGTTCCGCGGCGCTCCACCTGGTGCCCCGCGCTGATCCCCCCCTTTCTGCCTGCCCGTGTGTACGTGTGGCTCCGCGTCCACGGTGTCAGGGCGTGGGGGCGGGGGGTGCCCCGTCACTGCGCGCCGCTTAGCGGCCAAGCGCCCAACTGGCGGTCCGCCAAGCCGCCTAGCCACGTGCCAGCACGTCGCCTTTCTTGTTGGGGCCTTTTACCTCACGCGGTCTGTCAGGTGAGATCTTCATCGTCTGTCCGCCGTCTGTAGCGTCAGTCGCACTGCGCCGGGGGAGGGGGTTTTGTTGCCCGCCCTCGTATCTTAAGGCTGCACCGCCGCAAATAGTGCTTGCGAGTTGTCGCACCGCAGTGCGCCTCGCGGACGGACCCTGGTCCGCCTACTTGTCCGATCTCTCTCTCTCTCTCTCTCTCTCTCTCGCTCGCGCTCGCGCTCGCGCTCGCGCTCGCGCTCGCGCGCTCTCTCTCTCTCTCTCTCTCTCTCTCTCTCTCTCTCTCTCTCTCTCTCGCTCTCTCCCGCTCTCTCTCTCTCTCTCTCTCTCTCTCTCTCTCTCTCTCTCTCTCTCTCTCTCTCTCTCTCCTCTCTGCTCTCTTCGCTACTGGCTTCTGACGGAGTCTGGGTTAGGTGAGCCTGAGTGTGGGTGAGTCTGAGTACGGGTACGTCTGTGTGTGCCTGACTCTGAAGAAATGAATCTGAGTGTGAGTGAGCTTGTGTATGAGTGAGTCTGGGTGCGAGTCTGAATCCCAATGGTGCCCCTGGCAGTGTCTGGCGACTAGGAGGCCCGGGTCGACTCCTCTTTGGGAAGCCAAAATGCTGCCCCTGGCAGCGTTTGGTGACTATGAAGCCCCTGGTGGACCCCCCCTGGGGCTCCCAAATGATGCCCCTGGCAGCGTTTTGTGACCATGAGGCTCTCAAGAGATACATGTTGGGGACGCCAAACGGCAATTCTAGCTGAGGCGTCCCACCAAAATCGGCGCGAACGGGCTCGTGAGATCAGCCAGGGTGGCTCCCCCTTGGGGCTCCCAAATGATGCCCCTGGCAGCGTTTTGTGACCATGAGGCTCTCAAGAGATACATGTTGGGGAGGCCAAACGGCAATTCTAGCTGAGGCGTCCCACCAAAATCGGCGCGAACGGGCTCGTGAGATCAGCCAGGGTGGCTCCC
Source organism: Prorocentrum cordatum (assembly GCA_963575745.1). Lineage (NCBI taxonomy): Eukaryota > Dinophyceae > Prorocentrales > Prorocentraceae > Prorocentrum > Prorocentrum cordatum. Next base: position 327,464 of record CAUYUJ010014287.1, read on the forward strand.
CCTTGGGGCTCCCAAATGATGCCCCTGGCAGCGTTTTGTGACCATGAGGCTCTCAAGAGATACATGTTGGGGAGGCCAAACGGCAATTCTAGCTGAGACGTCCCACCAAAATCGGCGCGAACGGGCTCGTGAGATCAGCCAGGGTGGCTCCCCCTTGGGGCTCCCAAATGATGCCCCTGGCAGCGTTTTGTGACCATGAGGCTCTCAAGAGAGACATGTTGGGGAGGCCAAACGGCAATTTTAGCTGAGACGTCCCACCAAAATCGGCGCGAACGGGCTCGTGATATCAGCCAGGGTGGCTCCCCCTTGGGGCTCCCAAATGATGCCCCTGGCAGCGTTTTGTGATCATGAGGCTCTCAAGAGAGACATGTTGGGGAGGCCAAACGGCAATTTTAGCTGAGACGTCCCACCAAAATCGGCGCGACCGGGCTCGTGATATCAGCCAGGGTGGCTCCCCCTTGGGGCTCCCAAATGATGCCCCTGGCAGCGTTTTGTGATCATGAGAGAGTGTGAGTGAAATCTATTATCTTGTCTTAGCTTATCTTATATCAACTCATCTTATCGCATCATATCTTGTCTTATCTTATTACTCCATAGGCTGTCTTATCTTATCTATTATCCTACCTTGTCATATATCTGATCTCTCCTTATCATATCTTGTGCTATCTTATCTTATATTGTAGTATCTTATCTTGTCTTGTCTTATCTGGTGATTATTATTGGGAGGAGGGAGGCGCGAGCGGGAGGAAGGAGGAGCAGTGGGAGGCGTCAGAGTAATAACAAGAACCCCAATCCTTAGGATATGGGGAAAAAGATCGACTCAAGATCGCCCAAGAGGTCTCCAGGATAGCCCAAAAAAGGCCCAAGATGCCCCAAAGACGGCTCCAAGAGAGCCCCAAGACGGCCAACGAAGCTTCCAAGACGCCAAGGACATCCTCCAAAATGCCCCGAGACGGCCCAAGAGCCCCCAAAGATCGCCCCAAGATGACCCAAGAGGCCTCCGGGATGGCCCCCAAACGGCCCACGAGGCCCCCAAGACGGCCCTAGAGGCCAACAAGACACCCAAGATGGCCTCCAAGAAGGTGCTGGAGGACCCCAAGACGGCCCAGAGAGGCCCCCAAGACGGCTTCTGACGGGCCAGGGACCCACCAAGACGGCCCAAGATGGCTCTAATATGGCCCAAGACGACCCAAGAGGTTCTCAAGAGCTGTTCACCCACAGGCCTCCAAGAGGACCTCCAGGAAGGCCTGACGAGGCCAACATCATTGATCTGCTTTATATCGTTGAAAGGTGTTGACATGTGCTTCTGTTCGGCTTTCCGACTGCCCGAGACGGCCCAAGAGCCCCCAAATATCGCCCAACGATGGCTTAAGAGGCGGCCTCCAGGATGGCCCTAAACGGCCCAAGAGGCCCCCAAGACGCCCAAGATGGCCTCCAAGACGGCCCTGGAGCACCCCAAGAGGGCCCCAAGTCGGCCCGGAGCCCAAGACGGCTTCCCACGGCGTCAAACGGGCCAGGAATGCCCGAAGACGGCCAAAGAGGCACCCGAGAAGCACCCAAAGGTCCAAGAGGCCTAATGAGGCCCCCAAGATGCCTCCAAAAGGCTTCCAGGAAGCTTCCAGGAGGCACCAAGTGCGCCAAGAGGATCACAAGATGCCTCCTCCTCCTCCTTCTCCTCCTCCTCATGCTGCTCCTCCTCCTCTTCCTACTCCTCCTCCTCCTCCTCCTCATCCTCCTCCTCCTCCTCCTCCCCCTCCTCATCCTGATCTTCCCCACCATCCTCCCCCAAGTGTTCCCCGAAGGGTTTGCACAACGGTTGGGGAAACATATGGTCCGATAGCTTGGCAGAGCTCTTGCCACAACGCTCGGCCACATAGGCGATTCCAAATGAGAGGGGGCGGCGGTGATTCGCCGTAGGCGTCTTCGGTTCGCCGAGAAAAAAACAATATAGCTCGTGGCCAAGACGTCCCATTTGGCATCCATGACGGGCCACTCGATTGACTGCACTTCTCTCATTTTGTCTACTGCACGCGCCAAGGCGTTCGCGGACACATGGGGCCAGCTGCCGTACCATAAAAAAAACACGGCGGGGCAGGACCATATCAATATCCCAAATCAGTGCGGTGACAGACCGTATACTTAGTGAAGCCGAAGTCCAAACATACCTCAACATAATTGCGGTCCATCACCGTACGGTCTTGGGACTGTGGAGGCCCAAATCGCCCGAGACATCCTCGGATAATGACCCAAATCCCAAAGCCGTGCAATCACCCCGAATCCCCACTGACTCACACAGCGGCGTGGTCGCTGCAAAGTTTTGGAACTTCCGACGAGCCAGGTTTCACAAGAGACAAACAGGCCAGGACTAGACCACACTAGGCTTAGACCAGAACTGAACAGGCAGGGCCTGCGGGCGGGCCAATAATACTAATCGATGCAGGGGCTGACCGCATGGCTAACGGCTAATTGACTGCTCCGTGGTCTGGCAGCGGCAGCTGAGATCAGCGGGGGCGGTCAGAGAGCCATGCTCCACATGGGTATCGGAGAACTTTCGACACTAGCTCACCTCCCTCTGCGTTGAGCGTGGCTTCAGAGGGCACGCGTTTCCTCGTGGCGTTACCCCATGCTGCGACCACGCACAAGTCTACGAAACGAGCGAACCTCTGGCAGCCGTTTTAAGCACTTGCGCTGGCACCACAACGCGAAAGGTAAAAAGCATGGCAGGTATATCGAACAATATCCCATCTGGTCAAGACATGACAAATCACAGCGCTGAACCTTTGAATGCGCATGACTTTCGTCCGACGTGGTTGCCCCGCCTGCTCCTGAAGCCGCAGCATAGCAGGATGACTACATTAGCACAAGTCGCCGCATCTGGAAACTTGTGGGGTGCAACAGACAAGAAATGGGAAAAAAGAAGAGCTGGCAGGAGGGACAATGGCGGCGCCGGCGACTTGGCGTGCCGTGCTGGTGGCATCCGAGGCAGAACACGGATTCACGCGGCAGGTCCTCAAGGGCACTCTTCCCCGTTCAGCCTCAGCGGGCCCTGGCCCTCTCTCTCTCGCCTGGCCTCCTCTGAGATGCCGGACTCGGTCAGCATCATGTCGCCGTTCCAGTCGAAGTCGAAGAAGCTGGGGTGGATGCCGTAAGTCCTGGCGTACGGTGTCACATCGTGGGTGCTGTTCAGCGAACACTCCGAGAAGGCGACGCGCCTCGTCCGGGACTCCCGCCGCGCCCCTGGCACCTGGTCGTCCGCAGCGGCGTCGGGGGAGCTCTTGGAGCCTATGGCCTTGTGCAGGGGGGGCAGGACGGCGGGAGATGAGCCCGAGCCCTCCTCGGCCCCCGCGGACCTCGCGGGCGCGCGGCCCCTGCATGGGCCCCGCATACCGCCGGGCGGCGTGGCGCCCGAGCCCTCCTCTGGTGCCGCCAGCGCGCTGTGGCGCCCCAGGCAGCCGGGCACCATGGTCAATGAGTCCCTGTGCCCGCGCAGCGTCCGCGCCCCGCCGTTGGTGGGGTGCCCGAGCGGCTCCAGCGGCCGTGGCGGCACGGCGCACGACGGCCTCGTCGCTCTGGCAGCGCGACGCGCCTCCAGAGGACTCTGGGCCGGGCCATGCCGGGCGCCCTCGGCGCGGGAGGGCGGGCGACGGCGCTGGCCGTGGGGAACGTCCTGGGACTGGGCAGCCACTCGCCCGCCTCCACCTCCGTGGCCTCCGCCCCGCGGCCCCGGTCGGTCATCGGCCTGTTCGTCGTGCCGCACATGTCGGCCACCTGCGAGGCGGCGGAGCGCTCGCGCGCTGGCCGCGGGCGTGTGGCTAGTTCGTGCCGCGTGGGTACACGCCTGAGCCAGAAGGGCCCGCACGTAGCCGAGGAACGAGGAGGAGCGGAGCGGAGCGGCGCCGATGTCGCCCAGAGGGCGTCCCATGTAGGGAACGGCGGGTGCGCCGGGGCGAGGGTGTCATGAAGATGGGGACTGGGAAACGCCTGCCTGCAATGGCGAGAGTGGGGTCATATGGATCTAACCGCGCACTGAGGCACGAGGAGGATCAGGAAGATGTCGGGCAACAAAATGGTTGGCTGGCTCTTCCTCGTGACCCAAGGTCTCGATCCGCTGAGATTCCGCCAGACGTTCACACCGTTGCTGGGAGAAAAACATATATGATCGCACACTCTCTCTGCCTCCTTCCCCTCTTCCACTTCTTAGTCGCCCAACTTCGCGCTGCTGACCGCGCGACACGCAAATTCGTGCCGTCGCCCTGGAGTCACGCAACTACGAGGCCCACACATCGAAGCGCGGCTATCTTGGTGCACTTGCGGGCGACCCAATGCTGAATCCTCCATTCCCCTCTTGCCCTCGCAGACTCAGTCACGGGGGTGGAGCTCCGCCAGAACAGCTTCAGGGACCCATGCGAGGGTTGCAACCCGATGAGCAGAATAGCCCGCGGGAGTAAGATCTTGGCCCACCTGGCACGTTCTCTGCCACGTCCCCTGAACAATCTGAGCAAAACATGGGGAACCCTCAATCGCCAAGAACCGGTAATTACTACCCCGAATCCTCGGAATTCCATGGAGGGGCGCCGTCGGAAACAGTAAAACACAGCTTTTTCGGATAAGGCAGCAGCGGGTACACAGTAAACCTAGAGTTTTCGATGCGGCATGAAAGACAACGCAATACAACACAGCGCGTTTCCACCAAGGCACCGTGATAAACACAACAAAACTGCGTTCCCGATAGGGCGCGATCGTAAACACACTCACAACATGTTGTCTCTGGCCCCATCAGGAACATAATACCTGTACGTGCACACATCTATATATATATATATATATATATAAAAGAAAATCCATATATATATATATATACACACATACATATATACATATATACACACACTGGAACCACGCGCGAGCTTCGGGCGCGTTTAGGTTCTAGTTGCAATTGCGCCACAGGCACTCTCGCGTCCGCCATCATCGCCATATCTGCCATTGCTACGATCGTGACTACCGCCGCTGCCGTCGCCATGTCTACACATGTGACTGTGCATGTACATTTCAAGTGGTCTTCGGTTCATTCCGCCTCCGTGCCTTGTTCGGATGACGTGGGTAGCCTGCAGTAATTATTGAGGCCCCATGGGGGGTCGGTTTGAAGCCTCTTCGGGCTCTTTGTTGGATCTCTGGGGGGCTTCTGGGGGCCTTTTGGGAGCCTCTTGGGCTTCCTGGGAGCCTCTAGGGGCGGAATGATCTGATTTTCGGTCCGTGGTCACCCTCAATGGGCCCCTCTTGGGGCCGTCCTGGGCGTCTCAGGCGCCTCCTGAGCCGTCTTGGGGCTCCACGCGCCGTCGCACTCGTCGTCGAAAGTCATCGTGTCGTCTTACGCTGTCGTACGTCGTCGCGTTCGTGCGGAGGACGACGCGACGACCGCGAGCTCGCGGACCGCCCCCCCCCCAAAGGGGGGGCTTCGGTTGCCCCCCCCCCTGGAGGGGCCGTCTTGGGGCTCTTCTGAGGCCTCTTCTGTTGTCTTGGTGCGATCTTGGGGGTGCATTGGGCAATCGTCGAACGTGAAAAATACGAAACGGCAAGAACGTTGAAGTGCTTCAAAAGGCAACTCTGGGAGATTCGCCCCGTGGTGCCCTCGTGGGGGTCACCTTGGGCGCCCTCTTGTGCCTCATGGGGCCCTTTCGAGGCCGGTGGGATGCGTCGTGTGGGTATGTTCGAAGTCTTTGGGGCCTGTCGAAGTCGACAGGCTCGGAATGTCTGTTCGCGTCGCGCCCCCTCGGCCCCTGTTGAGGCCCTCTTCGGGCCCTCTTGGGCCTCTCTTTGGCCGTCTTGTGCGGCACTTGCGCCATCCCTGGCCCCTTTGGGCTCTCGCAGCCTTGTTGCGACTCTGGGGGCTGTCTTGGAAATTGTTGTGTCATCTTGGAAAATCGGGGACGGAAACATAGAGAATCGGAAAATCTGAAAGAACTTCAAGGAAATGATGACTTTGACTTCTGTCGGCTTTTCTGGACTCCAGAGCTGCCCGGAAGCTGTCGTGGAGGATTCTGGAGCGCACTTGAGCAGTCTCGGAGCTTCGTTCCTCTCGGTGGCTCTCATTGGAATTATTGTGGGGCACTCTTTGGTCGTGTGGGGCATGGGGTGCCTCTTGGGCCGTCTATACGCCTTCGTACGCAGTCGTGTGGCGCTTCTGGCAGTCTCTTGGGGCTTCCAGATGAAGTTGAGGGAGCCTTTGGGGCTGTTTTGGGCAGTAGGGATCCCGAAAGAGGGGGAAGCCGAAACACTGCCAAAAATGTCTGAATGATTTGGGATTCCATCGGCTCTCTGGAGGAGTTTTGGAGCGTCTCTTGCGGGAATCCTATGCCTTCTGAGGGCCTCTCTTCCAGGGGCGGTTCTGGCAGCCTACTGGGCCGTCTTGGGCGGTCGGGAAGCAGACCAAGCGGGAAGCTCAAACCCTGTCAAGACCACAGGAACATCAATGATTTGTCCTGCCCTCGGCGCTCTGGAGCAGCCTTTCGTGGACCTTGTGGGCCTCCAGGGGCGCCCCTCGAGAGTGTGGCAGTCATCTCGGGCCATCTTGGAGCGCTGACGCCGTCTATGGTGGTTCCTGGCCCGTCCCTGAGCCCTCATGGGCTCATGGGCAGTCGTGGTACAGTGTGGGCGCGCCGCAAGAAACCCTCGCAAGAAACCCAACCCTGAGAACCCGCGCGCGAGGTACACCCGAGGGGAAACCCGGAGCACCCTGAACGCAGCAGTTCCTTCAACGGCTGCGGGAAGTCACCGAGCAGCGCGAGGAGCGAAGAAACCAAGGATACCCTGACGAAAAGCAAATGGTTTCTTGATGCGCGCCCCCACTGTACCCACGTGTCAGGCTCTTGGGGCTCTCGGGAGCGGTTTTGGTAGCCAATTGGGCCGTCTTGGGCGGTCGGGAAGCAGACCCAGCGACAAGCTCCAAATTGTCATAATTCTGAAGGACATCGATGTGTCCTTGTTTCGGCGCTCTGGAAAAGCCTCTTGTGGACCTCTTGGGCCTCCAGCGGCACCCCTTGAGCGTCTGGAAGCCATCTTGGGGCGGTCTTTGGGCGTGTTGGAGTCTTCAGCACCGTCTGGATGCTGTTGGAAACGCTTGTCGAACTATCTTGCGTCTCGGAGCGTCGGCTAGCAATTGTCTGGGGGGTTCCACTACCCCCATGGCGCGCGGAGGTCTCTGGGCCGGGCCCTGGGGCCTCGTTCCCCAAGATATCAGATCTGAGTATATACGGGGGGAGATACATATATATATATATATATATATATATGTGTATATATATGTGTGTATATAAATATACATATACATACATACATACATACATACATACATACATACATACATACATACATACATATATATACACCTGTGCACATGATAAAGAGAGCACGAGATAGAGAGAGAGAGACAGAGAGGACACAGGAACACGTGTTTACGCATGTAAATAGGTACGCATGTACATATATGTGGTACATCGTGCTAAACACAGACACATACACATACACATGTGTGTATATATAGCCCTGCATACATACAAACACACATACATGCGAACACATACATACATATATGCTCAGCCCCCCCCAGCACCCCGTCCTCCAGCGAACGATCACTCCGATGACCCTCCTTCTCCTCCTCCCCCTCCTCGCCCCTTTCCTCCTCCTCCTCCTCCTCCTCCCCCTGCCCCCCCCACCCTGCTTCATCACCTCTTCCTCGTTGTCCTCCTCCTCCTCCTCCTCCTCCTCCTCCTCCTCCTCCTCCTCCTCATCATCCTTTCTCTACGTAGCCATTTTGGCTCAAGACTCGTGCACGTGGGGGCTCCGCGCCTCCGTGCCAGATCGGAAGCTGCTAGTCCGCAGCAGTGCCGGGGCGCTTGCGCTCGACAGTGTGTCTTTCAGCCAGCACCGCAGGGGCTCACTGGCGGCCCAATCGCTCAGCAAAGACGTCGCCATGGCACCAGCGCCATGGAACCAGGAGGCCAAACCGGATTGGATGTGCAAGTTCTGTACGTTTCGTCGCACTGGTGCTCCTCTCATCAATTACGGAAGCAATGAGAAGTGCTACAAGTGCAAGCTGCACAAGGGTGTGGCATTCAAGTGCGTCGTTCCTGCCGACCTTCCCAGCAGGAACAAGCGCAAGGCTGAAGGCAACAATTCCGCCTCAGCAGTGGCCAAGTTGGAGAAGCGCTTGCAGCAGCTGGACGCAGAGAACGCCAAGCTGCACAACCCGCCCCCTGATGCAGGTGGGGACGCAGCCATGGACTCTAATGGGTCAGAAGAGCTACGGGAGGAGATCGACGGCTTGGTCAAGCACGTGCAATGGCTGGAGTCAGCTCATGCCTCCTGGGCGGCTCAGCCGCTTAAGGCTGCTCGTGAGCAGCTCGAGTCGGCTCGCCGCAAACTATATGAGAACAAGCCCCTACCTGCGAAGCTTACGGCACTTTCGCGCAGAGCTGAGCAGGCCCGTCAGCGTCTCCAGAAGGCCGAGCACGACAAGGTCGATCTGGGCAAGGCGCTGCTCAAGGCACAGGAAGCGGCCAAGGCAGGCGCTGAGCTGGTCGCTGAGCGCCAGCAAATGTGCCACCAACTCGAGCAAGAAGTGCGGGCTCTCACCTCTCAACCAGAGGCCCAGAGCCAACAGTCCATGGACCTCACGGGGCCCGAGATCAAGGTGGACGAGTCCAAGTTGCTGGAGTCTCGGCAGCATGGAGGGCGCGTCGGATGCCAGCAAGCTGGCGCCCAAGCTGGTGGAGGCGCTCAAGTCTCGTGCTGCTGAGTTGCTGGAGGAGCCGCCCGAGAAGAAGCATCGCTCTCTGGACGGTGGCGGTCGGGACCAGCAGCCTGGAACTTTGAAGACATCGAAGTGGAGCAGTTGCGAAAAGGCGCGGCTGGCTTCGCGGCTGGCAATGCGGAGGAGGCGGACTTTCGCGAAAAGGCCCGCTTGCGTGCAGCAGGAGGGTTCCGACCCAAGCGTCTACATAATCCGCACTATTGATGGCCCCCTCGTGTTCTCGAATGCGGTTCAAGGGGGCAGTCTTTCCACAACTACACGGTCAGTAACATATGGCGGTCGAGCCTTCCCAGACTACGGCTGCCTTCGCCTCTGCGAGTATCGCGACGGTGAAGATGTTGGCGCAGCCCTGCCTGTGCCACTCAGGGTCGGCCGACTTGCAGGGGAAGATGCAGATCCACCCGGCGCTGGCGAGCCCGAAGAGCCTGTTGCTGCTCTCGTTTCGGTTTCGCCAACTCGGAATTCTACTGCTATTTCGAAGTTGCAATGGGCAGGTGACAAGCAACCTCTTTGGGGGGCTTCGTCGGGATTTTGCACCCCGCGGGAAGGGAGAGGGAGGGAACGGGAAACTTCATTGCCTTCAATTCAGATCCCCACGAACCTCGGGCAGCACGCGAGGCCCGGGGGGAGGCGGACCGCTCACCCACCCCACCGCCATACGGGGGATGTGAAGACCCTGTGAGCGGGACGGGGTGGGCACAGGGGGGCCACCAAATGGCATCCCGCACCCAAGAAGTGGCCGTCATGGGCCTCTTCTTGGGATGAGGCACCAATCGGCCGCTCGGATGGGCACCGCACGCCCGTCCACAACCAAAGGAAGCGCACCATTTGCCTTCCGCATTTCTTTGGCAATGGATTGCAACACTCATGTACCTTTTTCATTTGATACTTCAACCTCTCTCCAGTGTGGGCCGCGAACGGGACTCGATTCCCCTGCCGGCCGTCCAGCGCCCCCACGTTGACCTCATTGAATTCATGGAACTTGGGAGGGGGAGGGCGGGAAGGGTTGTTTTGGTGCCTTCTTTGCGTTATGCTGCCCCTTAAGGCTCCCTCCACGTAATTTGCGACCGCTCTGTAGGTCCTGGCGGGCGCAACCGATTCTCGGTCGGCCTACTTGCCATGGCAGGCGGCGGGGAGCAGCAACGTTCTAGGGGAGGTCTTCGTACGATGTTCGTTATGGGGGTCCACGGGAACGTCGCAGCAGAAGCCGTGGCCACCATAGGGCGCGGACGCGGGACACGGGCACGAGCCACCATAGGGCCCGGGACATGGAGCGGACCCCTGCCCATCCTAAGGCCCGCGGCCGCTCCAGGAGCCACCATGAGGTTCCTGAAGGCCCGTTGTGTCCGCAACGCGGTATCCTTGGTCATCTTGCTCGTGATTGTCCGCCGGCGGCGAGTCCAGCAACCACACCAAAATCGCCCTCCGCAACGCCCTTGCCGCTCCTCCCCACGCCGAGGCAGCGTCAGCGCCGCGATCTCCCGCAACCACCACCTCGCCCACACCCAAGCGTCACGCAATTAAGATGCTGAAATAAAGACATTTTTGGGCTCGGGCGTGGCTCTGGTTTTTGGGCCGTTCCTTTTCGGGGGGCTTCGTCGGGATTTTGCACCCCGCGGGAAGGGGGAGGGAGGGAGCGGGAAACTTCATTGCCTTCAATTCAAATCCCCACGAACCTCGGGCAGCACGCGCGGCCCGGGGGGAGGGCGGACCGCTCGCCCATCCCACCGCCATACGGGGGATGTGAAGACCCTGTGAGCGGGGCGGGGCGGGCACAGGGGGGCCGCCAAATGGCAGCCCGCGCCCAAGTCGTGGCCGTCATGGGCCTCTTCTTGGGACGAGGCACCAATCGGCCTCTCGGATGGGCACCATGCGCCCGTCCACAACCGAAGGAAGCGCACCATTTGCCTTCCGAAATTCTTTGGCAATTCATTGCGACACTCATGGACCTTTTTCATTTGATACTTCAACCTCTCTCCAGTCTTTGGGAGGCGAACGGGACTTGATTCCCCTGCCGGCCGCCCAGCGCCCCCACATTGACCTCGTTGAATTCATGGAACTTGGGAGGGGGAGGGCGGGAGGGGTTGTTTTGGTGCCTTCTTTGCGTTATGCTGCCCTTTCAGGCTCCCTCCAGATGTTTGCGGCCACTCTGTGGGTCCCGGCGGGCGCAACCGATTCTCGGTCGGCCCACTTGCCATGGCAGGCGGCGGGGAGCAGCATCGTTCTAGGGGAGGTCTTCGTGACGATGTTCGTTATGAGGGTCCACGGGAACGTCGCAGCAGAAGCCGCGGCCACCATGGGGCACGGACGCGGGACACGGGCACGAGCCACCATAAGGCTCGGGACATGGAGCGGGCCCTTGCCCATGATAGGGCCAGCGGCCCCTCCGGGAGCCACCGTGGGGTCCCTTAAGGCCCGTTGTGTCCGCAATGCGGTATCCGTGGTCATTTTGCTCGTGATTGTCCGTCGGCGGCGAGTCCAGCAACCACGCCAAAATCGCTCTCCGCAGCGCATTTGCCGCTCCTCGTCACGCCGAGGCAGCATCAGCGCCGTGATCTCCCGCAACCACCACCTCGCCCACACCCAAGCGTCACGCAGTCAAGATGTTGAAATAAAGACAACTTTGGGCTCGGGCGTGGCTCTGGTTTTTGGGCCGTGCCTTCTTGGGGGGCTTCGTCGGGATTTTGCACCCCGCGGGAAGGGAGAGGGAGGGAACGGGAAACTTCATTGCCTTCAATTCAAGTCCCCACGAACCTCGGGCAGCACGCGCAGCCCGGGGGGGGGGCGGACCGCTCGCCCATCCCACCACCATACGGGGGATGTGAAGACCCTGTGAGCGGGACGGGGTGGGCACAGGGGGGCCACCAAATGGCATCCCGCACCCAAGTCGTGGCCGTCATGGGCCTCTTCTTGGGACGAGGCGCCAATCGGCCTCTCGGATGGGCACCATACGCCCGTCCACAACCAAAGGAAGCGCACCATTTGCCTTCCGCATTTCTTTGGCAATTGATTGCGACACTCATGGGCCTTTTTCATTTGATACTTCAGCCTCTCTCCAGTCTTTGGGAGTGGGTACGGAGTTCACCGTCGTCTGTTACAATGCCAACTCGTGGGCGACGGCCGAGTCTTTCATGGAATGGTGCGTGCTTGACCACTAGCTCCAGGCGGACATCTTCCTGCTGCAGGAGCTGCGTCTCACAGCAGGCGAGCAGATTCGGCGAGGCCAGGCGTGGGCTCGCCAACGGGGCTACCGCTTGAAAGCCTCACCGTGTGCGATTACGGGCAGTACGGCGCTGTCGACTTCGAGCGGAGTAGGTCCCTGCACGCGCGCGCACATCCCACTTGCTGAATGCAAGCTTGCCTGCGTTTATCCAAAGAGCAGGCTGAAGTTTCAACGCGCAGACCTCGGAGACATGCAACTCCTCTTCGGTTCGGTCTACGGGGAGGTGGGGGTGGGCCTTCGTGGAAAAACTGAGCTCTTGGGAGCTCTGGCCGAGGCCGTTCGCGGGCCTCTTGTCTGCCCTTCTGCGTCGCTGGGGGCTGGAACCTAGAAGCTGAACATCTTGGCGCCAGCAGTTTTCCCCGCCTGGGATTTCTCAACCTGATGCGCGCCGAACTTGTGCAAGTAGGGAAACCCACATGCAGCGACAGTTGCATAGACTTTTTCGCGATTAGTGATGTGTTGCCCCCGTTTGTCAGGGACATCTGTCTTCGGGAAGACACCCCACTTGGGCCCCGCAAAGCGGTCGCCCTTCGGATGTCCGGGGTGGGGGGCCGCAATTTCATTTGCAGGCGAATCCAGCCAGAGGCATGGAGACTTCCCAAGAGAAGGGGAAGCGTTTGTCCCAGGGAATGCCTCGGGGTGGCCAGGATTTGGAATTCTTGAAGGGGAGGCGGTGGATAGTCTTGCGCGCAGGTGGCTCACTTCAGCAGAGGTCTTTCTTTGCATGTGCACGGCCCTTCCTGTGCACGATCGGCCGCGCTACTGTGGTCGAGCTGCTGGTTGCCGTTTGGAAAAGTGCCGCCCTCCTCTGCGCGGGGAAAAAAATGTCCGTCGCAAGGCCAGCGATGATACTCAGAAGTGGTTGACCCTCAGAAGGGTCACGACGCAGTGGCTTCGCGCGCAAGACTCCACCGCCCCCGACAAGGCTGCTGCGATCAGCAGCGCTGTTGCGCGCATGGAGGAGGTTGGGAGCGTTTGGACGGGTTCGGAGGAGGAGGAGTCGACTCCAGATAATGCGTCGCCAACCTCGCATGCCGCCTCCCTTGCTCGTCTTGAGAATCCCGACACTCGGGCTGAGGTTTGTGACTTGGTTCAGTCGCGCGTGCAGCAGCAGACGAGAAAGGATGCGTCGGCGGCAGGGCAGTCTTGGAAGGAGTTTCGGAGCTTGCGTTCCAGAGAGGGGGTAGCAGTGCTCACATGCACTCTAAGGGGCCGCAGGGGAATTCCCAACCAGTGCTTGCTGATTCCCTGCCCGTTGTCGGGCAAGAGGCCTTGAAGGCCACGTTGGGTACCTGGGTCTCGCTTTGGAAGCTTCAGTCCAGGGACCTGGAGCCCCACCCCCTCTCCTGGGATGTTTCGGGCGCGGCTCCCCTTCCAGACATCGAGGCCGCTGCTGTCAGAGCGGCGCTGCAGTCTTTCCGGCCAAAAACAGGGCTAAGATGGGACTCGTTCCACCCTAGGTGGATTGACAAGTTACCTGAAGCTCCGGTCTCGGCCCTGGCTGTGATTGTACACCGGTGGGAGGCTGAGCCAGAGCTAACTGACATCTGGCTCATCCTCATTGTTTTCCCCCCAAACCCCAGGGGAGGATAGGCCGCTGGGCCTGTTGCCGCTGTTTGCTCGGATATGGCGTCTCAAAGTTGGAATCGAAGTTGCCCGATAAATTTTTTTTTCTGGGTGGGCCTCCAGTGAGACTTCGTGTGACAAGCCGGCTTGGGTTCACAATGCTCTTGCTGCGGTGGCTCCCCAGATAGGCTTTATCAATTTCAGTGCCTTTGTGGACCTCCGTAGGTTGTATGAAATGGTTAGCCATGGGGAGCTCCTATGTGCTGCTAGAGAGACAGATTTCCCCTAGCCCCCCCTAGGCCCCTGTGCGCTCTGTATAGAGGGCCCCGCAGGGCCGTGTATCAGCAGTCGGTGTCGGGCGTATATACGCGAACGGGCCCATCATTGCTGAGTGCTCTTGTGCCACATGACTTGCGAAGTTGATGACCATAACTCCGTTGGGGAACATAGGGGCAAAGTGCAGCTTGATCAGGATCAAGAAAGTCATCGATGACAAAAGTCTCCATGCGATAGGTGGCCCCACTTAAGTCTCAGCCCAGGCCATCGAGGGAGTGACCATGCTTATCGAGGGCATGGAGGACCGCAGGCTTCCGAACTCCTGGGACATGTGCGGCACGTTGTCAAGTGATGCGGCTGTTTTCCAAAAGGTCCGAGCTAATGTTCGACATGCATGGCCTGATGATGTGCCCTTTCCTGCCAGAGATGCCTTTCACAGAGCTTTGGGAGGTGATGCGATAGACGGAAGGATGAGGAGGATTAGCACTCAGGTCTCGAGGATGTCATAGGCACTTCAGCGAGGGGTCCGCGTGAAAGCACTTCAAGGACTAGGACGGCAGAAATCAGCCGTGCATCGCGCGGGGGTCCTGGCCAGGTCTCTCTGGGGCTCCAGCATTCATGGAGTGGCGAGTTATAGAATCCAGACTTTACGCATGTCGTACTTAAACGCTGGCAAGTACAAGCCAGGCGCGCCTGTCGGCCTCTCGTTGCTCACGGCAGAGTGCGGTTGGCAGCAGGACCCCCTGGTCATTGCGACGGTGGACGCGGCCCACGCCTTTGCTATTGTGATGAATGCACAGGCCGTCACATGGATGGTCGTGGAAAAGCTGCTCAACGAGGCAAGACCGTTGCTCCTGGACCCGCAACGTTGGGCCAAGTGCAAAAACCCGATCGCCGCGCCCCTCCTCTCGCTCCACAGGATCGGGTGGTCCTGGGTGGGCACTTACACGATCAGGGATGATGATGAGCAGCTCTGGGATTTCAGGAACACGCCGCCCGCCCTCTTTAGCATGCTGGTCAAGCACGGGGTTAGGAGGTACATTGACAGGGAGGCCCTTCGCAAGCTCTCGGCAGGAGACCCTGGAGTCCCACAAGGCCCCCGCTCGTGGATCCCCATGAACGAGGTCCTCCATTCAAGGACAAGCAAGCTGCCCCCGCGGCAGAGGAGGTCCCTGAGGGGCCTGTGCTCAGGGGCTCACTGGTGCCAATATAGGGCGCCGAATGCCTTCAGCGGGGAGCCCGAGTTTGTCGGAGGTGTCAAGGCTCACCCGGCACGTTTTACCACCGCCTTTTCGAGTGCGACGCTTTCTACTTCTTCAGGCAGGAGTGGCTCCCGACTCAGCTTCGGGGCCCAGTGAAAAGATGAAGACGGCACCGCCGGCGCTCCAGGATCTATTCTGTCGTGGTCTTCTTCCCGACCCTGCTCGAGCCTTTGCATTTCCGAGCAGGAATCCAGCACGCCACTTCTATGACATGGACAGACAGGGCATCGTTCATGTTGAAGGCGGATTTGTCTTTACAGATGGGAGTAGATTCTACACGGGCATTCCGTGCATGAGGAGTGCTGGATAGGCTGTAGTTGCATACGACAGTGAGAGGAGGCGCATTGCCAGATTTTTCGGTGCAGTGCCGTATGATACGTGCCCGCAGCAAATTGCTAAGTGACGCTAATAGTAAGTAGACAAGTGATGGGCACGTACGCGGTCTTGTCGGACTGCAAGGGTACGCTGTCATACTGTCGATCCCCCAGCCATGCGACTGGGGCTGGGAATGCCAGAGCGAACGTGTGGAAGCTTGTTGGCCGGAATCCCACCAGCCCTTTGGGCGTGAGTGGTTTAGCGAGCTCCCTCTGTTCTCACCCCCCCTTCTTCCCCTTCGGGGAGGGGCTTACCCCTCCCCCTACCCCCTCCCCCTGGACCTGGAGAGGGGGTTTCGCGGGTCGTCTCCTGGGAGGGCTAAAATTTGACACCACTCACGAGGATTGTGGCCCCGACGGGGGGGAGGAGAAAAGTGCCCCCCTCTTCTTTGAAGCCAAAACCATTGATTCTTTACGCTTCGCGTATCCTCACCAGCCCATCTCACAGCAGCAACTCTTGCGAAGCATGCCGACAGTCGTGTTTGTCAGGCGTGTGTCCGCTTGGCCCCGCATATCTCCCCTGTTCCTCCTTCCTCCCGCCTCCTTGTACATCCTCCGTGTGGGAGGAGCGGGAGAAGGACGAGGCGGAGGAGGAGGGAGAGAAAGCGCTCCTCGTGGTTTGAGTCGTTCGGGGTTTCTCGTCCTGGTGTGTCGTTCGGGCCCTTTTTCCTGGTGTGAGTCGTTCGGGCTCTTCGTGGTGTGAGTCGTTCGGGCTCTTCGTCCTGGTGTGAGTCGTTCGGGCTTCTCGTGGTGTGAGTTGTTCGGGCCCCTCATCCTGGTGTGAGTCGTTCGGGCCCCTCCTCCTGGTGTGACTCGTTCGGGCTCCTCGTGGTGTGAGTCGTTCGGGGCCCGCGTCGTGGTGTGAGTCGTTCGGGCTCCTCGTGGTGTGAGTCGTTCGGGCGCCTCGTCCTGGTGTGAGTCGTTCGGGCCCCTCCTTGTGGTGTGAGTCGTTCGGGCTCTTCGTGGTGTGAGTCGTTCGGGCCCCTCGTCCTGGTGTGAGTCGTTCGGGCTCCTCGTGGGGCCTCTTGGGGACCTCTTGGAGCCTCGTGGGGCCTCTTGGGGGCCCCTTGGTGGCCTCTTGGGGGCCTCTTGGGGGCCTCTTGGGGCCTCTGGGGGCCTCTTGGGGGCCTCTTGGGTGCCTTTTGGGGGCCTCTGGGGGCCTCTTGGGGGCCTCTTGGGGGCCTCTTGGAGGCCTCTTGGGAGGCTCCTGGGGGCCTCTTGGGGCCATCTTGGGGCCTCTTGCGACCTCCTCAGAAGCGCAAATGAGCGCTGCCCCCTGAGAAGGACAAAATGAGCCCAACACCTTCGTAACATCAATGCTGTTGCTATGAAGGGCGAGGAGCGCTGCCCCCTCAGGAGGCCAAAATGGGGGCAAAACCCTCGTAAAAAAACAATGATTTTGGCTTCAAAGAAGAGGAGAGGGACTTATCTCCGTCCCCCCGTCGGGGCCAGAATCCTCGTGAGGGTCGTCGTTGCTTAGCCCCCCCAGGAGTCGTAAAAAACCCCTCCAACGACCCGCGGAACCCCCTCTCCAGGCCCAGGGGGAGGGGGGAGGGGGAGGGGTAAACCCCTCCCCGAAGGGGAAGAAAGGGGGTTGAGGACAGAGCGGGCTCTCTAAACCACTCACGCCCAAAGGGCTGGTGGGATTTTACTACGGTGTTGGCCCCATTTTGGCCTTCTGATGGGGGCAGCGCTAAGTAAAGCTCCCCTCTTCTTTCAAGCCAGAATCCTTGATTTTACCAAGGTTTTGGCCCCATTTTGCCCTTCTGAGGGGGCAGCGCTAATTAAAGCTCCCCTCTTCTTTGATCGATTTCCTCCAAGATGGCCCCCAGAAGCGCCCAGGAGGCACCAAGAGGCCCCAAGATGGCCCCAAGAGGCCCACAGGAGGCCCCCAAGAGGATCCCAAACGGCCCAAAGAGCCCCCCCGAGGCACCCAAGACGCCGAAAAGCCCATCAGGACGACCCTCTACTCGCCTGGGCGTCGTTTCTGGACGGGCAGGAGGGGGGGCCCGAACGACTCACACCAGGACGAGGGGCCCGAACAACTCACACCACGAGAAGCCCGAACGACTCACACCAGGACGAAGAGCCCGAACGACTCACACCACGAAGAGCCCGAACGACTCACACCAGGAAGAAGGGCCCGAACGACTCACACCAGGACGAGAAACCCCAAACGACTCAAACCACGAGGAGCGCTTTCTCTCCCTCCTCCTCCGCCTCGTCCTTCTCCCGCTCCCACCACAAGGAGGATGTACAAGGAGGCGGGAGGAAGGAGGAACAGGGGAGATATGCGGGGGCAGGCGGAAACACGCCTGAAAAACACGACTGTCGGCATGCTTCGCTAGAGTTGCTGTTTTGAGATGGGCTGGTGGGAATACGCGAAGCGTGAAGAATTATGAGTTTCACCAGCAGCACTTCAAGCATAAAAGGGCACATGACGTCCAACGACGCGATTGAAGGTGTGCTCTCAGATTTTGAGAAGACGGACAACTCCACGGCAGATGCGCTGGCGAAGAGAGGTGCAGCCTACAACATGCCCGAGGGTGAGCACGTTGATTTTGTTCGTGGATGCAGGAGGATGCATAAGATGTTGTCGCGATACCTTGGCAGTTTCCAGGCATGGCTGTACGATTCAAACCCTGAGGGCCTCGATTCTCACTTCCCGTTGAAAGAAGATGATGAAGTCGAGGAGTCACAGCCTGCTCCCCAGATCTTGGTGGGCCAGGAACCGCTGAGGGAGCTCGTGTTGGAAGATGGACTGGATGTCTTTCTGGAGCCGTGGAATGTTGCCAATCACAATTTAGTGGAATATCAAATGGTGGACTCGCCGCACTTTATTTTGTTTTGTTCGACCTGCTGTCAGTACTTCTGCTCTGACTCGAACAACCATCGTGGCCCGGCGCAAAAGTGCAAAGGCAAGCATAGTGGCGGCAGGGAGATTGAGAACCGCAGACACTTTGACAATCTCAGGCATCCCCAGACCATTCGTGCTGATGTTCGCCTGGGGTCTCCGCCGCCCCCTTCGGGTCCTGCCAGAGATTTGGTCAGAGCTGCCAAGAAATGGAAGTTGGAAGTGAAGACTCATTCGACGCAGATTCCCTTGAAGAAGCAGCGGCTCCTGAACACTTCAAATATTCACAAAGCGCACGGCCTCGAATATCAAGAGGCAGTGGAGCTAGGACGCGTCGCCGAAGATGACGATGCAGGCCAGGAGTCCGATCGCTCATTTGTGGAGTTTGATCCTCATGGGCGACTATCCACTCAGATAGAAGTGCTGATGTGGTGTTTGATCCTCACGTGCTTCATCAACTCGTTTTGCTTTACAATATTGTCTTGGGCAGGCTTGCCGAGGCCATGCCCAGGCACTGCGCGCATTCGTCGCAGCTGTTGGCGACGTCCGTCCGAGGGCCTTGGGTTGCAGCATTGCTGGCTCTTGGCTCCTCCGAGCGGCGGGTGCGTCCAGCCTGTTTTGCCGTGCGGCTCGAGCGTGGAGTTGTTTGACCACGCTGTGTGTGTGTTCCGCGTCGGCTTCGATTTCCACGCGGGCACATGTTCGTGGTTCTCGCGCTGCGCCACGAGTGGTGGGGCCCCCTGCTCGTGGCGCTGGGAGCCCCGTGGGCGCGCTTCGTCGCCTCGGCGGGCTTCGCGCTGGTGAGCACGGGGCCTGCCGCAGGCCCCGTGACACCCTGGCCGCCCGCGCGGCCCGCTTTGAGGCGGGCACGTACCTCGCCCCCCTCCCTGGCGCTTGCAAGGTGGCCCTGGCCTTCGGGCCCCACCGTGCAGGCGCTGGGGGGGGGGGGGGGGGGGTTGAAGTGTGTGCTTGCCCCCCACCCGCTCCGGATCCAACTGCCCCTCGGCTTCCGCTCGCTCGCCCGCTCATCCTCAACCCCCTACCCCTCGCTCAGCTTTAGTTCCTGTTCCTCGTCGTCCTCCTCCTCCTCCGCCTCACCCTCCTACCCCTCACTCAGTGGTTTGTCCTCTTCCTATTCTTATTCGTCCTCCTCCTCATCCTTCTCCTCCTTGTCCTCCTACCGCTCACCCTGCTTTCTCTCATCTTCCTCATCCTCATCCCCCTCCTCGCCCTGCTCGTTTTCAGCGCGGGTTGTTGACCAGGCTCCTGTCGCAAGCCTTGTTGGCGAAGGAGGCGGAGAAAGGACATGCGGAGGAGGAGGAGGAGAAACAAGGAGACCACTCAACACCCCACCCCGACAGCGAGTGATCGATCTGATGCTATTCGTCCTTATTCTGTTCATCCTCCTTCTCCGATTCGTGTTCCTCTTCTTCCGTCTCATTGCCTTCATCTTCTCAGCATCATCCTGATCGTTTTCCTCCTCCTCATCCTGATCGTCCCCTTCCTCATCCTCATCCTCCTCATCATCCTCCCTCCTTCTGTTCTTCATCCGCCTCGTCATCCTCATCTTCTTCTTCCTCCTGTGCGCCCTCGGCGGCCGAGGGTGCAACAGTGTTCGATCGGTTGCATTATAGATTGTGCCTTCAACGGCTGAGAACACAACCGTCCCCCATTGGTCGCGCCATAGGTTGCGCCCTCGGCCATTAAGAACAAGACGGTCTGCGAACGGTTGCGTCATAGGTTGGTCAGGGGGGAGGGGGGAGGAAGATGAAGAGGAGGAGGATGAGGAGGGGGAGGAGCAGGAGGAAGACGAGGGGAAAAGGAGGATGAGGAGGAGGACGAACACGAGGAGTAAGAGGAGGATGAGGAGCAGGGGAAGCAGGAGGAGGAGGAGCAGGAGGAGGAGGAGGAAGGTGAGGAGGAAAGGGGGGAAACCAGGCGGAGGAAGAGGAAGAGGCAACGCACGGGAGGAGGAAACAAAGGTGGAAAAGGAGGAAAAGGAGGAGGAGGAGGAGGAGGAGGAGGAGGAAGAGGATGAGGAGGAGGGATGGGAGGAAGAGGCGGAGGAGAAGGAGGAGGAGCACATAAGGAGGAGGAGGAGGAGAAGGAGGAGGAGGAGGAGGCGGAAGAGGAGGAATGGGAGGAGGAGGCGGACGAAAAAGTGTAACGCAGGAGGAGGAGGAAGAGGAGGGGGAAGAGGTGGCGGAGGAAGCAGAGGAGAAAGAAAAGGAGGATGAGGAAGAGGAGGGGGAGGAGGAGCAACAGCAACGATAACAGCAGCATGGCCACGAAACGCTGCTAGCCACTAGTTGTTTTTGGTGTTTTAGGTGTTCAAAAGGATCGCAAACTTCGCCAGGAAATTTCCGGACACCAAAAAACAAATTAACTATGAATGCCATGGCGTCGTGCCCCCCAAAGCCACCAAACACGGCCATTCACAAGTTGTGTTGGTTTTGGTTTCCATCATAAACAAAAAAACATGTGAAAACCATGGTTGCACAACCCCCAAGGCCACCATACATTGCTATTTACACAATTGTTGGCCTCGGTTTCCAACAGAAACCAAACAACTGTGCATGCCATGGTTTCGCGCCCCCAAGGCCACCAATCACTGTTGTTCACATGTTAGTTGTGCGTTTGTTTCTGTGTCCGCAAACCTCCGAGGAAAGTTTGCCGATCCACTGAATACATAAAGAATGCAAATAGCAGCGTTTGGTGGCCTCGCCGACCGAGACAGAACAACAACCTGGGAATCGCATGGTTTCGTGGCAGCCCTGGAGGAGGAGGAGGGGGAGGAGGGGGGGAGAGGAGGAGGAGGAGGAGGAGGGCGCAGAGGAGGAGGGGGAGGAGAAGGGAGGAGGAGGAAGAGGAGGAGAAAAGGAAGAAGAGGAGACGGGATAGGGCACCGCAGGGTGCTGGGGGGGGGGGGGGAGCCGACCGCGTATATCGGATCGGATCGGACACCTCGGAGGCTGCGGTGCACGGGTCTCAGACGCGGCGTGCCTCAAGGATCGGGCTACGCCCGAGGTTAAATGACAAGTCGCACACTGACGGGGATCGAAACGCAGGTCTTAACGCCTGCTCGATCTCACGAGCCGCAAAATGGCTTCCATCGTCCTTGAGTCGGTGTCTGAACCAGGCCTGGCAGCGGAGGAAAAGGACGGGCTCCTGGGAGGTTGCGGCAGCCGCGTGGGCGGATACTGAGAGACAGAGGCCCTGCGGAGCCTCTTGGGAGGCGGGGGGGGGCAAGGTGGCTCCAGGACCGAGGGAGGAGAAGGGTCAGTAACAGGGTGCCGAAGTAGGCGGGGCTCAGGAGGCTCAGGGGTTCTCTGCTTGGCGGCCTCAATCTCACGTGCATGTGCCATCAGCGAAGCTGCGCGCATCTCAGTACTCGCCGTAGCGGGCGTCGCCGGCGGGGCTGCACATGTGGGAGCAGCCGTAGTAGTTCGCGTCGTGCAGGGAGTGTCCGCGGCTGCACTTGGGCGCCGCTCGCCCTCGTCAGCGATATTCAGCAGAATACATGGGCTCCATTGCGCACAACTGTGTCGTGTCCAGTAGTACACTGGATCATTAAGCCCATGAGAGTGTCTTCCATCTGTGACACCTTCGCATGCAGGATCCGCCCCATATGGACCATGGGTCCCTGGCCTGGCTTGTAGTTCGCGCCCGTCTGCGTCAGCGCTTCGTGGATCACGCTGAGATCGGTGTCGGTCTTGTTGAAGCTGAGCTGGAGCTCGGCCATCGCTTGGTCGTGGGCGTCGCTGACCTTCACCAGAGGAACGAGCTCGACGATCGGTTTCATTTCCAACACCTTCAACTTCTCGGCTAGCTCGGTCAGTTTCTGCTCATCTCCGCGTCGATCTGGCCCGCAGTGGTGGAGCTGCGGGTCGCCTCGGCCTTCTTGACCCACGCGCGGACTCGAGCGCGGATCGCCACCACGCTCCTGGCACCAGGGGGGGCGAGGCAATATCTTATCAGGATGGCGTCGGTCTGGCGCTGCTTCATCGCAACACTGAGAAGCAGCTTCATCGCGACGGGGGACATCCTCTGGATGTCTTTCACGTCCATCTCGTCCAGCGTGCGCTCGTCTCGATTCACCTGCTTGTTCGATCCATTCTGCTGGCCGCCACGTGCTTTTCCTTGTTGTCGGCGGGCCTTCCGTGGCCGTGTGGCGTCTGCTGCTGCGCCCCCCACGGGCTCTCCAACGCTGGGTAGTGAGTTCGCCCGCGACATGGGGGCGTGGAGTCGGTAGGTACGCGGTGGCAATGTGCGCCTGGAGCTCGCTGAAATCGGTGAATGCGCGCTCGCAGTCGTCGCTCGGGAAAACAGCTGCGGCGGATCGTGCGCTTCAAAGTCAGAGGCCGACCGATGTTTTAGGCATTGTCCAGACCGGTAGGCCGCGGCAAGGTGGTTAATCGCAGTCTGTCGGCTAGCGAAGGGTCGATCGGCAGTTCGGGCATTGGTTAGTAATCGTGAATCGTGAGTGTTCGCATATGCGACCATGTTCGCCCCCCTCCCCGCTCATCGTTTGGTGCACTCGGAGGGCTTGTTCTGTCTCGGCTGCGAACAGACACACTGCGCCATCTTCGCAGAGCAGGCCGCACGTGCGGGGGCAGTTCCAGCTGACAATTGCATCTGGAACCCTGCGTGCAGGGGCGGGCTGTTCCAGCCACCACTTGCGCAGACGTGCCACCGCGAGCTTGAGAAAGACGCCCCTGCCCGCGGTAGGCCGACAAATATCCAATAGGTCATCGCCGATTACGTCGAGGCAGGCGCGGCCGTCGGCAAAAACCTGCAGCAAATGCATATCGTCCATGAGCTGCTTCCTCCACGGGTTGTTCTTGTGGGCGTCGTCGCCTGCGGGTCGGACTGGCGCCCAAGGCAGTTCCATAGTTTGATCGATTTCACACATCAGCGGGCCAAAGACAGTTGCAAGTAGCTGCGCATGGTGCGTCGTTTCTCGAGCGACACGTTGCCATCTCTTGATGCGGATAATCTGAAGATCTACCGACGAAGGGACCATCTTCAACTTGTTCCAAACTGCGTGCGATGAGATGTTGCGGACCACCTCGATCGTTGCAGGCAGGTCGGCGTCGTCGACAGACTGCGTGATTGATGCTGTACCTTGGAGGAGTGCTCGGGCGCATCGGGCGACGCAGGCGTCGATCTCGGCGAGGTGCGCCTTGGGGAAGACACGGGCATCGAGACCAGAGACAGCTGCGGAATAAACTTGGCTTCTGCATACTAGCTTCCGTCGTCCAAGCTTCCTGCAATTATGCCAGAAACGGCACATGCTCCTCCATCCACGGGCGGCAGCGGCACATCGAGCGCGTACCTCGGCATGATTCAGGCCGCTCGCTTGCATGATAGAGCCAAGGAAGAGCGTAGATGAGTGTACTTCGCCATCAACTTGTATTTTCCATAATGTAGTCCACGTGCGTTTCGATGAGTTCCAGGTCCAGTGAAGGTCGGTAGAACAGCTTTCTTGCTCGCGTTCTGTTGTAGTCCGATGGTGCTCAGCTTTTCGCTGAGGATCGTGTCAGAGTTGTGCACCTTGTAGGCCGCCATTTGCGCGACCATGCACAAGTGGGTTGTTGGTGAGGTCGTCGGCATACTTACGAACGCTGAGGCCGGCGTTGGAACCCGAGAACTCGCAGCCCGCGACCAATGAGGATGACGTGTCCGCGGCAATCGAGGCGGCCCAAGCGTTGGTCGGCGGTTTGAACGACACACGGAACCTGATGGCGGCGTCAGAGACACCCATGAAGCAGTCCACGTGGTTCTGGTAGCACTGAGAGTTGATGCCATCGCTAATGACACAGGCAACTCTTCGGTGTCGTCCTTTCATGATCGCGCAGTCGCCAGGGAGGTAGATCTGGTCGACGGCGGCGTCAAGGATCGGGTGGACGACGGAGGCGAACGCGTTCGTCATGTCATGCTTCATGGTGATGTGGCTCTTGCTGATGTGTTGGGGTAGCCATTGGAGCGCCAGCCCTACAGCAATAGCTTCTGATCTCGATCTGGCACGCGCATACCCACGCTCAACATCAGAAGCGCGGCCGTCAACATCTGCCGTGATGCAACCCAAAATTTGCCAAAAGGGCATGGTCCGTGTAATAGCCGTGTACCTCGAATGCGCGGTTTGTTATTCATGATGCTCACTTGGTAGGTCTGGGAGAGGTTCCACCATGCATTCAGTCGTTGGTGTTGACGTACTGATGCAAGCTATGTGATAATAGCGTCGCCGAGGAGGGGTCCAGGGAAACGGGTCGAAGGGTCATATTCAGGCCACCCGTTTGTCTCCTGGTCTTCGCTTCGGCCCACAAGAAGGAGCACCCACACATCAGCTGGAAGTGACCATTCAGGTGCAGCTCGTCGTCGTTTGCAATACTTTCGTAGCCGTCTCTGCATCGGTGCCATGTTATATTGAGCGTGTGTCCACTGATGAGCCGTGGGGCAGAAACGTTCGTCATGTTCAGCAGCGTTGCCGATAAATTGGTCGACGTCGATAGGTGTGGCTTCCATGACACTTTCAGCGCCAGGTAGTGCCATAGATTCGTCCATGTGTGGGCCGACGGTCGGGCTTCGGGTAGGTCGAAATAGCAGCGCCTTCCAGGTCCTTTGCCGTTCGCAGCGAGGCGACGGCAAGCACGCCAGGCCCCCGCTTCAAGACCAACTTCTTCGGCCAGCAGTAGTTCCTGGAAGTGCTGTTCGTCTCGGTGGTCGCGCAATCGACGTCGTAGTAAATTGCATTCCGAACTGCAGCGGCGAAGTACGATCGTGCTCTCGAGGTCGTCGGTCAGGCTCTGCCTCGCGAGTGTTCGTGCATGTAGGGCTTGTCTACGTTGTAACGCAAGTTGCTGATATCCGAGATCAATGATAGATTTTTCGGCCTCGGAAATTGCGGGTACGTTTAAAGATCAATAGTAGATCAATAATATATTGTTCGGCCGTACTCGTGCAAGAGGTTCGTCAAGTCTTCTTCGATGTCGTCGCGGAATTGCTTCGCCCACCAGTGGTATGTTTCGTCGTGTGTAGCAAGGAAGGTCCGAGTGAAGTCCCACTGCGGTGACGTCTTGGGCATGTCGAGCGTGAGGGCACAATCCACGTCGATATACAACATCATGTGATCAAGTAACCGTTGCGAAGGCAATGCGCGCAGCTTTTACTGAGGCGGTAAGCGATGTTGCGTCTGCGTACGCGGGGTAGGTAACGGATCGGCATCAAGATGTAGCCGATATAACTGGAATGTCCACGGAGTCCGTGATATGTCGGGCCGCACGGGTGGTGAGCGTTGGTTGGTCGCGCATAGGGCGTTGTCCTTCAGAAGCGCATGGAAGGCTTCGCCAGCGTAGTGCTGAGGGCCGCTGGCGAATGGACCTATCACAGCATCTTCGTCGTCCGTGTGGATGTCGCGCTTGACGCCGTCGTTCAGGTCCGTCCTGATGAAGACGCAAGTACGGTTCGGCAGGCTGGCGAGGATGTCGTGCAGGTGGGCAATAATCTTGTCCACGATCACCTCGTTCTTGGCCGCCGTGGTATGCCGAAGAGCTCGAGGTGGGAAGTACGCCGTGATGAATGCGTAGTCAAAGTGTGAGCTTTTTACTCGTGCCGCACCCACTCTGCCTCGAATCGCTGCGGGCGTCTGCCAGACCTTCACACAGTGGGATTTTCGACACCATCGTCTGCTAAGCCAAATCTCGGTACCACACGATGCGTTGCCAGTCGCGTTCTTGTTATAACGGTGCAAGCCGAACTTCAGCATGAGGAACTCGGTGTTTGAGTGCGCGTCGTAGGCGTCGACAGTCTTGGTCTGGGTGCCAGAGAGCAGAACCGCATCCACATGTTGTAATTCTCGTGAAATGTCAGGGCGCTTGTCGTAATCTTGCAGAGACATCGGATTCCATGATATGAGCCTCATGTAAGCCGTCAGTGTGTGACTTGATAGCACGAATTGCAGGGCGATGGGCATAGCGCCCCCGCTCTGGAGACCACAGGATCTCGAGCCAGGAGCTTGGCCGCGTGTATATATATATATATATCCATAATATGTTGATCTATATATATATATATACAAACGTGTATTTACATATATATATATATATACACGCAAGGCTGCATTGGCGCTGCGCGCCATGCACCTTGGTACATTTGAGTTTCGCACGTTAGCGGAGTGCGCGCGCGCATGCGCACGCGCATGCGCCCATGGAAAACATATTACATGTGTGCATATAATTTCACGCACGTAAGGGCATGTACACGCATATGCAAACGGTATGTGTAACTACGTGCGCGCATGCGCATGCGTATCTCACGCGGCAGTGGCATGACCAGCTGCCCCGGGCATCTCGCAACTCAAAGGTGCCGGGGCCCCAGGCGAAAGTGGCCAGACTACTGCGGCCCTTCAAGTTGAGCAAGCAGGCGGGAAGACAGATATGTGCACAATTTAAAGAAAGCGATAACGCCTTGTTGCTGTTTGAGCGGTTGTCGATCTGACAATGTCTTCCTTTCCCAATCCTTTCCTTCCCTCGCCCTTCATTCCCCACCCCCTCGCCGCCGACCCGGGCCGAGCCGAGCGGAACCGGCGGGCCGGCCGAGCAGGCGGGGCGGTCGAGACAGGGGCGGCGAGGGCGACGACGACGACGACGACGACGACCACGATGACGACGACGATGGCGATGAAAACGACGATGACTACGACGCCGGCTACGACGCTGACGACGACGACGACGACGAAAGCAACGGCAACGACGTCGACGACGGCGACGACGAAGGCGACGACATACGAAAGGAAGACTGAGAGGGGGAGACCGCTGCCATCGCGAACGCCGCAGCAATCGCGCTGCCGGGCCGATGTCACTGAAGCCCCAGACGGGCCTCGGACGGCGACGTCGGAATTCGCCGGCCCAACGGGCCAGAGGTGCGCGAAGATCTCCAGTGCCCGATCGCGGGCGTGCCTGCGCCCCCGAACTGGCGCCCAAAATGGCAGCCACCTCCTGCGCACCCTCGCCCCAATCGAGACGTAGAGGGACGCCCCGAAGACCGCGACCGTTTACATGCGCGGGTTACTGGGCGGAATCATGCGCTCCAACCCGCGCCAGCGCGGGGCTCGAGCTGCAGCCGCGCCGCCGTCTGGGAGCGAAGCTGAGGGTCGACGACGACGTGCCGCGCGGCGCTCCCCGCGTCAACTGCCCACGTTTTCCGGCGCGTGTCGCCGTGGATCTGCATGAAGAAATGCGCGCGGGGAGAGAATTCCGTTTCCCGTTCCGACGAGCTGGACTGCATGTCGTGGACAGTCAGTGCGAACAGCTTGTCGCGCGCACGCGAGGAGGCGCTGAACGCGGGTCTCCGAAATATGTCCTGCGTTGCGTTGTCCGGCCGTCGAAAGTACGCGTCGAAGTAGGTGGCGTGCTTCCCCGTTCGGCAGCAGAAGCCAGCGCTTTCTGCCGCGCACGTAGCCACTCTGCAGTAATCGCAGACTCGGGGGCGAGGCTCCAGATGTATAGCTTCGACGTCAGGTGGTGCGCGGCATGCAATCAGATTTCGGCCCCGCCTCTCCGCGCCCAGAACAGATGAATGCCCCCGTGGCAGAAGTCGGGCGACATCTGGCGCACGTGCGGCTTGTGCGGCGCACTGCGTCTTGTAGAAATCGAGATCGTGACACGTGCCCCCCGAAACGCGAACATAAGAGCGCCTGCGCTTCGGGTGGGGCGCAACATGAGGTGCATGTTCGGTCTGTGCGGTGTGCGGCGTCTTTGAGACCATCAGATCGCGGCCTGTTCTGCCCACGCCTGGAGCGCAATAGACACGGCAGTGGCGAGGTGCAAGATGCGGTGGCCCGAGGAACACGCAGAATGCAAGCTCGGACGCGAGGTGGTTTGTCCAACTGGGCGTCGGAGAAAGCGTCTCGAGGTAAACATTGAGCGCAGGAAGCGCGCGCGA
The DNA here is from genome assembly GCA_963575745.1 of Prorocentrum cordatum. Classification (NCBI taxonomy): domain Eukaryota; class Dinophyceae; order Prorocentrales; family Prorocentraceae; genus Prorocentrum; species Prorocentrum cordatum. Next base: position 355,770 of record CAUYUJ010014287.1, read on the forward strand.
ACGCATCCGCCTCTCCAGGGGCCATCGCTCAGTAATATCAGGAGATCCGGGGCGCAGCCGAAATGGCCGCGGAAGGACTCCGCGGAACAGAAGTGGGCGAGAGCGAGAGAGAGAGAGAGAGAGAGAGAGAGAGAGGGAGAGAGGGGAAAAGAGAGAGAGAGAGAGAGAGGAATATATATATATATATATATATAAACTGGCCATGATAGAACCTCGACGGGTGGGAAAGAGGGACACTATGAGGATCAGGAGGAGGAGGGCGAGGAGGAAGAGGAGGAGGAGGAGACGAAGAAGCAACAACTACGAGGAGGAGGAGGGGGCTCAGAGGAGGAGGAGCAGAGAGCACACAGAGAAGGAGGAGCAGGAGGATAACGATGAAGAGAAGGAGGGAGGGATACGGGGATAAAAAGGATGAAGAGAAATATTGAAGCTCAGTGTTGGGGGCCCTGGTGTTAGGTAGCGTTTTGGGGCCTCAAGGAGTCTTCTTGGGGCCCATTTGGGTCCCTTTTAAGGCTCCGTTGGGGTTCTCGTGGGTCGTGTCGGGGCCCTTTTGGGCCGTCTTTGGGCGTCCTGGAGGCCTTTGGCCGTCGTGGGGCTCTCCTGGCGGCGTCTTGGGGCCCTCTTGGGTGCCTCGTTGGGCGCTCTTGGGGCTCTCTTGGGCCCGTCTTGGAGCCCTCTCGGGCTGTCTTGGGACTCTCTTGGATCGTTTTCGCGCTGTTTGGGGGGCCTATTGGGCTTTCTTGGGTCGATATGTGGAGCATATTGGGCCGGTTCGGGCCGATGCTGACTCGAAAAGGGGAGAGACAGAAAAACCTCTGAAAACCATACAACGATCAATGACATGTCACGGGGCCATCTTGGGAAGCCTCCTGGAGGCCTCTCGGGGCGCCGTTGGACGGGGTTTGGGTGGTTTTCTGGTCTCTTGGAGCGCTATTGGGCTGTCTTGGAGCGCTCGTGGACCACTCTCGGGAGTATCTCGGGCAGTCTGGTGCGCCTCTGGGGCCGCCCGGAAATCTCGGGGAAGGCCGGAACTCTTTTTTTTGGGGGGGCTCCGCCCCGGGTCCGCCCCGGGCCCCCCGGCCCCATAAACGTGTGTATATATATATATATATATATATATATACATACATACATACATACATATACACGTACATATACTTACATACCTATACAAATGCATATCTGCTGGGGGGACTGACCATACATACATATATATATATATATATATATTCAGATGGGGCGTTCTTTGCCACGTCCACTAGAAACAACGGGGCGCGGGAAAAAACCCTAAGTTGTCACGACCCGTAATTCCTCCAGCAATACTTGTTGATTCAAAGATCCTCGCGTGGCTAGACCATGTGCTGGCGGTTCTGAATGTTCACCCAATGTGCGCCCTTCGCCGACTCGTCACCGCTTCGCGCGTTTGCTGGCGTTTCTGGGTTTTCGGACGAAGGCCGCGCGTCGCCGCATCGTGTTCTCTGGCGCGCACCACATAGGGCGCGCCACGTGGCTTGCGCCAAATATCCTGGCCGCATGCGCGCATCCACGGGTAGAACTGGACAGGGGGTCGTCTTATACAGCAGCTACTGATGTGCTCATCTTGGCCATCGCACATCGTCGCGACATCTCATGTCCAGAACAGGTGACGGCGGCGCGACGCGGGCGCGGCGCTCACCTTCGGCCACATGGAACCCCATGGGCCGAAGCACGAAATGGCTGACGGACGGCGCGAGGGAGGCCATTTGCTCGGCCAGACGCGACGGCGATCGCCAGATCAAAGCGACGTCTCGGCGAGCATTCGCACGCAGGAGTAAATGCGAGGCGGGCCAGGGGAGGTGGCGGCTGGGGCAATAACGACTGCCATGCGTACTCTGAACGGCCAGTGTTTCGATTCTCTCTGCGCGGTCCATTCATCGACCGAAAGCGTTTATATGACTGGCCGGGGCGGAATCTGCAAGAGCGGCAACTGATGTGCTGATTGTGGCCACCGCGCCTTGTTACATTTCATGTTCAGAACAAGTGGTGGCGGCGCGACGCGGGCGCGGCGCTCACATTCGGTCACGTGGAACACCATCGACCGAAACACGCACACGCTGAAAGGCGGCACGAGGGACGGCGACTGCTCGGCCAGACGCGCCGGCGCTCGCCACATCAAAAAGACGTCTTCACCAGGCCCCCATCTGGGTTTAGCCGAATACTTCTCGGGGCCGAGCTACAAACGAGTGGATCCAGTGCTCTAGCAGTTGCGACTGAACTGATGGGAAATTAAAATCTGCTAACGCTGCAACCCAATCCTCGATGCATACGTTTGCCTTTCTGGCAGGGCTCCACCGGCCACGCAGCGTCGCGCGCGACAGATCTGCCGAGGTAAGAAACTTGTACGCGGCGCCTCCTTGCCTAAGGCTGCAGGGCGTGATGCGCGCATGAGAGCAGCCAGTGGCCACCAAACCTTCGTTGAAGGCGGCGTTGGAAGGGCGAACCGAACCGGCCGAACCGGGCCCGTCTGCGACGCGAACCAAAACGGTCGAACCGTACCAGTCTGCCACGCAAGCCGAATCGGACGAACCGAACCAGGCGCGCATCGAACCGAGCCGAACCGAACCGAACCGCGGCCTTCATGCTGCCCGGCCATGGCTTGCCACCTCGGTCGAAACACAAGTGGGGGAGCAGCCGAGCGTCCACGTATGGAGCCGTCAACAGCCGCGTTCTCGCGAGTTTCCCCTTGCGCGGCTGTCTTGATCCAAGGAAGAGAGACCGCTCCGCGGCCGTCGCCGCCGATCTGCGCCAGGCCACGCGCCGTGCCAGACATTTCGCCTGTTTGCCGGCGCGCGTGGAAGCACGCCAGCACGCGAGACGCGAAGGCCATGCGACCGCGCGCCAGACTCCAGCCTGTCAAGACGACAACGGCTCGGCTCGGAACGGGCGGCGCGCGCGCCAGCGCCCCGAGGCGGCCCCGCACGGAGAGCAGTCGCCACGCGCCGGGCGCCTCTCGCCCAGAGCGAAGCAAAAACTGCACCCCTTTCAGGGCATCATTCGCTGGACGTTTGGCGGCGCCAGCGCGCCAAATACTCGAAGTAGTCTCGAAGGCGCAGACCCATGCCATCCCAGGCAACGGCAGGGCGAGATGCATGGCATTGAGATGCTCAACATACTGCTGGCGCGCGGGCTTGCACCTGCTGTGCGTTCTTGAGTTCACCCGCGAAGTCATGGTGGCGCGCCTAGTGGCTGGCGTCGGGCGCACAGCCATGTTCCAGGCGCGAGGGCCCAGCCGCCTGGTTCTTGTCCGAAGGCAAGAAACCAAAAACACCCCGCGCACCCATCGCTAACTCCAGGACCGAGAAAGCGCGCCACCTCGCTGGAGCAAGTTGCTGCTGGACCTGCGCTCGCGCAAGACGCCGACGTTGATCGCGCCATCCAACGGGCGGGGGGGGGCGCGCAGCCGCCGTCCGATAGTTTGAGCGCGTTGGCGCAACGTCAACGCGGCAGGGTCGCGCTCCCGCACGTCGATGCGAGGGCTCGCATCCTGTCCCGCCAGCTGCCTCGCTGTCTTCCATAGCCAGATGCCAACATCCACTTCCTGCCGCGGGGACACCTTGCCAATGATCTTGGAGTTCGCGTCGACGCGGAGGTCAGCAGTATGATGATGAGCTCCAATGAGGCACGCCACAACTCGCTGCTGCTCCGAGAAGAGGCGCAATGCTCCAGTCCCGCGCTCGGCAGCGTGGCAAAGCTCGGTCGGCTCGCAGTGGCGCAGCAGTTGGGCGCCCCGCAGCTCCTCCAGCGACTGCAGCAGCGCGGGCTGAGTGGCCAGCCATCCGGCGCGCAACGCCACGGCCTCCAGGGCGCGGGCAGGTCGACCCGCCATTGCGGGGAACGGGATGCCCCACTTGGGTGGGTCCAGCGTTCCATCGCTGGGGCCCGCGCCCGGCGCCAGAGACCCAACGCGAGCCAGCGGCGTCGCCCTCCCGAGGCCGGTCGGCCAGGGGCGTCTCCCCGGCGAGCTGAGCGGCAGTCTCGGCCGACGCCGCTTCGCGCCCGCCGCGAAGGGTCTCGAGGTCGCTGGCGCAAAGCCGCCTGTCTCCATCCCACCTCCGGGAACTCCCGCGCGGGGCGGCGGGGGGCGGCGCCGGCGCTGGCGGCCCCGCCCGCGCCGCCCAGTGGGCCAAGAGCCCCGCCGCGGCCTCGCATTGGAAGGAATCCCCGAGGCGCGATTGCCGCTTCGCATCGAACGCGCTCGACGCGCTCTTGGCCCGGGCGCCAGCGGGGCCCCGTGTCCGCGCGGGAACCTTATAGACCTCGCGGACCGCGGCAGGCGACGGCTCGGTCCGCCCGTCCGCGCGGCGCAAGCAGTCTGTGTCCCGGAACTGGGCGGCGCGGCGCGCTCGGCGCCCGAACGGCGCGGCAGTTGTCGGGCGGCGGCGCCAGGCCGCGAGTCAACCCTCGGGGGCCACTCGGACGCGAGCGGCAGCGGCGTGATGAGCTTCACCTGGCAGGCGCGCCGCATCGTCCCACGCGAGGAGGGCCGCTCGCTCAGCTCTTAATGGCGGCATGAGGCCGCCTTCTCAATGATGCGCATCGTGCGCCCCGCCAGCTGGGACCTCGGGTCGGCGCGCCCCCCCGCGGTCGACGCCGAGGACAGCGCGGCCCTGGCGCGGGAAGCCGCTGCCCGCGACGGCCAGCGACATGTGGCGCCGCCGCCACGGGAGGGGGCCCCACGAACAAAAAAAAAAAAAAAAAAACGACAGCGGTGGCCTCTTCGCTCGAGCTCCAAGATCACTCGCGGTGCCGCCGCCGCGGCGAACGCCGCCGACCCCATTCGCGGCCGCCGCGCCCGCGGTGCCCGCGGCCTGCCCAGCAGCGGCGCGCCTGCAGCAACACACTGTCTCTCGTCCCGCCCAGCGACGGCTGGCGCGCGCGCATGTCGAAATCCTTCCGCAACAATCATCGACGGCACGTGGACACCATCGTCACCGAGGATGGAGAAGAGCCGGAGGTGCACAACCAACGAACGCCTCGCCCGAGGCATCCCTACAATATGGGCGCGGGTGGGCCCGTGAGAGACCACAACGGAGGCCCCCTTGGGCGGCTAGCACGCTATGCCTGCTAGATCGCAGCGAACACACGACGCTGAAATGGGGAGGAGTCGGAGGCGCAAAGCGAGCGCATCGCCTTTGACACTATCTCCATCTGCGCGCGAACGGAAAGGTGTACCACCCCCTCTGGCGGGTCCCCGGGATTTCACGCAATCTACGCTTGCTACATCGCGGTGGCCACGGGGCTCTGCAACGCGAGGTGCAAAACGAACGCCTCGCTCGAGGCATCCCCCAGGTGCGCTGAGAGTCAGTAAGTGACAGCGGGTCGGAGTGTGAGTAACAGTGTTTGCCTAAGCCTGAGCGTGACTCCGATTCTGACTTTATTTGAATGTGACTGATCCGGGTGCGAGTGGTCTGTATGTATGAGCCAGAGCATGACTAAGATGCGTGTCGTTGGATTTGAGTGCATGATGCACACATGGGTCAAACTATGAGTGGCGTGCGCTGCGTATGGGTGGATCTGTGTGCGTGGTACGAAGATGGGTGGTCTGAGTATGACCGGGTCAGAAAGTGAGCCAGTCAGGAATGGAACAGGCGCAACTGGCGGGAGTGAGTATGCGGAAACGTCACACAAATACCATACACGCAGCCTAAGCTATGGGAAACAACACATTGCATGCCCTCTACGCGTGCACTTGTACACCTGTCAGATACGCTATATGACACAATGTGCAAATCCCCAATCGACCCTGCCGAGTAATACTATGCGGGCCACACGCGCGGGTTCCTGCGCGCGCAAGTCGACACCACGCAGAAATGAACCTTGCGCGACCCCACGTCGGGAAACGCTTCCTAAGCGGGGTTGCTTAGAATGTCTTGGCATTGCATTGTTCAGCTTTGCATTGTGCTGCATTGCTTGGCATTGCTTGGCATTGCTTGACAATGCTTGGCATTTCTTGGCGCTTCCTGGCATTAGTTGGCGTTGCTTTGCATTGCATCGTTTGGCACGGCGTGGCATCTCTATGTTTTTGTTGTTTCTCTCTCTCTCTCTCTTTCTCTCTTTCTTTCTCTCTCTCTCTCTCTCTCTGCCTCTAATCAACCGCCCCCCTCTTCGCTCCTACTCTCCTGGCGTGTTTCCTCTTCGTTCGCCCCTCCCCCTCCCTTCCTCACACTCTCCCTCGTTCTCCCCCTCCTCTTTTTGCAGGGCCCACACCAATTCCAATGGCGGGCACATGTACGCCCACGAAGGATCGTCCGCCCGTTCAGGTTTGCCCGCCTGTCTAAGCCCGCCGCCCCTCGCAAAGAGAAATAATCCCCCCAAAGCGGGTGTGATCGAAGTCGAAAAAGGGCGGGTATCGGGGGTGTGGGGAACTCGTTTTGCATGACACACGGGCAAGTAAGAGCGAACAGTCATATAATGATTGTTGTTGTTGAGGTCAGGTCTATAAAGAATAGGTATTGTTGGTCACCCCCTGTGCACAGTTTTGTTTTTCCATTGGGGTGCTCCTCCCAGGGCTCGCACGTTGCTTTATACAATGGTACATAGTGAGGCTCAGATTGGGCCCATGGGCCCCAAAACTACTACACCAACAGCAACAACAACTATCACTTTAGGACTGTTGCTTCTTACTGGCACGCGTGTCTTGCATTCTGTATACCCAAACCCTCGGTGCCCGCCAATTTCGTCTTCGATCGCACCCTTTTTTCCGGGGGGGAATATCTTCCTTGTCGGCCACTGACAAAAATGCGGGGAACTCCCGAGTGAGAGAGCCGTTCCTGGGTTCGGGGGCCTCTCTGGCTAGGGGCTCTCGGAATCCAAATTGAGGAATATCGAACGGGAGCCCCTGTCGCCGTGTCTGGGCCTCCACCAGCTTGCCTGGATTACGGGAAAGTCTCGGGCGAGAGCGCCACTCTTGAGTTCGGAAGACTCTCTGACCAGGGCCTCTGGGAATACATCTTGAGGAACTATCGAACGAAAGCCTTTGTCGTCGAAGTTGGGCCTCCACCATTTTTACTGAATTAAGAAAGTCTTGCGCGAGAGCGCCATTCCTGAGTTTGGGGGCCTTCCTGGCCAGGGGCTCTCGGAGTAAAGTGTGAGAAAGTATCGAACATGAGCCCTTATCGTCTTGAGCGGGCCCGCGCCAACTTGACTGAATTGCCTGAGAGTCTCGAGCGACAGCTCCGTTTCTGAGATCGGAGGCTTCTGCGGCCAGGGTGTCTCGGGGTAAATTGTGAGGAAATATCGAGCGGGAACTGTTGTCGTTGTAGCCGGGCCTCCAAGGGCACACGTTTACAATCAAACCCACGCTCGAGCGAGAGTCTCGTTTGCATAAGAGTTGCAGCCGGCGTCGAGGCAGGAGCGCGCGTAACCATTCTCTAGAACTGAATATTCCGCAACACGCACCAACAACAACAATCAATTTAAAACTGTTCGCTCTTATCTGCTCGCGTGCCATTCACCACGTATATCCCAAACCCTCGATACCCCCGTCTTCGTCCTCGACCGCAGCCCCTTGGGGCATACCTTTCCTTTCCTGTGATGAATATTTCGCGCAGCCCCTGAGGCAGGGAAAGAGAGGACGGATGGAAGGAAGGACAAGGGGGAGGGAGGAGGATGGAGCACGGGCTGAGAGCAGAAAACACGTGGCAGAACCAGACGGGCAGATCGGGCGGGTAGACCCTACCAGGCGGGTGGGGAAGGAGGGCCCAGGCGGCCGGGTCGAGCAGGCGGGTTGCTCAAGCGTGCGTCCTGCATGAATCGCGAGGAAGTCTCGAGCGATAGCTCGATTCCCAAATCAATCGTGAAGAAATCCACAGCAAGAGCGTGACTCCTAAATGTCGAGAGCGCGGCGTCTGAATAAACTGTGAGGAAATCCAACGCGAGAGCGCGATTCCTGAATAAATTGTGAGAAGTCCCGCGCGAGAGCGCGATTTGGGAATTCGCCGGCACAACGGGCCAGAGGCGTGCTAAGATCTCCAGCTACTGGTAAACATTAATTCTACTTCGCGCGCGCGGGGCGGCCCCTGGGGGTCCGCGGACGAAATGCATCCCGGCCGTACCCAGAGATGGGGTTTCCTTTTGGGCGCGGCTTTCAGGCGCCCCCGAGCGCTCCCAGCTCCCAGAGGCCTCCAAGACGGTCCAAGAGGGCTCCGAGTCGCCGACCAATCGGTCCAAGACGCCCAAGATAGCATCCAGACGGCCGCAGACGCCCCCAAGACGCCCAAAGAAGCCTCGAAGAAGCGTCTCAACAGGGCTCCAGGAGGCAAGAACCATCGACGTCCTTAGGTTTGGAAGAATTTGGGCATTCGTATCTGTTCGGCATCCCGACGCTCCAAGACGGCCCAAGAGGCAACAAACATCGCCCCAAGACGGCCCAAGAGGCCTCCAAGAGAGCCCCAAGAGGGCCCAAGAGGGCCCCAAGACGGCCCACGAGGCCGACAACACGGCCCAAGATATCCCCAGGTCGGCCACAAGAGGGGGCCAGACCGGAAACCAGGACGGACATTTCGAGCCCTCGGCCCCAAGAGGCTCCCAAGACGCCCAAAGAGGCCTCGAAGAAGCGCCTCGAAAGGGCTCTGGCTCCAGGAGGCAAGAACCATCGATTTCGCTTTGGTTTTTGAAAGATTTTGGCGTTCTCATCTGTTCGGCTTCCCGACGCTCCAAGACGGCCCAGAGATGTTTTTTTCTGCTGGGCGCAACTGTCAGGCGCCCCCGAGCGCTCCCAGAGACCCCCAAGACGGTCCAAGAGGGCTCCGCCGACCGATCGGTCCAAGACGCCCAAGATAGCCTCCAGACGGCCGCAGACGCTCCCAAGACGCCCAAAGAAGCCTCGAAGAAGCGTCTCAACAGGGCTCCAGGAGGCAAGAACCATCGATCTCCATAGGTTTTGAAGAATTTAGGCGTGCTTATCCGTTCGGCTTCCCGAGGAACCTCCGAAGAACGGGCAACGTAACAATAGGAAGCGGTGGCGGGAACCCGAGGAACCCCGGGAACCCGTGGAACCTCCGGAAAGCGGGCAACCTGACAATAGGAGGCACTGGGGGCGGGGAACCCGAGGAACCGGAGGAACCTCATAGCAACGGGCAACGTAACAATAGGAGGCACCAACTTTTAACCAAGTAGGACCTCCTTAGGCAAGCCGAGTTGGGGAACAATTTGCTTTCGAAGCATTTCCAAAGAGAGCTGTTCAAACCATATCCGCCACGATGCCGCGAGGCACTGAGCAGAGTCCTCAGGTCGTCGAGGACCCTCAATCTGGAGAGTGCCGAATACTTGTTGAAAAACCCAGATGCCCAAGTCCTGGATGTTCATGGGATCCCCGCGTCATCGCCCGAGGAGGGTCCAAAAGGATCCCGAGAGGCTGCCAGGACGGTCCACAAGGTCCAGAGACGGCCCAAGAGCTTCCCGATAGGGTTCAAATTAAGCCAGAGGACGGCTTAAGAGGCCCTAGAAACGCCCCAAGAGGGCTCCCAAGTTGACCTCCAAAGGAGCCCCGAGAAGCCACCATCATGCTTGAAGGTTCTTGACAGTTCTTGACAGATTGCAACGCTCCACGACGGCCCAAGAGCCCCCAAGGTCACCCCACGAATGCTCAAGAGGCTCCCAAGAGGGCCCTACGACGGCCCAAGAGGGCCACAAGACGGCCCAGGAGGCCTCCAAGACAGGCCAAGAGGCCACCAGGAGGGCCCCAAGGGGGGGGAAAGCGAAGGGACCTTGGGCGCTTTTTACCCAAATCTTATATCCAAGACCCCCAACATGGCTCCAAAAGCCATCCAGAAGCGCCCAATACGCTCCGAAGAGGCCTCCGAGAGGCCTCCAAGTTGCCCCCAAGAGCACCCTCCAGAGGCCCCCGACAGGCATCGTAAGAGACCCCAACAGGCATCCAAGAGGCCTCTGGCCCACAACCCAGGCACGGTAGCAGGATTGCCCGAAGGTGACTGGATAACAAACTGCTGTTCTTTCAGTTCTCTCAAATGGCGGTTCCCTCAGATGTCAACCCCGCGCGGACACTTCATCATCATCTTGATCACCATCACCATCGTCATTGTCATCACCACCCTCGTCGCCATCACCATCGTTTTCGTCATCGTCGCTGTCGTCGACCTCGCCATCGCCACTAGTATAACCACTATCTTATCATCATCATCCTCATAATCATCATCAGCAGCAGCATCATCATCACCATAACCAGCTTCTTAGTCATCAGCATAATCATCATCATCTGCATCATCATCGTCGTTGCAATCGCCACCAGCAGCATCATCGATATCACCACCACCCATCATCATCATCAGCATCATCATCATCATCATCATCATCACCATCATCATCATCACCATTACCATCACCATCATGTGCATCATCATAATAGCATCATCATCATCGCCATCATCGCAATCAGCATCATCATCAGCAGCAACACCATCATACTCATACTCATCAGCATCCTCATCCTCATCCTCATCCTCATCATCCTCATCCTCATCATCTGAATCTTCATCAACAGCAGCATCACCAGCATCACCATCGGCTTCATCGCGAATCGCTGCGCCAGCTGTGATATGCAAACCGATTCCGATTGGCTGCTGCACTCACGGTCTCTTGAGTTTCGCAAGCGAGTTGCGGGTGGTTGGGAGGGATGTTTGTTCGAGCATGGGAGGTCGTAACACATGCAGGTTCACGGTTACTTGCATCCCACAGATTGCACCACACAGATTGCACATCGAGTGCAACGACTGACTGCTTGGGGTCCACGCTGGCAAACATTTCTACTCCGCCGAGCTGGGCATGCCACGCGCGGGCGCCATCGAAAACACAACAAATACACAACCTGGTTGGACATGGCGCTACCATAATCAAACCAAAACCCACTGCTTCCGATAGGGCGTCTTTGTGATGGGGCGCCGTCCCAATGTCTGCTCCTGTGACAGACCATCCTCGAGCTGGCAAGCACGGCATGCACATTGGACGGTCCCAAACAACCACGTCTGGCCCCAAAACACCACCCTCGAGCCGGCATGCTCGGGTTACATCTCGTTTCTTTCTTTCGGACGCCCGCTGGCACCACAGTGCGCGTGCTTGGTCAAAGGGCTACGTTGGAGGAGGAGGAACAAGAGGAGGACACTAGTGGACAGAAAGAAACGAACAACACATGGGTGCACCTCTGGCCACATTGGCGGGCACTTCTCTGCACCCCCGTCCGTTCTTTGCATCTCGAACGATCCTGGAACTCACCAGGGTCTGGCCCAGAGGCGCAACATCCTCGAGCAAGCACGCACATGCACCTGGGACGGTTCAGGAGCATAGTCCGGCCCTGGGGCGACGCTACCCTGGAGCTGGCACACGCTGGATAAGCGATGTCTCGCGGCGCCCAATGCTTCTGGCGACGTTCCTCCTGGACCCGACAGGTGCCACGGGAAGCACCATCCTCCAACGGGAACGCACCGAATGAGAACTGGGTGATCGCCTGGGGCTTCTGGCAAGGCCCTCCGAGGAGGGATTCTGAAGTGTTGTACGTCGTGAACCCTTGACCTCTATCAGAACCCTGTACGTCGAAAAACTTTGATGGGATCACGGCCCAAACTCTTGGCACCGACCTGATGCTTGATCCTCCGAGCCAGATGAATCCGTGAGGGTCCCATGGACGAGCACGGGGCGAAAGCAGTCGTCGAGGATGCCTACGGTGCCCCCCCGAAAGTCAGGGCCGTCGTCGCGAACACGACGACGCCCAGCGACGAGGACCGCGAGGCGGCCCTCTTTGGCCCCGCGGGTCCAGGAAGTCTTGTGGAACCGCCGCCATGGACGCCGCGGCCTCCGCGGAGGGCCGCGGGCGGCGCGAGGCAGGGGCGGGCGGAGAAGGAAGGGATGAGGGACCAAGGGAGGAGGAGCAGGAGGAGGAGGAGGAGGATCGAGGTTCAACGTTGTTGGACGTTTGTTGACGTTCTCGCGTGTTGGAGGCTTCTCGTCACCACGCCAGGCCTCCCTAGGAGATTCTGGCCAAATCGCACACAAGGGAAGGTCCAGGGGCCGTTCTGGTTTGGGGGGGGCGGGCGAGGACTGAGGGAGGAGCGAGCAGGGGAGGGAGGGACGGGGCGGATAAGGGAGGTGGAGAGTGGGAGGGGGTAGGGAGAAGGGGAAAGCAGGGTGGAGAGGGAGGGAGATGCCTCTCAGGGGGGGAATCGACAGGTGAAAGGCTGGGAGAGGAGGGGGGCAAGGCGAGGGAAGCAAGCAAGGGGGCCAGGGAAGCGATGGAAGGCAGGCCCGGGGAGACGACCAAAGAGACGACGGAAGAGGAGAGGGGTAATTATGCCCGGGGAGGACGGGCTGGCCAGCCGTCCCGGAAGTCTTCAGGTCCCCAGACGCTGTTCGAAGAACGAGTCTGTCCTGGAGAGCTCCCCCCCTGCCTCACCCCCCTTCTTCTGAGGGCGGCAGCAGAAGCGTGCTTGATCTGGCCTCCCACATGCTGTAGGGTTCATGGAAGCCTGTCCCAGGCCAAGCCGTAATCCGCTATCGTACCCTTGAGGCACGAAGTGGAGTGTCATCAGGTCCCTTGCTCGATCCCTCGCATCTCAATCCTTGATCCTGCGGACTCGTTAAGGGCACCGGATCAAGAGGCTCTTGAATGTTCTGCGTCCATTTTTGCGGAGCGGCGCGCCGCTAGTCATTCAGATATTGCTGGCGCTTGACGCTTGGGCGCTTGTCGCTTGGGCGCTTGTCAGACGATCCCTAGAAATCTGGAAAAAACTGATGACATCTTGGAGAATCCGGAAGAATCTGGACGAATCTGGAACAATTTGGGACAATTCGCAAGAATATGGGAGCATCTGGAACAATCGATCATCACCACCATCATCATCCCCCCTCCTACTCCTCCTCTTCCTCCTCCTCCTCCTCTTCCTCCTCCTCCTCCTCCTCTTCCTCCTCCTCCTCCTCCTCCTTTTCCTCCTCCTTTTCATCCTCCTCCTCCCCCTCTTCCTCCTCCTCCTCCTCCTCCTTTTCTTCCTCCTCCTCCTCCTCCTGCTCCTCCTCCTTCTCCTCCTCCTCTTGCTCCTGTTTTTCTTCCTCCTCCTCCTCCTCCTGCTCCTCCTCTTCCTCCTCCTCCTCATCCACCTCTCCTTTCTCCTCCTCCTCCTCTTCCTCCTCTGCCTCCTCCTCCTCTTCTTCCTCCTTCTCCTCCTCCTCCTCCTCCTCCTCCTCTTCCTGCTCCCCCTCGAATACGGACAATGACCACTCCGAAGAAAAATTGTATTCTTAATAGTACGACTGATATTACGAATAAGAATGGCAATGCTAATACGCCGGAAAGAAAAACAATCACATGAAAGAAACAACGACATACACAGATGGAAACCATGGAGCATGATACGACTATGAAATGACAATTAATAAGGATCATAATAACAATGAGCATACTTATGACAGTACGAATAAAACATAGTATGAATGCGACTGAAACTAATAATACCACTCATAAAAACCATGGAAAACGAGAGCAATGACAATGCCAAACACATTGCGAACAACAAATAGAGTGAAACATCATACGACCGAACATAAGACTACAAACCATACCACCACTAAACCTATCCAGAATAATAACTACGATACTCATGATATCATGTATAGGAAAAGAATAAGAATAACGATACGAGTAACGACTCAGACTAGGAATAATGAAAACAACATCAGAATGCGGATAATAATAAGAATAGGGATCGAATTAAGAATTTGGACTATGAGTAATAATGAGCATCGAACAAAGCATTACTGATAAGAAGCATAGCCAGGGAATCATACCCAGAGAATGGGATAAGGATTCAGATCCATAATCAGACCCAAGTAATCAGATGCAGAGAATCAGATCCAGAGAAGCAGATCCATAGGATCATATCCAGATAGTCGTATCCCTATGCATGTAGGTGTGAAGAGTTTTATACAGACCATGATAATGAGAAGCCACATGGAAGCAAACTCAGTTGGATGTTTGCAAATCAATTTATACAAACTTAAAGTTTATAAACAAAACAAATATGTAACTGAATTCAGGTAAGTTTGGAAACAGTTAAAATACAGTTCGATTAAATAACAGAGGGTTGAATAATTTAGCCAGGTCCATAGAATGAGAGGCGACTTGTAAATCAAATGTATACTCAAATCGAGCGAGCTAAAGTTAGAAGATTTGCACACATTCAGAAAACATTTCCCCAATCAATGCTTGTACTGAAGGGGTCCTAGCGGAGATTGAAAGGTTTGGCAAACGTTCCCCGCCGATTTTGGTGGCAAGCTGGGTTCCCGGGTTTCCGGGTTCCCGATTTCGGGTTCCCGGGTTCCGGGTTCCTGGCCGATTTCGGAGGGCGAAGAGGTTCCCAGGTTTCCTGGGTTCCTTGTCGATCTTCTGATCGATCGGTCGCACAATCGATCTAATCACCGACCTCTCGATCGATCTCACCTTCGATCTCACAATCGATCTCACTAGCAATCTCACAAGCAATCTCACTAGAGATCGCAAGAGCGATCTCGCGATCGATCTCACTATCGATCTCATTGAATATATTCCACTCTCGGTCTCACGATCGACCTCACAATCGTCCTCACTATCGATGCCACTGTTGATCTCACAATCGAAATCATCCACTGAAACACATTGGGGGAAAACCATGGGGAAAGATCAAGACCAATGGAGAAAATGGGGAACACTTTCAATCATCAAGACCCATGGGGAAACATTAAACACATTTCGAACACGTGAAAAACATACAAATTTAGATACATGTAGATAAACGCCAAAAAAGGTGACTTAAAATGAGCGGCAGTCATACACATAATCATACACCTTCAGATAATCCTGAAGTAATTCCGATTACTCGAATCTGATTCAGATCAGATCCAGAGAATCTGATCCAGAGAGTGTGATCTAATGATTCAGATCCAAAGTCAGGTCCAATATCTCGCACCCAGAGAATCAGATAATGACAATCAGGTCCAGAACATCACATCCAGAACATCAGATCAAGAAAATCAGATTCATGTATATATATATATGTACACATATCATATCAGGAAGCCAGGAGGAGGAATTCAGACCCCGACGCCCCCCCTCCCCCTCCCAATCCCCCTCCTCCTCCTCCTCCTCCTCCTCATTTTCCTCCTCCTCTTCCTCCTCTTCTTCTGTTTTAGTCTTCAAATTATTATTGTTATCCTTATTATTACTGCTGTTATTCGTAGCGTATTTCTTCCTCTCCATCCTCCTCCTCCCCCCCTCCTCCTCCCTCTCCTCCTCCTCCTACTCCTCCTCCTCCTCCTCCTTCTCCTCCTCCTCCTCCTCCTCCTTCTCCTCCTCCTCCTCCTCCTCCTCCTCCTCCTCATCCTTTTCCTCATCCTCCTCCTCTTCCTCTTCTCCCTCCTCCCCCTCCCCCTGCTCCTTCCTCCTCCTCCTCCTCCTCCTCCTCCTCCCTCCTCCTCCTCCTCCCCCTCCTCCTCCTCCTCCTCTTCCTCCTCCTCCTCCTTTATCCTCCTCCTCCTCCTCATCCTCCTTATCCTCCTGATCCTCCTTATCCTCCTCCTCCTCCTCCTTCTCCTCCTTCTCCTCCTCCTCCTCCTCCTTCACTCCTCCTCCTCCTCTCCTCCTCCTCCTCCTCCTCCTCCTCCTCCTCCTCTCATTTAGTCTTCAAATTCCTCTTGTTCCCTACCTAGGCTCTGCCTAGAAGGGTTCTTACTCTGTTTGCTTAAAGGTGCCGGGCAATGTAATGCGCCTCGGGCGGTTCCCCCGGCATCCGCCCCGCGGTTCCCTCAGTTGCGTCCCCTTAACTTGGCGTTGCTTATCTCATGTTCTTACTCTGGTTGCTTAAAGGGGCCGGGCAGTGTAATGCGCCCCGGGCGGTTCCCCCAGGATCCGCCCCGCGGTTCCCCCAGTTGTGTCCCCTTAGCTTAGCGGTGCTTATCTCATCTTAACTTAGCGTATTCCATCTTAGCTTAGCTGAGCTTCATCTTAGCTCAGGTTTATATTAGCTTGGCGTACCTTCATATTAGCTTCGCTGAGCGTTAGCATAGCAAAGCACAGCATAGCATAGCGCAGCATATCATAACATAGCATAGCCCAGCATAGCATAGCATAGCGCAGCATAGCATAGCATAGCATAGCATAGCGCAGCACAGCACAGCGCAGCATAGCACAGCGCAGCGCAGCATAGCAGAGCATAACAGCAAAGCAAAGGCAAATCAACAGCAGCGTCAGCAAAGCAAAGCACAGACAACGCAAAGCAAAAACAACAGCAACAGAAAATCAAAGCCCATGAAATAGCATAGCTTAGCATATCATATCATAGCGCAGCATAGCACATCATAGCATAGCATAGCATGGCATAACATATCATATCATATAATAGCAACTAATGCTGCTTTCCTAGGAGCTCCAACTTCTAGGTAGGGTCGCACTGGGATACTTATCATTATTATTACTACTGCTATTCGTAACATGTTTCTTAGTATTATTATTCTTCCTCCTCCTCCCTCTTATCCTCTTCCTCCCTCTAATCCTCCTCCTCCTCCTCCTCCTCCTCCACCTCCTCCTCCTCCTCCTCTTCCTCCTCCTCCTCCCCCTCCCCCTCCTATTCCTCCTCCTCCTCCTCCTCCTCCTCATCCTTTCCCTCCTCCTCCTCCTGCTCCTCCTCCTCCTCCTCCTACTCCTCCTCCTACTCCTCCTCCCTCCTTCTCCTCCTCCTCCTCCACCTCCTCCTCCGCCACCTCCTCACTCCTTTACAATTACTCAATATGAAAATACTCTCCCTCTTCCCCTGATGGCGTCCGGGTGATGGCCGCCTCCGCGTACGTTTTTTTACACACAGGATGCCCGGGAAATCCCGGGAAACGACTCTCGCTGAGGCGCCGGCGTCATTTTCGGGCCGAACGCCCCCCGCGTATTGTTTTTTCCCGGGAAACAATTCATTTCTGCTCCCGAATCGTTCCGAATCGTGCTCCCGCTGCAGCATTTTCGGACAGGATGGCGTTCTCGCCCCACTCTCCCATCATCACCAGCACCAGCACCAGCACCAGCACCAGCACCAGCACCAGCACCAGCACCAGCACCAGCACCAGCACCAGCACCAGCACCAGCACCAGCACCACACCACCACCACCACCACCACCACCACCACCACGCACACACGCACGCACGCACGCACGCACGCGCACCACCACCCACTACGCACGCGCGCGCGGAGCCACAGGTCCGCTACGACACGCGTCCGCGGATAGAGAAAATCAGCGCCATGGTAAGGGATGGGAGGGAGGGGTAGGACGTCAGATATGACGCGAGCGCACCTAGCTTGCCCCCCCCCCCCTCTTCCACTTCCTCCCCCTCCTCCTCCTCCTCCTCCTCCTCCTCCTCCTCCTCCTCCGTTTCCTCCTTCTCCGCCTCCTCCTCTGGCGTCTCAGGAAACCGAGGCCATAAACGAGACGTGCCATGACGTCCGGATCCGCGGCCCCCACCAGGACAGGAAGTGAACGGCGCGGAAGGAATTGCCCCGCGCCGCGCCCACGCAGAACCCGCGGAGCGAGGCGGGAGGAGACAAGCTCAGCGCGTTCGCGCCACATCTGACGTCCGACCACTCCCCCCTTCCCACTGAGCCACGTTTTGTCCTAGTCAACGGGCCGCATGTCCAATCGGACCAGAATGCGCCGATGGCATCTGCACCGCTTGCCTCGCCGCCCAGCCGCCCGTTGTCCGAAGGGTAAACGGGCCAGACTGGACCAGGACGCACATAGGTATGGCGGGAATGGCTGGGCGGCCAGATTTCCGACTCCCCGCGCGGCTAATGGGCGACCAGTGGGGCTCGCCGAGGGCGCCCCGAGGGGGGTCGCCTCGGCGCACCTTGCTCCACGCACCAATCCCATGACACCTCGCTCGCGCTGCGCAAGCGCATCCATGAAGCGCCCATTGCGTCAGACGCCAAGAAGATGCTAAAGAGCTAGGTGGTTCGATCGAGTGGCCCCAATCAGCGGAACGCCGCTCCACCAGATGACCTCGAACCAAGGGGTTAGGACCGCCTCGCTCCCACTAGCGGAGCGGAGCTCCGCTGATTGATCCCAAACCCAAGAATTTCCACTGCTTCGCTCCCATCAGCGGAGAGCGCTCCGCTCATGAGCTGAGACTCTCCAATCCCCTAACCGGCCTACGATCCCACGACATCCCAACGAACACCCAAGAGGCCTACAACCCAGGCACGGTGGCGGGATGGGCCGAAAACCATTCAACCTGGGCCGGCACGGAAACGGAAAAAGCGCTTCAGGAACTTGGACGAGATGGCTCCTGGTGCCCTTCGCTCCTGGGAGCCTGCGTGCCCAGGGACAAAGCGTCGGAAGCCCGAAGAGTTGTCCAGTGTGTCCCTCAAAGCGTTGTGCAACACGATGGGTTTTTGATATGTTCCTGAAGGCGCCGTTCTGGGAGGCTCGTTTCGGCGGTGCGGCCGGAGCCACACCGATGTGTACGTGCGCAATATTACAATGCGGTTTTGTAACGGTTTGCAGGGGCCCAACAGGGAGCGCAGACGGGGGACCGAACGGTCACTTCGAGCCCTCGGCCTGAGAAGCTCCCAGGGAAGCTGCCAGAGGGCTGTAAGAAGCCCCCCAGGAGGCCCCAAGAACTTCCCGAGAGACCCCCAGGAAGCCCCAAGAGGCCCCCACGAGGCTCTCAAGCGGCCCCCAAAAGCCTCCCAAGAGGCCCCCAAACTACCCCCAAGAGGCCCCCGAGAGCGCTCGTCGTCGTCGTCGTCGTCGCCGTCGTCGCCGTTCAGGGTCGGCGGCGGCACCGGCCGTAAGGCCTTCGCAAGAACTCCTGCGGCGGGAGATTAAGGGGATTACTAGGGGAGTCTACAAAAGGGGGAAGCGACTATCCGGGTAAAACCAGGTAAAAGCTAATTCTCCAAATGTACTTCATGAGGGCGCCAGAGGCGTACTTCTCCGGGACTTCAAATCACATATTACATCCGTTTATCATGGACTTCCTCTGGGATTCCTTGTGGGGGGTTCAAGAATTACTTCTCCGGGTGGCACCCCATCATGTTTCCTCAGGTGTCCTACCAGCCTCCTCCAGACTTCCTTGCGAGTTCTCTCGGTCCCCAAAATTTCCCGATGGTATGCCTCAGGTTTCCCATGGCTTCCTGTACTTCCTACAGAAATGTCCATAGGTTCCCTGTGGTTCCATTCGGATTTGTGTGAGAATCCTTTGGTTGTGTGTGGTTTCCCTTTTCTCTTCTGTACTCCTGGCTAAACGTTCCATGGTTGGCACTGCGTGTCCTGAGGCGTCATATGGTTGTCCTAGGGTGTTTGATAGTCTCCCTTGAGCTTTGCACGTTGTCCTTAGATGCTAGATGGAGATCCTCAGAAGTTCGAGGTATGTGCTTGAATGCAATACGATATGTTTCGTAGGTGCTCCATGGCTTTCCTGAAGTATTCATTGCGTCGTATCACAATACGTACATGAAGACGCATATCGGTTGCCGAAGGCGTTCGCCTGTGTGCTTCTATCGTTGTCTTCAATGTGTCCATCGTTTCGCTTGGGTTCCGACGGCTTTCCTAGCCCATGCGCTACGGCTTCCCTGATGTGTTCGATGGCTCGTACGCATGATACCGCGAACCCAATACCATGTCTGTTACTGCTGGCCAGAGTTCACGGCTTATGTTCTGTCAAACGTGATTCAGCTGTTGAAAAACAAAGCGCTCCGCACAAACATTGGTGTAAGCATCGCCCTGCGATCCAGTAGCCGCCCACTGTCGCCACAGGCTACTTAAGTTATCCTCATTCAGGCGCTTCGACCCGCGGGGCAATCCTGTCGCGGCCACGCCCACACCAGACGAACGGGCGACGGGCACCCGCACATACCCCCTCTATGACGCCTCAGAGCATTATCAACGCTGCAAAAAGCTATCCCCCTCCTCCCTCCAGCCCCCCCCTCGCCCCTTCCCTCCTCCTCCTCCTCCTCCTCCTCCTCCTCATCCACCTCCTCCCTCCTTCTCCTCCTCCTCTTTCCCCTCCTTTCTGAAAGACCAACTCCAAACCTTTCTTGGAGCGCGCCCTGACCAAGAAGACCAATAGTTCTAAGTGAAACCTGTCGTGGCCAAGAGGGAGCCCCGCCTGAGGCCCGCCTCAAGGGACCCACGAACCCAGTTAACCGAACTTGAATCTCAATTTCGTATGACCAATCTGCTATAAACTGGAATGCAATGCTATGGTGTACCATGCTGTGCTGATTGCTGTGTTAAGACGTGTAGGGCGGTCCGCCCGTTTGGCGGCCTGGGACTTCGTCAGAATCCTCGACATCGTCATTATCTCCACTATCAGGCCTCGTGGGGCTTCGACGACAGCCCAACCGGAATCTTAAATATGTTGCTTTAGCGCCTCCTGCTCCTCCTCCCTCCCTCTCCCGCCTCCACGGGGGGGGGGGAGGACGAGAGGGGAGTGATGGAGGGTGAGAAAGAATGCGGGAGGAGACGGGTGAAGGGGGTGGGAAGGATGGGACTGGGGACTGGGGGAGGGGTGGGGGGGAGAGGAGGGAGAGGGGAGGGAGGGAGGCGGAGTCCTCCTTCCTCCCTCCCACCCTCCTCCCCTTCATCGGCATGAAGGAAGCAGGCCCTGGTGGAAACGGGCCCTGGACCAGGGAGCTTTCCCCGGGACCAGTGTCCTCCCGAATCATTCCTTGACGGTCCCAGGGCGGCCCGGGGAGGGCACGCCGAAAACGGTGAGAAAATTCGAGGCCCACTTCCCTCAACACCCTCTTTTCCCTCAAGGCGACCGCTTCCTCCTCCACGTCTGCAGCACGCGAGAATTACCCTGGGCAAGAGAGACAGACCTCTGGTGCGAGGCTTGCCCATCGCTGCATGCCATGCGACAGCAAGTGGCTTGCGTGCTTGGAAGGGACCCCCCCGGCGCTCCCCGAAAGCCGCGCATTAACGGTCGCCCTGGCAAATGGTCACTAGACCTTGGGGTCACAACTTCGGTCTCAGGCGGACGTTCGAGACGACCCAGGCACCCCTGGGGCGCAACTGCTGGAACGCATCCCGAGGATGGACCAGTCTCCAGGAGCCGACGAGAACGCCCCAAAACTTCGAGATCCATTTCCCTCAGGACCCGTCTGCTTCACGGCAAATGGAAGACCGGCGAGAGGCGGCGGGAGCATCCGGAGAAGAACACCCCCAGGAATCGACGAAAATGCCCGGGATGACAAGCCCGAGGCAAGAAAAACCGCCAGGCGCCGACGAAGACACCCGAAGACTCCCGCGAGGGGCTCCCCTCCGTCCGTGCCGCCGCTCGCGGGCCCCGCTCGGCGCTCCGCCCGGCGGGCGCGGCCCGGCCTGCCCGGGCTGCCTGGCGGTGGGCTCGGGGCGCACACGCGGGCCGCGGCAAGGCAGGTCGGAGGAAGTCGACGTGACCACCCCCCCCGGTCAAAGGATTGATGCGAGCAAGCCCCCCCCCCAGCTTCGCCAGGGAGGCGTCGGCCCAGCCAGGATCGGTGAGGCGGTCCGCTGGCGCCCCCCGAGGACGCGGGGTAGGAGGGGGGAGAGGACGGGGGGCCTCGGGCTCGAGAAGCACACTGCGTCGTGCCTCCAACTTTGGAACTTCACTCACCCGGCGCGCTTGGTGGGCCCCTCAGGTCTCGCCGAGGCGGTCCTGCAGCACTACTGGAAGAGTATATACCATGCGTGACTGGCGACGTGCGCTCGGCGCCACCCCCTGCGATGCGGCCCCAGGGAGAAGGAACGCCCTGACAAGGCCAGCAAGGGCGCGGGAGTTGGCCCAGGCTGGGTCTGGCTCTGCCCCTCAAGAGAGCGTTTCTTCATTTTCGGCGATGATGGGCGTCATAGGGGGGGGCGGGGGGGGTGTATGACGTAACGCCCACCCCGCCGTGTGGCTCCGGCACCACAGTCGCGCCCGCGCATACGACGGCGATGAGCGACGAGCGACGAAGACGACGACACGACCAGCATGTAGGTGGCGATCTGCCCCACAACGCCTGAGTACACCACCATGCTCGCGTGCACCACAGCGCGCATGTACACCACAGCGCCTGCGTACACCGCAACAGCCGTGTGCAACGCAGAGCCTGTACACCACAGTGATTGCGTGCACCACAGCGCCGGTGTACACCACAGCACATGTGTACACCGCAGCAACCATGTGCAACACAGCGCCTGTGTACACCACAATGCTTGCGTGCATCGTAGCGCCTGCGCACACCACATCGCCTGTGCACACCACATCCCCGCGCAACGCAGCGGCGGTGTACACCACAGCGCCTGCGTGCACAGGACAGGTAGAGAAAACATGTCGGTGAGGATCTGCTGCGGACAGCTCAAAGCCACGCCAAGGAAATTATGATAATATAATACGACGTTATTCCCTCCTCCGTCCTCCGCCACCTCCTCCTCCTCCTCCTCCTCCTCCTCCTCCTCCTCCTCCCTCACCCTTCCCCCCTGTCGTGCGGGTCGGCACTACAGCGCACGTGCGTATCCCACCGTGCACCGCAGAATGGTCCATTGAATGTTTCTACTGGAGCCTCCTGGACGCAGATGGGAAGAGTTAGGATGATGCGGGCGGGCTCGGGAGGACTCGTAGATTCCAGCGGCGCTCTTTGCCCATTCGGATTCTATCCAATCCCTATATTGAACAATTATTCCCTGTGGACTCCACAAGCGCTGCATTCTGTCATACAGATGTTTTTTTTTTGTTGAAATTTCTATGTATTCCAAAATGGTGCCCTGTTGCACACGGTTTCTGTGGTGCACACAGGCGCCGTGGTGTACACAGGCGCTGTAATGTACGCACGCATTGTGGTGTACACTGGTGCTGTGTTGCACACGGCTGATGTGGTGTACGCGGGCGCTGTGGTGTACACAAGCGCTGTGGTGCCCGCAGGCACTGTGGCACACACTGCTGCCGTGTTGCACTCGGCTGCTGTGGTGTACATAGGCGGTGTGGTGTATACACAAGTGCTGTGGTGCACGCAGGCACTGTGGTGTACACAAGCGCTGTAACGCAGATCGCCACCTACATGCTGCTGCTACCCGTCCTCGGCCATTCCTAGGCATTCCCAGACGCCGCCGGCGCGAAACGTGACGCCATCGGCCCCCTCCACCCCCACCCCCCCGAATGATTGCCGTCACCGGCTCGGGATAAAAAAACAGGCTCCAGCCGCGTCTGCGCGCACGGCGACGATGAGCGACGAGCGACGAGCGACGAGCGACGAGCGACGAGCGACGAGCGACGACGACGACGACTGCGGACCAGACTCCTATGTGGACTTCTATGCGGCCACCTATGCTGATCCCGATGCGCACGGCGGCAGTGCCGGGAGCGCACTGCGGGGGGAGCGTTACGTCATGGGGGGGGGGCAGGGGCCATGACGCCCGTCATGCCCCAAGCAAGAAAGAAACACTCTCCAAGAGGGCAGGATCAGTCAACATTGAATCGATAAATCTAAAAAGGATCGGAACGTGCGTCGGGTCTGGCCGCATCAGCACGGAATCCAAATCGAATCGGATTGGTCGCGCAAGGATGCACGACAACGGTGAGCGAAGGTCGGGCCGCGTCGGATCGACGACACATCGAAACCGAATCCTGGGACAAGGGGCCTCCAGCTGAGCCCGCCTCACCCCCGCCAGCACGGCGCCGTGTCCGAGCAGAAGCTACCTGGTGGGCTTCCTGGGCCCACCGTGCGCCGCAGCGCAACAGCGGGGGAGGGCGCGGCGACGGGCGCTCAGCGCGGCACCCTGCGGTGCGACGCGAGGGAGGAAGAGACGGAACCGGCTGGGCCAGAGTCGCTCACCCACCCCTGCGATGCGGGCTGGGGAGCGCGGATCGGGGGACATCAACTGACCACCTCGCCGATCCTGGCCAGGCCCATCCTGCGCCCAGGATTTGTGCAGACGCCCCGCTGGCCAAGCCAAGAGGGCGTAGCTATGCACTGGCCACTGGCCCTTGCCCCAGGGTCGGGGACACCCTTCCAGAAACCACAGCTGTGGTTGACAAGCAACGCCGAGATTGCGAAGGACGGCGCCGTCTGCTACCACCTGCGACCGCACCCTGAGACACTGACAGGGACTCGAACACGGCATTCGGCACCATATCCTGTCCGCCTGGCCGATACGATCTGCAACAGCTTCGACCGGCAGCTGAATGGACCAGGAGGCGTTCCAGATGTACTTCGCAAAACAGCGAAATTCTGATTGGTACACGTGTTCAGCTCTACTTCCGACAAGTCTTCATCATCTTCTGCATTTTCTACATTTACGCGGCCATCATCACATATATCGCCAGACATGGATAGTCAGTGTTTTGTTTCAGGAGTTGGTGAAGGCAGGGGAACACATGATTTACCAGTGTCGCCACGGCTGTGCCGCAATCAGTGCCGGCGGGGCCCTCGAGAAGCTCGCAGACAAGGACTTGACGGAGGGCTTCCCAGAGGCCTCCGTGGAGAGCGCGGAAAATGTCTTCGTCAAATTCAAGGGCGGCCGTAGCATTTTCGACCGGGAGAACATCATGCGTCTTCAGAAGGCAGATCCCGAGTTCAAGGACATCATTGCAGCTTTCGAGGCCATGGTCGCCCTCGGAGACAAAGACGACAAGCAGTTCTTGTACAAGGAGGTGAAAAAAACGCCTGGACAACGTCTCCGGCCCAAGCAAGAGGGCAGATGTTGCAATCCAGCAGGTGAAGCATTACAGGTTCGACGAGATGCTCTACCGAGAGGTGCTGGACCCGTCCACGAACGAGCTTGGCAAGAGAGTGGTCGTCCCACATGGTGGTCTACGCTCCTTCCACTTCAACGGAAGGCGGTATCGCCTGAGCCTGCGCAGGAGCATCTTGATGCTGTACCACGACAGAGAGACCGTCGGCGGGCACCCTGGAGCCCGGGATACCCTCGCGAAGATTGCAGAGGTCTTCTGGTGGCCTGGTTTGGAGCACGATGTACGCAAGTGGTGCGCTACGTGCCACATTTACCGCAACGTCAAGCCCGCGCCGGCCCTGACCGCCGAGCAGCGCTCCGAACTGCACGACCGGCCCTTCCGAACCCTCTTCATAGACACGATGGGGCCGATCAGCCCGCCAGACGGGGAGTACCAGTACATCGGCCACGCGGAGTGCCCCTTCAGCCGATTTGTACGGTTGCAGCCCATGAAGGAGAACACAGGAGGCGGAATGGGCTGAGTTTCTTTGTACGCACGAATAGTTTGATTTGTGTGGTTTCCCGACGGTCGTACGCAGCGACAGAGGGGCAGAATTTACTGGATCGGTTGTGAAGGCCATCAATGACTTGCTCGGCGTAGACCACGCTTTTGGATCGAGTTACCACCCAGAATCTCGGGGATACATTGAATCTCGGCACAAGCCTGTGAACACGACTCTGGCGGCGTATGCCAAGAGCAACCCTGGGAAGTGGGCTCGACATGTGAAGTTGTGTCAATGGGATATGAGAGCTACTCCCCGGGCGGACCGAGATAACAAATCTCCCTTTGAGATCATCACGGGTCTTAAGCCACAAGGGCCTTTGAATCGAGTATTCGAGAAGGTATCGTCTACCACGCTGTCTTTGCCAGGCGCTGGAGAAGACGCACAACGGCGTCTCCCTGCAGCTCTCCGCCGACTACGCCAAGAAGCGCAGCAAGGGCGAGCGGGAGCTGACCAACGAGTGGCTTCCCGGCGTGGGGGATACTGTTCTCTTGCGGAGGCCGCCTGCCGAGGCGGTCCGTGTAGCCCATGAGACGGGAGGGGGAACGGCGGAGAGGGTCCGCACGAGCTCACGGCTCCAGCCCCTCACCGACCAGAGGCCCTTCGTTGTCAAGAAAATTGTGGGTTCGAAGAGGTAGAATCCTTGCAGACGTGGATTCTGGCAGCACAGAGCTCGGATTCAGCCAGCCAATGGCTCTTTCTCGTTTGGTGCCGTTCGACCTCTGCCAGCTGGAGACGCTGGTGAACCCGGACGACGAGCTGTGGATCGATATCAAGTCCAACTTACCTGGTCGAGCCGATCGCTGGCTGTGCCGGCGGATCTCTGGGCAGCAGGCAACAGGAACGGTGCGCCTGCCTCCGCAGACGGTACGCACGAGGAGGTGATCGATCTGGCGGACTACGAGCGGCGCTGGCGGGCGCTGCCGCCGAGACGGGTCGCTGGTTCATCGGCCACTGTTGCTGTATTTGGTAAGTATGATCAACGGAAGCGGGATAGGAACTCGCCGTTCGCACATCCACAGCCTGGCGACACCAAGGCGTGGATCGAGCTGCTGCGGCCGCTCTACCGCAAGTACGCGCCCGAGGAGGTGGACGATTTGCCAAAGATGCTTGAGAAGTACCGCGGCAGCGAGAAGGCCATCTACAGGGCGTTCTTGGAGGACCACGAGGGCATGAGCACTGTGGGCAATGAGAAGAAGTTCCTCCTGCGCAACGTGTGCCGGATCTGCCTGAAGGCGGGACACTGGGGGAACGAATGCCCAGACAGGAAGAAGCCGCTGTCCGAGTTGCCCTTGCCAGCCAGGGCCGTGTTCTTGAAGGAGGACAAGTCGTCGAACAGGTTCCATAGTGCACCCTGGCACAACGAGCCGCCCAAGGCGACCAATGACTTCGCCCCGAAAGAGCACGCGACGTCGGCAAATAGGTTCCGGAGCGCACTGTGGCACAACGAGCCTGCGCCGAAGCGGCCGCGGAATCGGCACCCCTAGGCAGGGGGATGTTGGTGTGAATCGAGAGCCATGGCAGCATGAGGGCTGCCCTACGTATGCCTCTTCCCACAGCCTCTCTCCTGTTGTTAGTTTGTAATACAATTTCAGGCCAATGCGTTCTTTCTCTCCTCTTGCATTGTATGTGATACAGAAACAACGGCATTTTGTAGCACCAGTCTTTTGTCCAGACAGCCCGTGCCGAATCCAATGCCCGTGCGAGAGAGACCGCCCATGCGACACAAGACGCCCGTGCGACAGAAGCTCGCTCGACAGGAGCAGCCCGTGCGACACAAGTCGCCCGAACAGAGCAGGGAACCCAACGCAGTGTGTGCAAGCACCGGGTGGGGAATGTATTCCTCCTTCTCCTCCTTTGTAGTGTGGTACCGCTGTTCGTTACATGGCTGTCGCTTCTCCTCTCTCCTCCTCTGAATCGCTACTAGTACTGCTCAATGCAGCTACATATTTTAAGCATGGTGCAGACAAGGACTGTTGCTGCATCCGTAGCCCTTGGCTTAGAGACAGCGCCTTCACGCGAGGATGTCTCGAGCGATAGCGCGATTCCCGAGTAAATCGTGAGAAAAACCAGCGTGGGCCACGAATCGCATAAAGTCCGAGGCCACAGAGGGCAGCGACGGGGCCGCTGATGGCAGCACCGGGGTCACGAACGGCAGCGAGGGGGCCACAAAGTGCGACAGCGGGGTCACGAAGGGCATGCATATCGGGCCACGACGGGCGCGAGCGAGCGGGGGCCACGAAGGGCATTCGTATACGGGGCCACAAATTGCGACATCGGGGCCACTGAGGGCAGCAAAGAAGCCACGAAGGGCAGCGAGGGGGCCACGAAGGGCGACAACGGCGCTACGAAGGGCATGCATATGCGGGCACGACGGGCGCGTGCGAGCGGGGCCACGAAGGGCATATTATGTGGGGCCACAAAGGGCAGCGACGGGGCAACTGAGGGCAGCAACGGGACCACGAAGTACAGCGAGCGAAGGCGACCGCGGAACCAGTACGGGCAGCGAGGGGCATCGAAGGCAGGCGAAAGGCAACGAGCGGCGACTGCAATCATTAACGGGCTGGTCGGGCGGGCAGGCCCCGACGGGCGGGTCGAGCGGGCGGGTCGTTGAAGCGCGAGTCCTGCTTGAACCGCCAGGCAATATGTGGCTGGAGCGCGATTACTGAGTGTCGAGAACCGGCACCTGAATGAATTGTGAAGAAATATCAAACGAAGCGGTTCGGTGGTGCGTTGCAAGGAAGTCCCAAGCGAGAACGCGATTCTGCAATAAACTGTCAGGAAATATCCGGCGGGAACCGCGATTCGGTAGTAAATTGCTAGACGTCCAAAGCGAGATCGCGATTCTTCAAAAAATGGTGAGGAAGTATCAGGCGGGAGCCGTTGTTGTTGTTGTTGTAAACCGGGGGCCAACGAAACAACTCGACCCTCAAACTTTCCCTGATAAGAAACGGGGTGCGAGCCCCGGGTGGGGCACTTCAATCGAAAAATACAATGTGCACCAGGCGGGGGAATCAACAATACTTATTCTTCAGAAGTGAAAATTCAACAACAACAACAACAACAACAACAACAACAACAACAACAACAAAACTACCACCAACAACGACAACAACAACAACCGACAACCACACCAACGCACACATTCGGGGATGGACAAACCTCCCTTTAGTAAAACGTGGTTTAATGAAAACGACCTGCGAAAGCCTGAAAAATAACGGCCACGACGCCCTCTCCAGAACCGAAAACGGACAATTCACTAATCGACGTGTCACTGTTGGGTTCTGTCCACCCCCGACACATATACCCACACCCATACCAACACCCATACCCACACCAACAACAACCACAACAGACACAACAACAACAAACAATTCAATATTGTTCGATCTGACCTGCCGCGTGCCATTCAATCCGTATATGCCAAACCCTCGGGACCCGCCCTCTTCGTCTTCGATCATGCTCTTCTAGGGGCATGTTTTCCTTACCTGCCGCGTGTAATTGGTGACAGCCCCTGAAACCGAGGAAGGGAGGACGGATGGAATGGGGGGGGGATGGAGCACGGGAGTAACAGGAGGGGGGCCTGGAACAAAACATACGTGGCAGAACCAGACGGGCCCATGAGGGGGGGGCAGAGCCGAACGTCCAGGTCGGAAGGCGGGCCCAAGCGGCCGAGTCGACCAGGCATGTTGCTGAAGCGTGAATGATTCGCGAAGAAAGCTCGAGCGATAACGCGATTCCGCAATAAACCCAGGAAGTCCACAGGGAGAGCATGCTTCCTAAAGGTCGAGGGCACAGCGTCTGAATAAATTGCAAAAGCGTCCCACGCCAGAGCGCGACACTTGAGAAATTGTGGGAAGTCCCGCGCGAGACCGCGATGTTGGAATCAGCTGTGAGGAAATATCGGGCGGGAGCCGTTGTTCCGTTGTTGGTTTAACTCGGCGGCCAGGGGCCCGGTTTGGTGACCCTTCGCATTCCCTTGCGAGCCCCGGGGGAAGCACTTCAATTGCAGAATGTGCCCCAGAACCACCAATATTTATTCTTCTGAAGCGAAAATTCAACGCAAACAACGACAATGATGTTAAGACTGTTCGTTCGTGCCTGCTCGCGTGCCATTCACCACGTATATCACAAACCCTCGATACCCGTCCTCCTCGTTTTCAATCGTACCCCCTTGAACGTGTCTTTCGTGCAGCCCGCGAGGCAAGGGAAGAGAGGGAAAGGATGGAACGAATGGACAAGGGGAAGGAGGATAATGGAACACGAGAAAGGTTAGCAGAATGGGGGGCTAGGAACAAAACACACTTGGCAGAACAAGACGGACAGATCAGGCACGTTGACCGTAACGGGCGGGTCGGGAAGGCGGGCCCATGCTCCCAGGGCAAACAGGCGGGTTACTGCAACGTGCGTCCTGCATGCATCGCGAGGAAGTCTCGAGCGATAGTGCGAGTCCCAAATCAATGTGGAGGACATTCACAGCGAGAGCGTGATTCCTGAATGTCGAAGGCGCGGCGTCTGAATAAATTGCAAAGGGGTCCCACGCGAGAGCGCTATTCCTGCACAGCTTGTGAGGAAGTCCCGCGCGAGAGCGCGGTTTGGGAGTACATTGAGAAAGTATCAGGAAGGAGCAGTTGTTGTTGTTGATGTTGTTGTAAGCTGGGGCCAACACCACAGTTCTGAGACTCAAAGCTGTGTTGACAAAAACAAGCTGGGAGCCCCGGGAGGGCGCTACAAGTGCCCGGGGGGATCAACAATAATGTTATGACAAATACAAGCTCTACAGCAACAACAACAGCAGCAACACCAGCAACAACAACATCAGCACCAGTAACAACAAAAACAACAACAGCAGCAGCACCACCAACAACAATAATAACAACAACAAGCATTATGAGACAGTTCGCTCTTACTTGCCCGTGTGCCATTCAAAACGAGTTCCCCACACCCTCGATACCCGCCCTTTTTATCTTCGACCACACCCTCTTTGGAGGGGATTCGTTCTCTTTGCGGGGGGCGGCGGGCTTAGACAAGCGGGCAAACCTGAACGGGCGGACAATCCTTCGTGGGCGCACATGTGCCCGCCATTGGAATTGGTGTGGGCCCTGGAAAAAGAGGAGGGGGAGAACGAGGGAGAGTGGGAGGAAGCGGGGGGGAGGGACGAAGGAAGAAGGAAAACGCCAGGAGAGAAGGAGCGAAGAGGGGGGCGGTTGATTAGAGACAGAGAGAGAGAGAAAGAGAAAGAGAGAGAGAGAGATAGCGAAACAAACAGATAAGAGAGGTAGAGAAAGAGAGAGAGAGAGAGAGAGAGAAAAAAAAAAAAGAGAGAGAGAGAGAGAGGGGAGGGAGAAGGGAGGAGGGAGAGGAGGGAGAGGGGATAGGGCTGACAGGCATAAAGATGAGGGAAGAGAGGGGGGAGAGAGAAGAGAGGAGAGGAGGGAGGAGGGAGGAGGGAGGAGGAGGAGGAGCAGGAAGATAAGAGCGTGAACGTTCGAGGAAGTCCTAGGCGAAAGCGCCGTTCCTGAAAGAAGTCTCGGGCGGGAGCCCACGACGGGCGGGCGATCCCCTGACCGGCGGGTCGGGCGGGTGGGACATTCAAGCGGGATGCCTGAGTATGGCGAGAGCGCGATTACTAAGTAAATTGCGACGGCATCCTTGGCGCAGAGTGTTTCCTGAGCGTCGAAAGCGCGATTTCTGAATCAATTGCATGGAAGTCACAGGCGAGAGCGCAATTCCTGAATAACATGTGAAGGGTTCTCTGGCGGGAGCGGGGGCCTTGATGACTAAATTGCGAAGAAGTCTCACGCGGGAGCGCAGTTCCTGAGTAAACTGTGAGGAAGTCTCCGATGGGAGCAGGGGTCCTGACTAAATTGCGAAGAAGTCACAAGCGGGAGCACCGATCCTGAGTAAATTGTGAGGAAGTCTCAGGAGCGGGGGTCCTGAGTAAATTTGGAGGAAGTCTCAGGCGGGAGCCGTTGTTGATATAATCCAAGGGGCCAAGGGCACAGTTTGAGCACGAAGACTTTCCCTGTCAAAAAACAGCGGGTGAGCGTCGAGGGGCACGCTTTGATTGAGAAAAACCAGTATGCACCAGTGACGGGGGATCAACAATAATTATTCTTCAGAAATGAGAATTCAACAACAACACCATCAACACAAACAAAAGCAGCAACAACACCGACAACAACATTAGCAACAACAACAACAACAACAACAACAACAAGAAGAACAACCACGGCAGCAACATCAACAACCACGACAACTACAACAAAGCAACACAAACTGCTGGTGTACCCGGACCGGGTCCTCCAGTGCGCCCTTTCGCTCCACGTGGGGAAAAGTCTCACTGGTATACCTGGACCCCCCCCACGCGCAACGCAACGCAACGCAACACGGCTGCCTGTGCAGCCTTCGTTGCGTTGCGTTGCGTTGCGGAGGCGGGGGTGCTGGATACTCCTCTGTCTGGAATCCTTCGGAATCCCTAGGGAATCCATCCAGGGTCGTCGTCGTCGTCATCGTCGGCGGCGGCGGCAGACAGACAGACAAGGAGACAGAGAGGGCGATGAAGACGACGACGACATGGACGCACAGGAGAACCACAACGGCTGCGTCCTGCTCCTCCTCCAACTGCTGCTACCCCTCCCTTTTCTGCTACACTCCTCCTCCCCTGCGTCCGTTGCGTTGCGTTGCGTTGAACAAAAAATGACATAACCACACGAGCAGATCGAGCGGTTAGGCCGTAACGGGCGGGTCGGGGAGGCGGGCCAAGGTGCCCAGGTCGAGCAAGCGGGTTGCGTGTGTCCTGCATGGATCGCAAGGAAGTCTCGAGCGATAGCACAATCTGCAACGGGGCCACAAAGGGCAGCGAGAGGGCCACGAAGGGGTGCAACGGGGCCGCGAAGGGTAGCGAGGGAGCCACGAAGGGCTGCAACGGGGCCGCGAAGGGCAGCGAGGGGGCCACGAAAGGCAGCGAGGGGGCCACGAAGGGCAGCGAGGGGGCCACGAAGGGCTGCAACAGGCCACGAAGGGTAGCGAGATCCCGATTCCCAATTAAGCTGTGAGAGAGTCCGAGGCGTGAGCGCGACTCCTGGGTGCCTGAGTGTTGGGAGCGCAGCGCTTGAGTTAATCGCGGGGAACTCCAACGCAAGAGCGCGATTCTTGAATACATTGCAAGCAAGTATCCGCCGAGAGCGCGACTCCAAAGCGCCGAGAGAGCGATTCCTATATAACTTGTAAGGAAGTCCCACGCGAGAGCGCGATTCCTGAGCAAAATGCGAGAAGTCTCAGGCGGGAGCGGGGGTCCTGGCTAAACTGTGAGGAAGTCTCAAGGGGGAGCCGTTGTTGTTGAAATCCGGGAGCCAGAGGCACAGTTTGACACTTGTGACTTTCCCTGCTAAAAAAAGTGCGTGCCCCGGGGGAAGCACTCCAATTGAAAAACGCAATGGTCACCGGAGGGGAAGGATCAGCAGCAATATACTTCAATAGTGCAAGTTCAACAACAACACCAGCAACAACAATCCGCACCGCCGAACCTCACTTCTGCCACGCGCACAGGGACAATGAATGACCGCTCGGCCCCTTCACTCTGACATATGATCAACGTAGTCAACGTCGACGTCGTCGTCGTCGTCGTTGTCGTCGTCGTCAACGTCGTCTTCGCACTCCGAGGCGCAGCGGGGGGCGGCCTGGCGCCCACGAGCGGGGGCGGCTGCAGCACGGGCGCCGTGGGGGGC
Source organism: Prorocentrum cordatum (assembly GCA_963575745.1). NCBI lineage: Eukaryota > Dinophyceae > Prorocentrales > Prorocentraceae > Prorocentrum > Prorocentrum cordatum. Next base: position 388,753 of record CAUYUJ010014287.1, read on the forward strand.
CGTACGAACGTCGTCTGCTGCAGCAGGTGGGGGCCTCTCGTGGGGAGGAACGGCAGAGGGGGGCCAGCTCGGGGGGGGGGGGAGGGCATCGAACTGGAACTGGCGATACACAGCCGACAGATCGGCGATGCAGTGCGGGCGCCGCCGCGAGGCAACCTCGCAAGAAACCCAACCCTGAAAACCCGCGCGCGAGGTGCACCTGAGGGGAAACGGAGCATCCTGAACGCAGCAGCTTCTTCAACGGCTGCGGGCAGTCACCGCGCAGCGCGCGGAGCGAAGAAACCCAGGGTACCTTGACGAAAACAAATGTTTGGTTCCTTGATGCGCCGCCCCACTAGTAGGCCGCCGATAGCGAAACCGCGCGTTCCTGGGAAAGGTGGCCTAACGAGGCGGAGAAGGAGGAAAACCCTCCTCCCGTTTCCGTCCCCTCCCGTGACCCTCACCTTGCCGGTCCTCGCTCCCCTCCTCTCCCCGTGCACTCTCGCTCCACCTCTACTTCCTCTTCCCTCCAGTTCGCTCCCATCCCCCTCACCTCTCGGCTCGATCCCGGTCCCCGTCATCCTGCTGCTGATCCTCCCCTCCTCCTGCCCCTGCTCCTCCCACCCATCCTCCATCTCGTCCTCCCCCTTCTCCTTTCCGTGCCCTTCCCCCTCCCCCTCCTCCTCCTCCTCCTCCTCCTCCTCCTCCTCCTCCTCCTCCTCCTGTTCCCCCTCCTCCTCCTCCTCACCCAAACCCTCCTGCCCCGCGTAGGCCTCGTCCTCCCCCTCCGCAACCTCCTCTGGCTCCTCCTCCTTGCTCTCAGGCATGCCGTGGGGGCGGAGAGGGCTCCTCCTCCCCCTCCTCCTCGACGGGGCTGCCTGGCCGGGAGCTGTGGACCGTCAGCCTCCTGCCCCTGTACTCGCATCCCTGCGCGGGGGCGGCATGGCCAGAGGAGATTAGTGGCGGGGAGCAGATAGACGAATGGTAAGGCAGTGCGGACCTGGACTCTGCCCCTGAAAATAAGCTTTCTGAGCTGCAGGAGGTGCTTCAGAATCTGAAGGACGTCGGCACCCAAACGACCTATCGGGAAGGGTGTCAGATTGTAACCCCATATTTGATTGGACCTGCAGGGACAGGCTTCGCAAGTGGTCGCCCGATCATGTGGGGAGCGACATAAAGAGAGAAAGAGAGAGAGAGCGAGAGGGAGAGGGAGAGAAAGCAGGAAAGAGAGGGAGAGAGAGAGAGAGAGAGAGACAAACCTTGCGTGCTCTAAGCCTTGTTCACGCTCGCAAGCAAGACGTGCCTTCCCATTTACAGGTCCTAGATTTCTGCGCGGGCGCATTCACTGAAACCATGCCAACCGTCGCACACCCGCCAACCATCGTGCACCTGCGTACCATGCGTTTTAGCCGCAGTCCTTACAAAGTCATCTGTTGTCTGAACATTTCAACGCAGAGGTATTCAAATACCTGTGAACACCCAGTGGCTGCTCAATACACATTATGTCATGAATTCAAAGCTTCTGCGCGCGCTACTCCTCCTCCCCGTCACCAATACCTTCAACACATCGTCGTCGTCATCGCCAACGTCATCATTGTCACCGCCATCACAATCATATCCACCAATGCCGTCATTATCCCGACGTCTTCGTCATCATAATCCTCCTCCTCCTTCTCATTATCATCATCATCATCATCATCATCATCATCATCATCATCATCAGCAGCAGCACCATCATCGTCATCAGCATCATCATCAAAACCATCAACACCATCATCATCCGCACAATCGCCATAGCAACCGACATCGCCATCATCATCACCATCCTCCTCCTCATCATCATCAACAACGCCACCACCACCACCATCATCCTCATCGTCATAATCATCATCATGATTAGCATCATCAGCATCATCATCACCATCATCATCATCGTCAACATCGTCATCATCATCATGATCATTATCAGCATCGGCATCAGCATCATCCTCGTCATCAGCATTATCAGCATCATCGCCATCGTCATTACCAGCGTCACCTTCATAATCAGCATCAGCATCATAACCATCCCCATCCTCAACAACATCATTATCATCACCGTCATCAACATCATCATCAACATCATCACCAACATATTCATCATCATAAGCACCATCCGCACCATCATCATCATCATCAGCATCACCACCATCTTCATCATTACCATCAGTATAATCATAATCACCATCACCATCAGCATCAGCATCAGCATCATCATCATCATCATCATCATCATCATCATCATCATCATCATTCGTATCAGCATCATCGTCATCATCATCATCGGCGTCGTCAACGCCATCGCCGCTGTCGTCTCTATCAGCACGATCACTACCATCATCGCTTACGTCATGATTGCCATCGCCATCAGAATCGCCTCTGTCAGCGTCACCATTGTCGGCGGCATCATCCCCACCTTCGTCATCAACATCGTAGTTGTCGTCGCCCTCGTCTTCAGCGCAACCATCACAATTATTATCATCAGCACTCGTTCGCCAGAGTCATCGATCTGCATCGAAAGGGCCCTCGCGTCATTACGCCAGTTGAGTGCAACTAGTTGCGGGTGGTTGGGCGGGATGTTTGCGCGATCCTCAGGGGTGGTCGCATGCGGATGCCAGCATGGTGAATCTCTCCCCACACACAAAATAGATTCAGGCGAAGGACCCAACCATATGCAGTTGTGGATGCCGCCGATGTAAGGACTGCCTTCGGTGGAGCCCCCTATGGACACGAAGCGCGCGAATGGTGCGCCGCAATTGGGCAGGGCCGCCATGCGGGCGCCGCTGGGAGCTCCCTATGGGGCCACGAAGCTTATGCGGGGTGTGCCAAAATGGACGGTGGACGGCATGCGAACCATGCCACTGGGGCCTTTGGTGGAGCTGTGTGCCAAAATGGAGGGGGGGCGACATGCGAACCATGCCACGGGCCTTCAGTGAAGCTCCTGTGGGGCCGCGAAACGTGTGAGTGGTGTGTCAAAGTGATTTGGGGGACGGGAGGAGGGAGGAAAGGGAGGAGGAGGAGGAGGAGGAGGAGGAGGAGGAGGAGGAGGAGGAGACGCGGGGACTGTCCCTTCAAAACGAAGACCAAACACCACAAGATGGTTGGGAACTAAACTCTACCCTCACCACGTGGCCAGGAGGCGCGAACCGCGCTCGCTTTGGCACCCGATGACCTCGGCCACCCAACCCCAGCCTGCGCCCCACTCTCCTCTGGTTCTCGGCTCTATGAGGCGGGCCCCCAAGGAGGAGGGGACCAAATGGGGTGTTTCCAAATTGGGTAGGGCCCTATGGTGTACACTTCTCCGCCAATGCTCGACCTGCGTGCTCGGGGGTGGGACCTGGCACGGGCAACGGGCGAGGCTGGTCGTGCGACCTGTCCAGGGTCGAAGCCGAGAACAGACGCTTCGCTTCGGGAAGGTCCCGAATGCGATTGCCCCGAACTGGCTTCTGGCACCGCGTGACAAAACTGCACCTTGCAATAGATTCGCGCTGGGGGGTCTCCCAGAGGCTGCCGGACCCGTCTTCCCTGCTGATTTCGCGCCAGGCATTGTTTTCCGTCCATCGCTCGAAAGTACATTCCCTGTGTTAGTTTCGGTTTCGCGCGTGGTTTTTGCCACATGATCAAGGATGCTCCTCGATGGTCCTCGACAAAGGAAACATGCACACGTCCGAGCGACGCCGAGCGCCAGGGATGGGTTTCCGTTGGCCCCAGGTGCTCAGCCTGGGGCGCTCGCGCCTGCTCCGCCGCCACGTCGGGGCGGCACGAGCCTGCCACAGGCGAAAACTTGCGCCCTCCCAGTGGTTTTGGAGAGGACAGCGGCGCGGGCTACCTGGAGCTGCTGTATCGCCAAGGCCGCGTGCGAGGCCTCGCGAAGGTGCACAACGCAGTCTCATCATGGTCCAGGTCATGGTCATGGTCGTCGTCGTCGCCCTCCGCCTCACATCTCTCCCACTCCGACTGTACAAGAAAAGATGTGACACAACAATACATGACAAGGCTGATGCGTGGGAAGACGCATCCGCCGTGACACATCAGCGAGCGGGCCGTGATGCCTGCAGCCAAGGCGCTCGGCCGGAGAGCTTCTCCCCCCTCCGCTCCTCTGCCTACGACACCCCTGCCCCTATGTTGCTCCAATCGTACTTAGCGACCACATCCCAGAAATAATTTCGAGCACCCAGAAACGTATCGAAACAGTGTTTACCCGACATGCTAGCGAAGTGTCGAAAGAGTATCGCCTCCCAGGGCCTGACACGTGAAAACCCTCCAGTTTGGGTACTTCCTTGGCGCCCGAAATTTGTTTTCGTGAGCAAGGCCAAAGTAGGTTGGAACATCATAAACCTGTCCTCCCTTCTGGCCCCGCCCCTTCTCCTCCCGCCCCCAATCATCCCACCTCCCCTGTGCCACTCGCTCCTCCTCTGCAAGCGAACTCGGGCAGCTGCTGGCGAAGGAGAGAGCTGCTGCTGCATGGGGCGAGGCGGAGGCGGGAACGCGCGTGAACACAACACGGCATACACATGAGGTTTCGGGGGTCCTCGCGGATTTCATGCATCGGAACGGGGCCCCTCCAGGGCGCGCGGAGAGCGCCACGGGCGGCGCCGGAGACCTCGCCAGGAGGGCCCAACGCAGATCCAATACATCCGCGCACATCTCCACAAGTTATTATTTGACGGAGGGAAGGAGGACCCGACGAAGACGAGGAGGGCTCCGCAATCTCGACCTGGCGCGCTGGGAATACCACACGCCCCGCGAAAGAGGGCACGGGACTGGACGGCACCGGCAGGCCGGCGGTCCCCTGCGAGGCACGGCGTGATGTCCGAGGGTGTACTCCCGCAAACAAAACTTTTCTGGGCGCGGGTCCTCGGAAAATCGAAAACCTTTACGAGTCGCGACAACGCCCGTTACCATGGACGCCCCCGTCCCCCGCGGGTAACGTCACGATTCGCTCCCGCGCCGCCTGGGAGGAAAGGCCAGGTGCCATGTCCTTCTACCGGCGGGTTTTGAAAGAAAAACACATAATAAAAAACAGCAATCATCAAACGAACACGAAACATCGTCACCAGACTGACTCATCATATTCTTGAATACTCCTCATGTAGTGGAGCATGCCCGACTTAAAGCTAAGTCCCAAATAGCGCCAGAGTGAACCGTGACGTTACTGGCACCCTCTCTCCCCCTCCCCCCTGCTAACGGCCGTTATCGCGAGAAGATTACATAGTGGGTCTTGGGCGCCCGAGCACAAAAACAAGTGAAGCGTGGTAAGACACATTCGTGTCGTGACGACTTGGGCACTGGCTTTTGACACCGCGAAGAAGATCGGCCAACCTTGATCGATCGCGGCTTTCCGGCAGCGCGGATCGTTCGATGCCAGAAGATGCCGGTCCACTGGCGGCGCCCAAACTTGAACGCCCGCTGCAGGGTCGCCGCCGCGTCGACAGACACGGCACGAACCTATAATACGCTCTCTGATCGAAATGTGCTCCGCTCTGACGGCCCGACGCTCGGTTATATAAACTTGGCCGATCGCCCGAACGAGAACAAGTTCTCGCGACATGCCATTCCACACATTCTCGGGGAAATCCCGAGGGCTTCCGGCAACGCGGTCAATCACGACGTTATCCAGGTATCTGTGCCAAACACGCTTCGTCATCCTGCCTGTCATGTCGACTGATCCTGTTCACGGCCCGTCGCCCTTTGCACGTGCAAGCAACGGTGCTGCATCTGGTGGGGGGCCTCCTTCCTTTCGGCCCTTGACAGTGGTCAGCGCTGCCCGAGCACGACAGGATAACCCTGCTTGCTTTCACACTCAGTGGGACCAAGCGAAGAATCGAAGCGCTGCTCTTTCAAGCGCCTGCCGATCATGGCCCTGCTGACCAACAAACTTCTCCCACGTGATCATGAGGCGAGCAGGGGGCGACTGTCCCAGTGTGAGAGACGTCAGCCACGTCGGCCAGCAATCCACGATAGGTCACCAAAATGTTGGCGAAATGACCGCGACAGCAAAACCATACGTTTCTGGCCAGGGTGTGCCATCCAAAGCGTGATCGGCGATGAAGTGGCATTGGGGAGGGGTCGATGTCCCCCCCCCCCCGTTGGAGCCCTGAGCCGACCCCTGCCTGCGGCCCGACCCCTGATCGTCTGAGGCGCCGGCGACCTACCAGCGGCAAGTATGCTGTACGATTGCCCCGTCCCTGTGAGTACGTCGGCGCCCTGGGGGATGTGTGTTTGTTCCCGGCGAGGTATCGTATAATTATGTCGTTCTCTCCACTCTTCCTTCGATCGTGGGATGTGCTGCGCGAGCCGCCTCGTAAAAGTCACAGAAGCCGTGCCCCAAGGGCAAGTTCGAAGACGGGTTGCGGTAGATCTTGACCGTCTCCTCCGCCCCACGCGCGCGCACCGGGCCAGGTGCTTCGCCTTGCACAGCATCCTCTCGCGGTCGATCGAAATCCCACCAGCACTCTGGGCGCAGGTGGTCTAGGGAGGCTCCTCTTCCAACCCCCCTCCTCCCCTTCGGGGAGGGGTTTACCACTGTTCTTTGTTAATGTACACCCCCTCCCCCAGGCGACAGGGGGCCAACCCGACACCATGCCGACCCGCCCCCACCATCCCTGTCCAAAAACAATACAAACCGCACTCTGCCTCCACGTTTGGAGCATGCGCGGCCAACCCGATGCGGCCCCCCCCCCATCCCTGTCAAAGAAAAATGAAAAATACACTTTGAGGCAAATTCTGGAGTCATCTTCGTGAGGCCCGCGAGCACTTTGCATTGCTTTTGACAAGGACGGCGGGGGTGTCAGCATATTCCCTGCTGTGCGCAAGGCTACCATCCCTGGACAGAAAAGACAATACAAGATGCACCTCGCGGCTAAATCTGGATCATGCGCGGCCATCCCGCGATCACTGACAGGGACGGCGGGGGTGGTGGCGCGTGGCCTGCTGTGCGCAAGCCCACCAGACACAATGATGGGCATCGGTTTTCGACAAGGATTGCGGGGGCCGACATGTTTCCCGATGTGTGCTGTCACGTGCGCAGGCGCACCTGACGCAGTCTGCACGTGCCCCGGACGCGGCGCACCTGGCGCGGCAGGAGTGTGCGGCACACCTGGCGCACTCGGAGCACGTGGCGCATCTGGCGCAACAGGCGTGCCTGTCACGCTCGGGCCCCAGGGGTGCCCGGCGCGCATGGCGCCCCTGGCACGCGTGGCGCACTTCGCCCAAGCGTCGCGTACCTGGGGTCGGCGTTGGTTCCCAGTAGCTGCCCATCCAAAGACGACCGCTGAACATGCTCAGGCTCGGGAGTTACCTATGTGTAGAGAGGGCGGGAGGGAGTGAGCTAGGCGGCCTGCGGGCGGGTGTGTAGCTTGACCCCTCCCCCTCCCCCCTCTCCTGGATCTGGACGGGCGGTGCCGCGACCCATTGGAACGTCCAAAACGGCCCCGGCGAGGAAACCAAAATCATTAGTTTTACTTTGGTTGTGGCCCCATGTTGGCCTCTCGGGGGGGCATCTTCTTTGATCGATGTCCTCCAAGATGGCCCTAAGAAGCGCCCAGGAGGCGAGGCCCCAAGAGGCCCCAAGATGGCCCCAAGATGGCCCCAAGAGGCCCCAAAGAGGCCCCCAGGAGGCCCCAAGAAGACCCCAAGCGGCCCCCCCCGAGGTACCCAAGACGTCCTAGAGCCCCCCATGACCGCCAACAGACCACCAAGACGTCCCAAAAGGCCACCAAGAAGCGCCCAACAGATATCCCAAAAGGCTCCGAGAGGCATCCAAGAGACCTCTGGCCCTTTTGCTTGCCCTCCTCCTCCTGCTCCTCCTTCCTCCTCAGAACTACTCTTTCTCTGCCTCCTCATCCTCCTCCTCCTCCTCCTCCTCCTCCTCCTCCTCCTCCTCCTCCTCCTCCTCCTCCTCCTCCTCCTCCTCCTCCTCCTCCTCCTCTTGTCATTCATCCTCCTTCTCCCCCCTCCCTCATCCATCCATCCAACCTCCTCCTTCTCCTCCTCCCTCCTTCGCACGGTTCGGCCGTCCTCGTCTTTGCTCCCGCACTTCCCTGATCACCGCAAGTCGCCTGGACATCGTTTCTGCATGGGCTGGTGGGGATATGTTTTGATTGCGAATGACGCGGAAGCAACCGCGCACCGTCGAAGGGTCGAACAGGACAGGGCCGAGGCGTACACTGCAACTGCCGCCAGCGAAGCGCAGGAAAAGAAGGCCACGATGGTGGCGAGCTGGTGGGGAGACTTCTTGGTCAGCGGCCTCGCGAAGCGGGTCAAAAAGGCATCCAAACTCTAGCCGGTCCACGACTAGGCAGCGGAAGCGGACAGCGGAAACGCAAAACAGAGAGGGGCAAGCGAAGCAAGCGCGCGGGCAGCCACTCAGAAGTGCACCAAGAACGGCACTGCCAACCCGGTGGCGTGGAAATCCCAGTGGCGACCATCAAGTAGGCGCAGCCAATATGGCGCGGCGGCGGCGGGTGGGGATTTTTTTGTTGTCGCAGCCGCAAGCGAAGGCGCAGGCGGCGTCAAGGGTCGAGCGGGCTACGCGCGAACCTAATTGCCAAACGCCGATGAACCAGCGGCTTAAGCAGCACCTAAGCTGACCGGGCAGCGCGAGGGGATGCGGGCTGCAGCTGCCAGGAACCAGGCCCAGGGGCGAGCGCATGCAGAATTAGCCAATCGAGGTTGGAGCGCAGCCAAAATGGCGCGGGGACGATACCAGGATGTGGCCAGGAGCATCATCACTGGGAGCGCTGACGCCAGCTGGGCCAGGAACTCACTGGCCATGGAACTCGTGCATGGAAGTGGCGCCACCAAAGTCGCACACAACGAGACTCCTGAAAGGTGTACTAATCCGGACACTTGTCGTCAAACCGTGTACAGAGTGATCGCGAACGGCAAAGCGGAGTAGCCAGGGAAAAGATGGATGCGATCAACAGCGTAACTGATTCTGAGCCAACGGATCAAAGGAAACCACGCGCACTCCCGATCAAGGTCGACGACGCCTGAGGAGAACTGACCAGGAACTGGGCAGGTGCACACCTCAAGCACGAAGTCGAGAGTGCCGTGGGCACCGCCGCCAGGAAGCCGTGGACGTAGTCAACACAGTCGGCCGACGGCCAGGGACCACGTGCACTCGGGGGCGCCATGCGCCAACGAGGAAGTTGAGCATGTGGAGCACGGGGAGGACCAGGAAGCCAGGGCCAACAGGGCCACTGCGGGCCCGGCCGCCTGAAGAGGGGGCGGCCTGGACTGAGCGTGGCAGCGCCGTCTTTTGCGCGGGGGGCGGATCAGCTCTGTGCGGGGCAACTGCCGAAAGGCGCGGGGAGAGGAGGGCGCCGAGGGCGGTGAGAACAACTACAGCGAGGCCAGGGGCCAACTAGAACAGGTGGACCACGGACCCAGCGGCAGTCCACGTGTCGGCATTGTCAGCAGGCAGTTGCCAGGGCCCCAAGGGCGGGGGGCAGCGGGTGCCGAAGGAGAGTGGAGGAGACCAGGAAAGCGGCTGAAGGCCGCACGTCCTGAGGTGACGCAGGAGGAGAAGAGGGAGGCAGAAAACGCTACCAGGAAGTGGCTGAAGGCCACGGGTTTACCGAGAACAGATGGATCACCGCCACGTGCGAGAGCGCATGTCGCCTCTCCCGTCGCCGTTGTGGCCGCCGCCCTGCTTGCCTCCTGTCTGCCGCGGGGGCCCGTCCTCCGAGCAGGGGAGGCATGACGCCCACCTTCTCAGAGGCCCACTGTCGCTCGGCATACCAGGAAACCAGGAAGCAGCTGAAGGCTGCACTTTCTGTAAAGAAGCCACGGCGACCTTAGCGAACGGGCGCGGCGGGCTGCGACCAGGGTGAAACAAGGGCGGGCGCGCCCGCAGTGCTAGAGCTGACGACCTTCCACCGCTTCTTGCCCTTCCTGGGAGCGCGGCCGCCAGCGTGGCCCTTCGCCACCTGGCGGCCCTTCGCCACCTGGCGTCCCTTGCCCGCGCCGCCACTGCGACTCAGGTATCGCTGCCGCAGCTGAACCCAGTCAGCGCCGAGGTCCAGCGGGCCGTTCATGGCCCGCACATCGCAGTTGTAGCTGCGGAATGAGCACAGGAAATGGAAGCAAAATTGCTGGTCGTGCCGTAGCGGGTCGAGCGCGCCTTTCGCGTGCTGCTCGGCGAACGCGTGCCGGGAGCATGTGAACATCGCACCCAGGGTGATTTGCAGCCGCTTTATCGTCTTGACAGGGATCTCCCTGGGGGCCCCACTGGATGCCGCCGACCTTGATGTTATACAACTGCTGTCCCGCGTCGGGGTCGAAGGGTTCCGGCCATCGGCGCGCGGCGGGCCTCGCTTCCCAAGGCGGGGTGGTCAGCGGCTGGTCCTTGGCGCGGCGGCTGCTGCTGGTGCTGCTTCTATTTCTGCTGCGGCTGCTGCTGCTGCTGCTGCGTCCGTCGCCTGTCGTCTGCCGCCCGCCAGACCCGCCAGCGCGGTCGGCGTCGCCAGGTGCCAGGTTTCGACCCGGGGGCGGCGGGGAGATTGGAAAGTCGCCAGTCGCAGAGGCACCCGCTGCCACCCGCTGCCAGGCTGGGCGGGCGTCCACCCGCTGCCAAGCAGACGCGGTGGAGGGAAGTTTTGGCCGTGCTTCCGTCGTTGTCCACCAGATAGTGCCGTGGATGGTGAGGAGTGGAGCAAGAGCTGACAACCATAGGCCAGCTACGCTACCATATTTGAAAGGGGTTGGGAGGCCCAACCAGCAGCTTCGCCTTAGGCGAAGCCAAGCTCCCGCTCTGTTGTACCGCAATAGCGATAGTCCCAGTAGTAGGGGGCGAGCCATCTCAAGCAATTTTGGTATCGATGGCAAATACAACACCTCGCGCTGAGGTGTAGTCAAATCTGGGCGGCCGGCTGCTTTGAGCCAAGCAGCCGCGGATGCACGCTCGTTCCCACTCACATGCAACGCCCAGCTCACTTTAGAGCAAGATGGCCTCCAAGATGCACCCAAGACGGCCAAGATGGCCTCCAAGAGGGCTAAGATGGCCCCAAGATGCCTCCAAGACGGCCCAACATGTACCCAGTATGGCGTAAGATAACCTCAAGATGGCCCAAGACGGCCCAAGAGGCCTCAGTACGGTCCAAGAGGCTTCCAAGAGGTGTTCCAGGAGGGCCCGAAGAGGCCAACATCATTGATGATCCTACGGTTTTTGAAGGATCTTGGCATCTGCCTCTTCTCGGCATTCCGACGGATCAAGACGGCCCAAGAGGCCTCCAAGATCGCCCACGAGGCCTCCAAGAGGGCCCCTTGATGGCACAAGGGCCCCCAATACGGCCCAGAGAGGCCCAAGAGACCTCCAAGACGCCCAAGATGGCCTCAAAGACGGCCCCGAAGCGTCGCAAGAGGACCCCACATTTGTTCAGAGAGGCCCCAAAGACGGCTTCCGACGGCGTCAGACGGGCCAGGAGCCCACCAAGATGGCCGAAGTTGGCTCGAAGCTGGCCCAAGACAGCCCAAGAGGCCTCCAAGAGAGCCTCCAGGAAAGCCAAACAAAAGGCAAGAAACACTGATACTCCGTAGGTTTTTGAAGGATGTTGACATTTGAGAGAGCGTGATCCACCGCCGCTTTACTGTGGAAAATTGCCCCCCTTTTCCTCCGGAACCTGGGGTTCCCCCCCCCTCCCCCTCCGACCCCCCCCCCTGCTGGACCCCCCCCCCCTTCCCCCGGCAAAACCCCCCCCTCCCCTAACCCCTCCCCCCCCCCCCTCGAACTCGAAAACCGGGGGGGGTCACTACCGGTTCGAACCCCCCCCCCCCCTCGAAAACCGGAGGGGGGGGTCACTACCGGTTCGAACCACTGAGCTGTCCCACTGTTCCCACCACTGTCCCCACTGTCCCCACCACTGTCCCCACTGTACCTCTGTCCCATTGTCCCACCGCCGTCCTCGCCACCGCCTTCACCACTGTCCCCACCACCACTGTACCCTCCACTGTCCTACTGTTTCCACCACATTCCCACTGTCCCCACACCACTGTCCCCACCACCACCGTCCCCACCACTGTCCCACTGTCCCCACTGTTCCCACCATTGTCCTCACCATTGTCCCCACCACTACCGTCCCCACCCACCACTGTCCCACTGTCCCCACCACTGTCCCGCAATCCCCTCACCACTGTCCCCACCACCACCGTCCCCACCACTGTCCGCATCCCCCCTCGGTTTTCGGGGGGGGGGGGTTCGAACCGGTCGTGACCCCCCCGGTTTTCGAGTTCGAGGGGGGGGGGGGTTCGAACCGGCAGTGACCCCCCCCTTTTCATGATGAACTGGGGGGGGGGGGTTCGAACCGGTAGTGACCCCCCCCGGTTTTCCGGAGGGGGGGGGTGGGGGAGGAGTTCGAACCGGTAGTGACTCGGTTTTCCGCCAGCAGCGGTAGAACACGCTCTTTCCATCTGCTTCTTTTCGGCCTTCCGACGGCCCGAGACGGCCCAAGAGCCCCCAAAGATCGCCCAAGAGGCCTCCAAGATGGCCCCAGAACGGCCCAAGAGGCCCCCAAGACGGCCCCAAGAGGCCCCCCAGACGGCACAGGAAGCTTTTAAGACGCCAAAGATGGCCTCAAAGACGGCCCTGGAGCAGTCCAAGAGGGCCCCAAGTCGGCTCAGAGAGGCCCCCCAAACAGCTTCCGACGGCGTCGGACGGGCCAGGGGCCCACCAAGACTGCCGAAGATGGCACTAAGATGGCCCAAGACGGCCCAAGAGGCCTCCAAGAGGGCCTCCAGGAAGGCCCGAAAAGGCCAAAACCATTGATTCCCCATTAGTTTTTGAAGGATTGTGGCATGTGCTTTTTGTTCGGCCTTCCGACGGCCCGAGACGGCCAGAGTGCCCCCAAAGATCGCCCAAGAGGCCCAAGACGGCTCCAAGAGGCCCCCAAGACGGCCCAAGACGCCTCCAAGACGCTCAAGATGGCCTCCAAGACGGCCCAAGAACCCTCCAAGACGTTCTCCAAGAAGGCCCGAAAGGGTCAAAATGGCCTCCAGGCGGCCAAGTTGACCTTCAAGATGCCCACGTGTTCCCCGAAGGCTTTCCAAACCGATTCGGGGAACCCATGGTCCGATAGCTTGGCAGGTCTGGCCTTAAATTTCGGTCACATAGGCGCTTCCAAAAAGGCAGGGGGCGGCGGTGATTCGCCGTAGGCGTCTTCGATAAGAGTAAAGCAATGCCTCCCCCCCCCCGAAAGAAAGGAGCATGGAAAAACTGACTTCCTGAAACACTTCCGCCCGGAGGGCTGATGGGATTTCCTGGATGCCGGGGCCGAACGCTGTCTTAACAATTTGAGTAATCGTCGGCATGAGAGCGACAATCAAAAAGGAACCTTACGCGAGATGACACAGCGACCTTACGCGGCGGCTTGCGCGGGCCGCGAGCGCGGCACGCTGCATTGGAAACGAGGGCGCTTACGCGCGACCTTACGCGGGCAGCTTGAGCCCCTATGTCGGCGCAGACGACCCCCTTTTAGTGCGTCGCTAATGTGGCACCCGCCCAATGGCGCATAGAACTGCCCTTTTTGGACAGCCGCCTCCGCAAAACGCGCGGGGGCTCCTCGCTGTCCCTCTCTTCCCTCTTCCCGGTGAAGTGCAGCCGGACCTAGGCAAAAGAACATCCCTCAAGAACATGAGACCCTCTGCCAGCCAAAACACACAGACAATCCAAGGGTACCCTCTCCAGGGTGCACAAGAACATCCAACAAGCACGAAGAGCATGAGGGTACCCTCCCCGAGCCGACCTCGATCTTATACCTCGGTCCGACTGTGATCCATACGAGCGGAGGGATGGGAGCATGAGAGGGGAGAGGACGAGGATGAGGGGCGGCACATGATCGGGAGCGGGGCCACCAGGAGCAGGAGGAGCAGGACCAGGAGGCAGGGGAGGGAAGAGGCCGCCAGAGACCCCCCGGGGCAGCCGCCCCCGCCACCCCGACCCCTCCACGGCGCCGACGTTGCTGAAGATCTCGATCAGCTCGTCCTCCTCGGCGTCTGGCGGCAGCCCAGCCATGAACACGGTGCCCTGCTTCTGGCCCGCCGGCTGGGGCGTTTTGCCCGCGGCCGCCTGCGTCATCGCGGCTGCCAGCAGACTCCCCACGACGTTGGGCGGCGCGGCCCCCGCCCTCGCCGACGCGGTCAACGGCCGCGCCTTGGGTGCGGTCGCCCTGCTGGCGGCGGCGACCGCGGCCACGCCCCCCTGCTCGGAGGTGGCCGGAGGTGAAGCGGGCCCGAGGTGCCCTCAGCTCTTCACGCCGCTCTGGAACTCCTCAGGCCCCCGGGGTGAGCGGGCGGGAAACGGTTCCGTATCCATGGCCTGGCGATCCGAACGCCTCGGCCGCGACCCCGTGGATACAGGGCGGTTCCGCGCGGATGTCCAGCGCGGCACGTATCCGTGGGATCGCGTACCCATGAGGTCGCGCCCAAGTGTTCAGATCGCGAGTTCATGGACATGGACGTGTGCTCCACTCGTGATGGACCTCGCGAGGGGCGCTCTGAAAGCCACCCGGGGATTCCTGAAGAGCTGACGCCACCTCCTGGCGCCGCGCCCCGGAGGGCGGCGCGAGAGGTGCGGCCTTAGGCCCTCTTGGAAGGCAGGGCGAGGGCTTCTTTTCAGGTAGACGGTGGGGGGTAATGGGGGGTGATCCAAGTGTGGGGTGAAGAGAAGGGCCGAAGAGGCCACTTGGGGCACCTTTTGGAGCCAGCAGGGGCTCAAAAAAGGAGCCCTCGCAGGGCCCTTAGGGGCCCTTGTCGCCGGCTTCTTAGACGGAAGCCCACCTGAGAAGCCACCAGGCCTTTGCCAGGACCCCGTCTTTTTTCGGAATGACCATCAAATAAACTATAACTGTTTTAATGAGCCATTCGCAGTTTCGCCGTATAGAAGCTTATACTGAGACATGCATGGCTTAATCTTTGAGACAAGCATACCCCCGCTCGCGCCACCCTCGGGCGCGCCGCCAGGCGTTGGGGGCGGGGCCACCTCTGGCAGCCCCCGGGACCTGCTCGGCCGCCACCCTCGTCACCGACAGCATGCCCGGCTCGGGCATCGGCGCGTCCCACGGCACCTTCCAGCCCGCGGGAGGCACGTTCTGCGCGAGCAGGGGCGCTCGTGCCCACACCTCCGAGGGGCGGGGGGGCGGGGGGGAACGCGGCGCACCTGGCAAAACAGGCAGCGGCAGGAAGCGTAGGGCCTGGATTGTCGTTTCGAAACAGCACGTGTGAGTGACCTTTACCCGATGCTTCTACGTAGGGCCACTTTGAGCTGAAGAGCTCCTGGAGGGCGAAAAACAGCTGCGCTTGACGCACAAAAAGCACCTCAGCATCAGTGATGGCTCGATTGTCTCTGGATCGGGGGCACGCGCCCACACCTCCGAGACCTGGGGAGTGGGACGCGGCGCGAGCAGAGAGGAGTCGAGAGGGGGATCGACTACAACATGGATTTCTCCAACATTGATTTGTTCGTCGAAACTACGAGCTTGCGTAGAATGATCCGTAGATCTACGAACATCAATTCTGGGGAATATCAATTCTGGGGTACATCGATTCTGGGGTACATCAATTCTGGGGTACATCGATTCTGCAGGATCGAATCGGAATTTGCCTGGGATCGGGTCGCGTGAAACACGGAGTCGGACTCGAAACCGGTCGGCCGCGCCAAGGGTGCACAGCGGCGCGGGGTGCACTTCCGAGGGAGGAGTAGGGCCGCGGCGCGCGCAGGGGGGCGATGAGAAGGGGTGGCCTCTTCGGAGGAACACGCATTCGACGCGGAGATCCGCACATGGGTCGCATGGGCGACGAACAAAAACTGATCTTACGCGAGATGACGTAAGAGCTTACGCGGTGGCTTACGCGGGCCGCAGGCGCGGCACTCTGCATTTGAGACGAGGGCGCTCACGCGCGACCTTGAGCGGGGAGCTGACGCGAGAATGTCGGCGAAGACGATCCGTTTTTTGTTGCGTCGCTCATATGAGCATCTGATGTTCTGGCGCTCCCTTCTGCGAGTGTCTGGATATGGGTGAGTCTCGAAGCCCTAGGCTGCGCACGCGAAAATCCGAGCGTGAGCGATCCTCCCTGCTCCTCTCTGTCACCAATTGCTGCTCTACTGTTTTCTGTATGCTGCTGTCTGCTGTGCTGGTGTCTCCTGCTCTCTGCTGCTGCCTGCTGGTGTCTGCCCTGCTGCTCTCTGCTGGTCCTCTGTGCTGCTCTCCGCTGCTCTGTGCTGTGTCTGCTGCTCCCTGCTAATTCCTGCTCGATGCCAGCTCTCTGCTAGTCTTTGCTGTTCTCTGCTGGTCTCAGCTGCGCTCCGCTTGAACGATCTGCCGCACCGTGCAATTTCTGCTGCCCGCTGCAAATCCCCGCTCTATGCCACCGGTGGCCTCTGCCGCCACGCTCTGCTGCTCTGTGTTGCTGTGTACTGTTTCTGCTGTTCCCTGCCAGTCTCTGCTCGATTCAACGCCCCACAAACGGGGACTCCACTAACGGGTACTTTGGCCAGTGACCCAGCGAACCCGACCCTTCCCGATGCGGGCAACGCTGCATTGCCAGAAAGAGGCCCTAGAGTGGCAACGTTCGGCAAAAGTGCAAAGTACCCGTTAGGAAGTACCCGTTACGGTGCCGTTGATCGATGGCTGTCTCGGGTCGGGCGAAAGGAGGGGATAGCAAAGGGGGGGTTTGAGAATCAGCTCCCGTAGCTGATTTTCCCGGCGCCTCCCGGCGCCGGAGGCGGCTATGTATCGAGGAATTGGCCCCTCGGTGAGGCCGAAACCAGCTGCATGCAGCAAATTTCGTAACCCCCCCTTTCCCAATCCCCCCCTTTTGCCCGACCCGACTGTCAACGGGGCGTTCCGCCGGAAGCATCTCAACATCGGGGCGCGAACAAGCCCGGGTAACACTCTGGGTCGGCTCCGCGGCTCCCCCATTGCATGGCCCAAGTGCTGCGACTGCTACATCACGGTGATCATATGGGCTCGGGAACGACACGCGTCCACAGCCACAGACGGGCGTTTCGTTCGAGACACTCCTCCTCCTCCTCCTCCTCCTCCTCCTCCTCCTCCTCCTCCTCCTCCTCCTCCTCCCACACTCTGGACGAATACGGGCCCGTGTGGGTGGCCCAACTGCTACGCCCGCTACATCACGGTGCTCGCAGGGCTCTGAAGAGAGACGCGTTCACAGCCACAGACGGGCGTTTCGCTCGACACACCCCTGCAATATGGACGCATGCGGGCCCGTGCAAGAACCCTAGTCGGCTCCCTCGCGGGTGGCCCAAGTGCTGCGCCTGCTACACCACGATGACCACAAGGCTCTGAAGAGAGATGCGCCCAGGGCAGTGGACGGGCGTATCGCTTGAAACACCCCCACTGTCAGGACGCGAAAGGGCCCGTGCAGTACCCCTGGCCGGCGCCCCATTGGGCGTCCCGACTGCTATGCCTTCAAAACCACGATGATCATAAGGCTCTGAGTGGAGATGCATCCAGGGCCGTAAAAAGAGCCGAAATCTGGACGCGGACGGGCCCGTGCAACATCCCTTGTGTGCGCCCTCTCGTGTGGCCTAAGCGCTATGCCTGCTGCATCGCGACGATGATAGGCTCTGAAGAGAGACGCGCCCAAGGCGCAGACGGGCGTTCCGCAATCTGGACGCAAAGGGAGCCGTGGAGCATCCCTGGTGGGCACCCTCTTGGGTGGCCCAAGTGCTACGCCTGCTACATCACGATGCTCATCAGTCTCGAAAGAGAGACGCGTCCAAGGCCGCAGGCGGGCGTCTCGCTCGAGTCACCATCACAGAATGGGCCCGAACGGGCCTGTGTAACACCTCTGGTCGGCTCCCCCTCCTGATGCCATGCCTGCTACGTCGTGGTGGCCATGAAGCGTCCGAGTATGGGTGCGCCTGGGCATGAGTGAACTGAGTATGTGAGACTGAGTGCGAATGAGTCTGAGTTTGAGTGGGTCTGTCTGTGTATGAGTGAGTCTGTGTGTGGATGGGTTGGATAAGTTATGCCTAAGTTGCGTTGAGTGTATCTGGATATGAGTGATCTGTGTGCGCGAGTGAGTCCGAGTTTAAGTGGATCTGACAATGAGTGAGTCAGAACAGAGGGAGTCTGAGTGTGAACGGTCGGAAGTAACTAGCGGCTGAGTGTGAATGGTCGACAGTGTGAGCGGCTGAGTGCGTGCATGTCTGAATGTGACCAAACTGAAAACGAGCAGACCTGAGTACGACTAAGCTGGGGTGAGAATTGAGTGCGCGAGGGAGGCGGGTGCGAGGGGAGGAGGTGCCACGTGCATGACGACCCCCTCACCCTCGAGCCCCCCCCTCCGGCCACCCGCCCAAGCCTTTGATCGAAGCGAGGAGTGTCGCTGCCAAGAGCCCTCCTTGGCCCTCCGGCGGCATCTGGAGGAGCGCCACGGCACAGCGGACTCACGTGCGGACCTCGGCGGCGACGATAGGGGCGAACAGCCCAGGGGCGGGCATAACACCTACCTATACGACCACCCTTCGGGTGATAAGGAGGTTGTGGGGGGGAGAGGGGGGAACCAACATCTGACTCAATCGATCTCACTATCGATCTCACTCAGCAGAACACCACGTGACACCACGTGACACCACGGGACACCACGGGACACTTGTCGATCTCACTATCGATCTCACGCAACGGGACATCACGGGACACCACGGGCCACCATGGGACACCACGGGACACCGCGGAACATCTCTCGATCTCACTATCGGTCTCACTATCGATCTCCCTATCGATCTCACTCAAAGTGGCACCACTGGACACCACGGGACACCTGTCGATCTCAGTATCGATCTCACTATCGATCTCACTAATTGGGACACCACGGGACACCTCGGGCACCACACCGATCTCAGCATCGATCTCACTATCGATCTCACTATCGATCTCACTCAACGGGGCACCACGGGACACCACGGGACACCTGTCGATCTCACTATCGATCTCACTTTTTTGGGACACCACGGGGCACCACATCGATCTCAGTATCGATCTCAGTATCGATCTCAGTATCGATCTCACTCAACGGGACACCACGGGACACCACGAGACACAGCGGGACACCGGCGGGACACCGCGCGGCAACTGCCGCAGGAGGAGAAACATTTGGTCCGGCCGCGGCCCATCCACAGGAGGATTTCGGGACACCTGCGGGACACCGGCGGGACACCGCGCGGCACCGGCCGCCGGAGGAGTTAGATTTGGTCCAGCCGCGGCCCAGCCACAGGAGGATTTCCTCTCGCCCGCCCACGCAACTTCGCCTCGCCCGCACGCACGCACGGCATAAACGACACGAACCAGAAACCGAAATCGATTTCCCGGTAGGGAGGGTCTCCGTTTCACGTCGGACTCACCCCCCAACCTCCGATTCGCCTGGGGGGAGCCTCGCCGAAGGCATGGACCATCAACTAGCCCGTGGATATATGTACAGTAGGGGCCCTTCCACAAGAAACCTTCCACAAGAAACCTTCCACAAGAAACCCAACCCTGAAACCCCAGGACGCCTACCGATGTTTGGTGTGGGAACGTCACGCTCTCCATGGCAAAACCACCGAAACCCAAGAAACCCAGGACACCCTGGAAGCCAGCAGGGTGTTCCTTGGCATGGGCCCCCACTGTACGTGTGTTGCTCTCACCTGGGCTACTCGCGCCCCCCGTCGCCCCCGAGGACCCTTCGCACCCTGCCGCGCCCCGGCGCTCCGCTCCGCTCCGGGTCTCCGCGGCGGGCCGCCGCGCCTCCCGCCTCACAACCGATGGGCCGAGGGCGCGCACTGGGGCTGGCAGGCTGCGGCCTCCTCGCCATCGCTCGGACGTCCACCCCCCCTGCCTGTGTCGGTTCGTGCGCGTGCTTGTCGCAAGATGGCCCACGATGCCCGTCGATGATCCTCGCCGCAAAAAAAAGCACACGCCCGAGCGGTGCCAAGCCTCTGGGAGGAACGATCCGGCGGCGACGAGCTCGCGGGCAGAGGGGGCCCAGGCGGGGAGGAAAGGGCGGGACAGGGCGAGAGCGACCAGCACAGGCCCGCCCGAAAGCGAGCAACCGACACCCCACAGCGCCCCCCCCCCGGGGAAGGCGCACGCGCACCGCCCACCCGCATGGCCGCAGCGGCTCGGATCCGGGAAGGCCGCGTGGTGGAGGGTGGCAGGCACTTGCGGGCCAGCTCCCCAGGCCCTGGTGGATCCCTTGGCGCCTCCCTCTCCTCCTCACCCGCCTCCTCGCTCCCGCCTCTCTTCCCCCTCTCCCCATCTCGCCCTCCTTCGCCCCTCTTCATCCACTTCTGCCTGTGCCTCTCTCTCCCGCCCTTCCATGCTTCTCCCTCCTCCTCACCATCTAACTGTCTCTCTCTCTCTTTCTCGCTTTCCTCCGTTCTCTCCCTCTCTTTCTCTCCCTCCCTTCCTTCCTCCATCCCTCTCCCTCTCCCTCTCCCCCTTCGCTATCACTATATGTTTGTTTGTTTGTTTCTCTCTCTCTCTCTCTCTAAATATATCCCGGTCTCGTTTTCTGTCCCTCGTTCTTCTTTGTTGCCGTGTTATTGTTCTCTCGGTCTCTCTCTCTCTCTCTCTCACTCTCCCTCACCTTTCCCTCTTTTCTTGTTTTTGTTGTTGTTGATGATGTGTGTTGCTGCCCTTCCCTCTCCGACGACGACGACGACGGTCGTTCTTCCCTCTCCGACGACGACGACGACGACGGTCGTGATCTGGGCACGCGGGCCGCGCGTGGGCACCAGCGTTCCGCCCACGGAGTCCCCGAACCACCAGCCGGAGAGCTCGAGCCCATCGCGGGTGTCCCAGAAGTAAATGAAGACCTTCGGACCGCTCAACAAGAAGCACAATTACGCTACCGAGGAACCCCACATACTCAATTTAAATATTATGTGCTTGCTTAAGTTTATAATATATGCGCAATTCTGCGTTCTCAGCCCTCGTCGCGAATGTTCCCCTCTGTGTCATCCAACGCCGTATTGCTTGAACCTCCTCCCTCTTCCTAGCCTTCTATCCTCCATCAAGGACAGATTCGAGCCAGCCAGCGGCCGCGCTCAGGGACCACCCCCTGCGCACCCCCTATGGTGTCTAGAAAGTGCCACGCCTGCTATGCCTGGACGACTGGCACGGATAGCGGCCGCGCTCAGGGACCACCCCCTGCGCACCCCCTATGGTGTCTAGAAAGTGCCACGCCTGCTATGCCTGGACGACTGGCACGGATAGCGGCCGCGCTCAGGGACCACCCCCTGTGCACCCCCTATGGTGTCGAGAAAGTGCCACGCCTGCTATGCCTGGACGACTGGCACGGATAGGGGCCGCGCTCGGGGGCCACCCCCTGCGCACCCCCTATGGTGTCGAGAAAGTGCCACGCCTGCTATGCCTGGACGACTGGCACGGATAGCGGCCGCGCTCAGGGACCACCCCCTGCGCACCCCCTATGGTGTCGAGAAAGTGCCACGCCTGCTATGCCTGGACGACTGGCACGGATAGCGGCCGCGCTCAGGGACCACCCCCTGCGCACCCCCTATGGTGTCGAGAAAGTGCCACGCCTGCTATGCCTGGACGACTGGCACGGATAGCGGCCGCGCTCAGGGACCACCCCCTGCGCACCCCCTATGGTGTCGAGAAAGTGCCACGCCTGCTATGCCTGGACGACTGGCACGGATAGCGGCCGCGCTCAGGGACCACCCCCTGCGCACCCCCTATGGTGTCTAGAAAGTGCCACGCCTGCTATGCCTGGACGACTGGCACGGATAGCGGCCGCGCTCAGGGACCACCCCCTGTGCACCCCCTATGGTGTCTAGAAAGTGCCACGCCTGCTATGCCTGGACGACTGGCACGGATAGCGGCCGCGCTCAGGGACCACCCCCTGCGCACCCCCTGTGGTGTCGAGAAAGTGCCACGCCTGCTATGCCTGGACGACTGGCACGGATAGCGGCCGCGCTCAGGGACCACCCCCTGCGCACCCCCTATGGTGTCGAGAAAGGCCACGCCTGCTGCCTGGATAGCGGCCGCGCTCAGGGACTGCGCACCCCCTTTGGTGTCGAGAATACGCCTGGCCGCGCTCAGGGACCACCCCCTGCGCACCCCTATGGTGTCGAGAAAGTGCCACGCCTGCTATGCTGGACGACTGGCACGGATAGCGGCCGCGCTCAGGGACCACCCCCTGCGCACCCCCTGTGGTGTCTAGAAAGTGCCACGCCTGCTAGGCGGCGCCGTGGATAGCGGCCGAGCTGAGAGACCACCCCCTGCCCACCCCCTGTGGTGTCGAGAAAGTGCACGGATAGCGGCCGCGCTCAGGGGCCACCCCCTGCGCACCCCCTGTGGTGTCCGGAGAAAGTTGCCCACGCCTGCTAGCCTGGACGACTGTCCGGACAGCGGCCGCGCCTCTGGCCAACCCCCTTCGCACCCCCTATGGTGTCCTGAGAAATTGCCACGCCTGCAAATGCTGGGAACGACTGGCATCGGAATACAGGCCGCGCTCAGTGGACCACCCCCTGCGCACTCCCTGTGGGCGTCCGAGAAGTACACGCCTGCTATTGCCTGGACGACTGGCACGGATAGCCGCCCGCGCTCAGGGACAACCGCCCTGCGCACCCCCTGTGGTGTCGAGAAAGTGCCACGCCTGCTATGCTGGACGCTGGCACGGATAGCGGCCGCGCTCAGGGACCCCCCCTTGCGCACCCCTGTGTATTGGGGAGAAAGTTCCCGCATGTTATGCTGGACGACCGTCACGGTAATCGGCCGCGCTCAGGGACCACCCCCTGCGCACCCCCTACGGTGTCGAGAAAGTGCCACGTCCTGCTATGCCTGGACGACTGGCACGGATAGCGGCCGCGCTCAGGGACCACCCCCTGCGCACCCCCTATGGTGTCGAGAAAGTGCCACGCTTGCTGTGCCTGGACGACTGGCACGGATAGCGGCCGCGCTCAGGGACCACCCCCTGCGCACCCCCTATGGCGTCGGGAAAATGCAACGCCTGCTATGCCTGGGCGACTGGCGCGGATAGCGGCCGCGCTCAGGGACCACCCCCTGCGCACCCCCTATGGTGCCGAGAAAGTGCCACACCTGTTATGCCTGGACGACTGGCACGGATAGCGGCCGCGCTCAGGGACCACCCCCTGCGCACCCCCTATGGTGTCGAGAAAGTGCCACGCCTGCTATGCCTGGGCGACTGGCACGGATAGCGGCCGCGCTCAGGGACCATCCCCTGCGCACCCCCTATGGTGTCTAGAAGCTCCCAGCCTGCTATGCCTGGACGAACTGGCACGGATAGGCGGCACGGCGCTCAGGGACCCACCCCTGCGCACCCCCTGTGGTGTCGAGAAAGTGCCACGCCTGCTAGGCTTTGCGCCAGTGTCGTGGATGGCGGCCGAGCTGAGAGACCACCCCCTGCGCACCCCCTGTGGTGTCGAGAAAGTGCGGCGCGGCAGGGAAGAAAACCATAACCCCACGAAGCATGTGGGGAACAACACAGGGTTTCGCAACACTGATTTGCTATACAGCTTCCGCGAAAGCTCTTGCGAAATCTTAAGAAAACCATAGGTTGTTTCAAGATTTTCACAACATCATATTAAACGGGCTTCGCGCGCGCATGTCGAAATTTTTCGAACGCCCTTGCGCGTGTGCCGTCGCGAGAATCCTTTGCAAAAAAACGGGGCGAAGTGCAGACGCGCGCAGGCGCGCGCGTCGTCGCGCGCAGACGCGCGCGTCGTCGCGCGCGTATGCCCGAAACCTTCAAAACCCATTGGTTTCGGAAGGATTTCAAACTCGTGTGCCCAAACAACCTACGAAATCACATGATTTCGCAACACGGATTTTCATCAAAAGCGTGCGCGCGCGCTCTTGCGTCGTCGTCGTCGTCGTCGCCGTCCTCTCTCCTCCCGCGTCGTTGTCGTCGTCGTCGTCGTCGCCTACGACGTCCTCTGTCTTTCCTCGTGTTCGTCGGTGACGCTAGGGGGCCACATGTGGTCGTTGCCGTCGTCGTGTCGCCGTGGTTCGTCCGTCCTCTCCTCCCTCCGTCGTCGCGTTCGTCCGTCGTCGGCCGTCTCGTCGTGCCCTCTTTTATTTCGTCCCGTCGTCGTCGTAGTGCGTTGTCGTCGTCATCTTTCTCCCTCCTCCCTCATCTGTTGTCCGTGTGAATCGACGGGAACGCCCTCCTTTTCGTCGTTCGCGTCGTCGCCGTCCTCCCTCCTTCCCTCGTCGTTGTCGTCTTGTCGTCGTTGTCGCCGTCGTCGTCTCTCGTCGTCGTATTCGTTTTGGCGTCGTCGTCGTCGCGTCTTCGTCGTCGTCGGCCCGTCGGCGTCGTTGTCGTCGTCGAAGTCGTCGGAGACGTCGTCGGTGTCGTCGTCGTCGTTGTCGTCGGTGTCGTCGTAGTCGGTCTTAGGAGGTTTTGCAAACCAAGTTGCGGGTGGGTGTGTGGGATGTTTGCGCGAGCAGTGGAGATGACGACTTCAAGTTCAGCAGAGTGGGTTCTCCTCTCCAGAAAGAGAATAGACTCTACCCCCCCCCGGACTTATTGGTTCCCCCTGGGATAGTATGATTTCATACATATATATATATATATATATATATTCTGCACACTCGTCCATCCTAAAGATGAAATCGTACCATCCCAGCCAGGCCGGGTTCCCCCCCTGAGGTTCCCTTGTAAAAAAAAAACTATGCGGTGACATGTTTTGGTTAACATGGCACTTTTCCACGAATCCCTTGCAACAAATGAGACGAAGTGCACACGCGCGCGTCGTCGCGCGCGTATGCCGAAATGCTTCAAAAACCTTCGGTGCGGGAAGGATTTCGCAATCGAGTTAAACAAAAAAAAAAATGCAAAAACATTTGGGGTTCGCAACACAGAGTTGCTAAAAAAGCTTCCGCGACAGCTCTTGCGAAATCTTAAGAAAACCATAGGTTTTTCAAGATGTTCACAAAATGCTACCAAACGGGCGTCGCGCGCGCTCATTGTCGAAAATCTGTCGAACGCCCTGCGCGTGTTGCCGTCGCGAGAATCCTGCACCCAAAACCAAAATGGGGACGAAGTGCAGACGCGCGCGTCGTCGCGCGCGTACGCCGAGGAAGAAAAAAACTTCAGGCCCACATTGGTTTGGAAGGATTTCAAAATCGTGTTGTCCAAAAAACATACAAACACACAGGTTTCGCAACACGGAGTTTCAACAAGGCGTGCGCGGCTGCTCTTGCGTCGTCGTCGCGTCGTCGTCGTCGCGTGGTCCTCTCTTTTTTTTTTTTTTTTTTTTTTTTTTTTTTTTTTTTCCTTCCCGCTGTCGTTTGTCGTCGTCGTCGTCGCCTACGTCGTCCTCTGTTTTTCCTCGTGTTCGTCGTCGTCGTCCTCTTTGGCGTCGTGGTCGTTTCCGTCGTCGTTGTCGCCGTGGTCGTCCTTCCTCCTCCTCCCTCGTCGTCGTCGTCGTCCGTCGTCGGCGTCTCGTCGTCGTCCCTTCTATTTCGTCGTCGTCGTCGTCGTCGTCTTCCCTCCTCCCTCGTCGTTGTCGTCGTCGGCGTCGCCGTCCTTCCTCCTTCTTCATCGTTCGCGTCGTCGCCGTCCTTCCTCCTCCGTCGTCGTTGCCGTCGTTGTCGCCGTCGTCGTCCGCCCTCCTTCCCCGTTGTCTTCGTTGGCGACGTCGTCGTCGTCTTCGTCGCCGTCGTCGGCGTCCGTGTCGTTGTCGTCTTCGTCGTCGTCGACGTCGGCGTCGTCGCCGCCGCCGTCGTCGTCGTCGTCGTCGTCGTCGTCGGCGTCGTTGACGTCGTCGTCGTCGTCGGTGTCGTCGTTATCGTCGTCGTCGGCGTCGTCATCGTCGTCGTCTTTGTCATCGTCGTCGTCGTCGGCGCCGGTGTCGTCGTCGTCGTCGGTGTCGTCGTCGTCGTCGTCGTTGTCGGCGTCGTCGAAGTCGTTGGAGACGTCGTCGGTGTCGTCGTACTCGTTGTCGGCGTCGTCGTCATCGTCGTTGTCGCTGTCGTCGTCGGCGTCGCTGTCGCTGCCAAGTGCCATTTTGTACCCACCGTCACGGTCTTAAGAGATTTTGCAAACCAAGTTGCGGGTGGGTGGGTGGGATGCTTGCGCGAGCAGTGGAGTGGGACCAACTTTTTTTTTTTTTTTTTTTTTTTTTCTGTTTTTTTCTTTTTTTTTTTTGTGGACAACTCACTGCGTTCAGAAATTAATTCTCCGTTCTAAAAAAATATACTCTACCCCCCCCTTTCCGGACTTATCGCTTCCCCTTGAGATAATATGATTTCATATATTTTCTGCACATTCGTCCATCTTAAATATGAAACCATACCATCCCAGGCAGGCCGGGTTCCCCCCCTGAGGTTCCCCTTGTAAAAAACACTATGCGGTGACATTTGTTGTTCTAACATAGTACTTTTTTCACGAATCCCTTGCAACAAATGGGACGAAGTGCGCACGCGCGCGTCGTCGCGCGCGCATGCCGAAATCCTTTAAAAAGCGTCGGTGCCGGAAGGATTTCGCAATCGAGTTTCCAAAACACATACAAAAACACAGGGTTTCGTAACACTGATTTGCTAAAAAAGCTTCCGCGCGAGCTCTTGCGAAATCTTAAGAAAACCATAGGGTTTTCAAGATTTTCACAAAATGCTACCAAACGGGCTTCGCGCGCGCATGTCGAAATCTGTCGAACGCCCTTGCGCGTGTGCCGTCGCGAGAATCCTCTGCAAAAAACGACACGAAGTGCAGACGCGCGCGTCGTCGCGGGCGTATGCCGAAAACCTTCAAAACCCATCGGTTTCGGAAGGATTTCAAAATTGCGCGTCCAAAAAACATACAAAAACCCAAGGGTTCGCAACATTGATTCTCAACAAAAGCGTGCGCGCGCGCTCTTGCGTCGTCGTCGTCGTCGTCGCCGTCCTCCCTCCTCCCGCGTCGTCGTCGTCGCCTACGTCGTCCTCTGTCTTTTCTCGTGTTCGTCGTCGTCGTCCTCTTTGGCGTCGTGGTCGTTTCCGTCGTCGTTGTCGCCGTGGTCGTCTTTCCTCCTCCTCCCACGTCGTCGTCGTCGTCCGTCGTCGGCGTCTCGTCGTCGTCCCTCCTATTTCGTCGCCGTCGTCGTCGTCGTTGTCGTCGTCGTCTTCCCTCCTCCCTCGTCGTTGTCGTCGTCGGCGTCGCCGTCCTTCCTCCTTCGTCGTCGTTTGCGTCGTCGCCGTCCTCCCTCCTCCATCGTCGTTGTCGTCGTTGTCGTTGTTGTCGCCGTCGTCGTCCTTCCTCCTTCCTCGTCGTCGCCTTCGTTGGCGTCGTCGTCGTCGTCGTCTTCGTCGTCGTCGGCGTCGGCGTCGTTGTCGTCGTCGAAGTCGTCGGAGACGTCGTCGGTGTCGTCCTAGTCGTTGTCGTCGGTGTCGTCGTAGTCGGTCTTAAAAGGTTTTGCAAACCAAGTTGCGGGTGGGTGGGTGGGATGTTTGCGCGAGCAGTGGAGATGACGACTTCAAGTTCAGCAGAATGGATTGCACCACTTAGTTGCAAAGTCAAACGATTGCCAAACATAGTCATGAGATTCTACTTTCTCAAAAAAGAGTAGGATCTACCCCCCCCGGACTTATCGGGCCCTCCCTGGGAGGATAGATGATTTCATATTTATTTTTTGACACACTCGTTCATCCTAAATATGAAATCATACCATCCCAGGCAGGCCTGGTTCCCCCCCTAAGGTTCTTTTGCAAAAAAAAAAAACACTATGCGGTGACAGTTTTTGTTCTAACATAGCAATTGTTTAACGAATTCCTTGTAAACAATGGGACGAAGCGCACACGCGCGCGTCGTCTCGCGCGCATGCCGAAATCCTTCAAAAAAACCTTCGGTGCCGGAAGGATTTCGCAATCGAGTTCCCCAAAAACATACAAAAACACATGGTTTCGCAACATTGCTGTGCTAAAGAAGCTTCCGCGCGAGCTCCTGCGAAATCTTAAGAAAACCATCGGTTCTTCAAGATTTTTTCACAAAAATGATACAAACGGGGCCCTTCGGCGCGCGCGCACGCACATGTCGAAATCTGGCGAACGCCCTTGCGCGTGTGCCGTCGCGAGAATCCTCTGCAAAAAACGGGACGAAGTGCAGACGCGCGCGTCGTCGCGGGCGTACGCCGAAAACCTTCAAAACCCATCGGTTCCGGAAGGATTTCAAAATAATGCGTCCACACAACCTACAAAAACCCAAGGTTTCGCAACACGGATTTTCAACAAAAGCGTGCGCGCGCGGCTTTTCTTTTTTTTTTTTTTTCTTTTGGTTTTTCTGTTTTTTTTTTTCTTTAGTTTATTTTTTTTTTTTTTTTTTTTTTTTTTTTTTTTTTTTTTTTTGTCTTTTTGGCGTCGTCGTCGTCGTCGTCGTCGTCCCCATCCTCCCTCGTCGTCGTTGTCGTCGTCGCCGTCGCCGTCGTCGTCTCCTGTCTTTCCTCGTCGTTGTCGTCGTCTTGGCGTCGTCGTCGCTTCCATCGCCGTTGTCGCCGTGGTCGTCCTTCCTCCCTCGTCGTCTTCGTCGGCGTCTCGTCGGTGTCCCTCCTATTTCGTCGCCGTCGTCGTCGTCGTCGTCGTGGTCTTCACTCCTCCCTCGTCGTTATCCTCCTCCCTCGTCGTCGTCGTCGTCCGTCGTCGGCGTCTCGTCGTCGTCCCTCCTATTTCGTCGCCGTCGTCGTCGTCTTCGTCGTCGTTGTCGTCGTCGTCGTCGTCTTCCCCCCTCCCTCGTCGTTGTCGTCGTCGACGTTGCCGTCCTTCCTCCTTCTTCGTCGTTCGCGTCGTCGCCGTCTTCCCTCCTCCATCGTCGTTGTCGTCGTTGTCGCCGTCGTTGTTTTTTCTCCTCCCTCGTCGTCGTCTCCGTTGGCGACGTTGTCGTCGTCTTCGTCGTCGTCGTCGGCGTCGGCGTCGTCGTCGTCTTCGTCGACGTCTACGCCGGCGGTGTCGTCGTAGTCGGTGTCTGCGGCGCCGTCGTCTTCGTTGTCGCGGTCGTCGTCGGCGTCGATGTCGTGGCCAAGTGCCATGTGGTACCTACCGTCACGGTCTTGGCTTAAGAAGTCTTGCGACCAAGTTGCAGGTGGGAGGGTGGGATGTTTGCACGAGCAGTAGAGAGGACAGTTTCAGGACGGTCAAAGTGAGTTGCACCACGTAGATTTTCGTTCTACGAAATATTAGGACCTACCCCTTCCTCCTCCCTGGACTTAACCGGTCACCTCTTCTTATTGCAAGTTGCACACGTCTCTGCCCTATCGTCCATTTTCGGAATGAGTCCGCATCATCCCAGGTAAACCGGTAACTGCTCCCCGTCTTCATTTTTTGGAGGAAATGTCACGCGAACGCAAAATACATGGTTTCGCATCAATGATTCTTAGAACAGATTTGCGTTCGCGCTCCTGGCAGATTCTTGTGTAAACCACAGGGGTCAGCAGTTTCGTAGAATGCTACCAAGCGGGCCTCCCGCGCGCGCGTGTCGAAATCATTCGAACGCCCTTGCGCGCGCGTTGTCGCAATAATCCGTTGCAACATATGAGACGAAGTACCCTCGCGCGCGTAGTCGCGCGCGCATGCCGGAATCTGTCAAAAACTTCCATGTGTCGTGAGGATTTCTCAAACGAGTGTCTCGGAAACAAATCAAGGACACATTGTTGTGCAACATCAGTTTTCCCCAAAACCTGCGCGCGCGTCATTGCGAGTTCTTGCGAGCACCACTTGTTGTTTTTGCAACACTGTCATCAAGCTCTGCCAAACGGGCCTCTCGCGCCGCATGTCGATGTTATCCGGGCGCCCTTGCGCGCGTGATAGAAGGGGTACGATCTGAGTCTAATAATACCATGCGGGTCACTCGCGCGCGTCGGTCGCGCGTGCATGGGATCGTTCCAAAACCTTCAGCACCGTCGCGAGGGCATCTCGTCATTGTTATTGGCGGGTGAGATCGTCATCGGCGCCGCCATTGGCATTGCCGTCGTCACCGGCGCCATCGCCTCCATCATCGCTACTCCGATCATCGTGCCAGCCGCTTCTGGCGTCGCCATGATACCGCGCCCGCCCAATTCACCGACTCGCACTGAAGTGTCCGTTGGGAAATGTCCAACGGTCAGCGCCACCGCGGCCGCGTCGGTCGCGCCGCATTAGCTGGCCGCTGCGCGCGCGAGCAAGCGTTGGCTAGCGCGGCCGCAGAGATGCTCCAGCAAACGCGAAGCACTCATCGCAATCGCCGTCGCATGGGTTTTGCAGACCTTGTTACGGGCGGGCTGGGATGATTGCGCAAGTATCGGGGTGGAGAGTTCATTGTGAGCATTGGTGAAGTGTACACGAGCATTGGGATGTACCCCCCTTGGGACTTAACCGCTCGTTTTTTGGAGTGCAATCTACGTGCGATTCTGCCCCATCGCCCGCCCTTATTGATATGAGCGCATATCATTCCAACGAAACCATTAACGTTTCCCCCTCTCACCTGTTTGCAAGAAGTATTATGCGCGCGCTCGCTCAACCAAAACCAGAAGGTTTCAAACAATCTTGCGCAACGCAGCAACAACAACAGAAACGAAGCGCACGCGCGCGCGTCGTCGCGCGCGCATGCCGATGCCATTCAAAAACATGGGTCGCCGCGAAGGTTTCAGATTCGGGCGCCCCGAAAACATTTAAAACCGTGTGGCTTCGCACCA